>CM077152.1:20701674-21148394 GCA_039583875.1 Platanthera guangdongensis
ATAGGGGCGATCTAGAAACAAAAGGAGGCGGAACCTTTGCCTCGTGGCGGGATGCAGCATAAGGGAAATGAGGTGAACAATAGGAAGCAGAATGTGTGGAGACCCAAATTCTGGACTCTTCAACTGAATTAAGGATCGTACAATAGTTTTGAATAAAAAGGGTCACAGTTCACCAGAAATGTAAAGTACAAAGAATATACACCAAACTTTTATTTCATTATTACTTTATTCGTTACATGATCATTACAAGAAAATAAATACTTTTTTACAATAATACACGTGGAACCGGTACATCTAGCTCTATGCCAGTCCCGGGCTTCAATATTGTCTTACCAGTTCAGCTGTCAAGATCTTGTGTATTCTGCTTGGGGTTGTCCTGCTGCCTAAACAAAATATGTCCACTCTTGGTTAGTCATAAAAAGTATGACTATGTGAGAACAGTATTTCGTGAAACAGTTATACATGCAAATAAGGGAAATGATAACAATATGCATACAGTACAATAAATCAATGATCACTTGATTATTCTAACACTAATTCTTAAATTACCCCTTAATTTAGTACATAAAATGGGAAATACTCTGCGATGCAAATTTGAATTTGGTCCCGCCCCCGAAGAGCGTAATTGTAGGCCACCCCTACTGGTCAATCCATCAGTGGATGCCTCCACATCATCGGATTCGAAGCCATCACATTTCCCTATGTAGAGGTTTAAATGAATTTTATCTTGTCGTAAAAACAGAAATTTTGAATAAAAAAAACTGATCCCCTCAGAAATCTGTATCGCTTAATTGTCCCCGCGCCCACTTTATTTAGGCTACATTTGTTTCGGCGGTGGCGGGTCGATCCGGTGGGTGGAAACGGAGTGTTCGAAACGGAGGGGGAGGTGGCTGCTCCAAATAGAGTTTTTTGGGGCGTTTCTCAAGGCAGGCTGGGTAGGAAACTGAGCAAACGCCGTCAGAGGTTCATTTGTTTACCCTCCTTCCGGTGGCGTTGCCCAAAACGGAGCAGCGAAACGCCCAAACAAATAGAGCCTTATTTTAGCGATATATCATTAGTAAAATGATGGGATGACGGTGTTCGGCAATGTAGGATGCAAACTCGGCGAGATGACGGGAGAAGTCATCCGAGACAACAATGCAGAATAGAGAGAAGATAATCTCTGGAGGTGAAAGTGAGGGTCGGTAGCTGCAGGGTGAGGATTCAAGCACACACGCCTCTCTTCTGTAAAATCCCCCTTGCTCAGTTTGCGAAGCGACTTTGAAGAAGATAGAAATCTCACAAAGCACTCTCAAGGATCGCCAAAATTTCTTCATTTCACTCCTCTGGACGAATAGGTGGAACCACAAATAGGGAGGGAGGAGCGTTGGGTGGGTTTTAAAAGGGAACAAAATTCCTCTTCCATTAGGACTTGGAAATAGAGGTCCATTTCTTGGTGAGGATTGATTCTCAATTATCTAAAAGTGTATATTTTTTTATTAAAAAAAATATAAAAGAATGAAATTAGTGAACTCAAATAGATTAGTCACAAATTAATATGAACCGTGAAATAGATACTGTCTATGTGAACTCAAATAGAGACGATTCTTATACTTTTTAAAGGGCCTCAAGTATATATATAATATATATATATATATAATATATATATATTATATATAATATATATATTATATATATATATATATATATATATATATATATATATATATATTATATCTATACTATATTAAAAAGATTTATTGGTGGTCTGCCAATAGCGTGTCCACAAAAATGGTTATAAAAATGCGTCCACCGTTGGATTTTTCGCTTCAAAAAACAAGGGCCGTTGATCATTTAAGATAGAATGGCCTGCAATAAAACTATCCTAAAAAATCTCCTCACTTCTCTCTCCAAATCCCGATCAACAGCAAAAATGTAGGAAATGGAACAGTGTCGCAACCCCCCCCCCCTTTCAAGGTCTTCTCCACCGCCGGCGGCGGAGCCGCCGGCGGCCTGACGGCTGCCCCCGGCAGGTCGCCGGACGAAGCGAACCGCCGGCGGTGGTCTGAGCGGCGCTAGCGCGGGAGCCACCGCCGGAGGTGGCCTGACCGTGAGGCCCAGATCTGGCCTCACGGTCAGGAGCCACCGCCGGCGGTGGCCCCCGCCGGAGCGCCGCGCGACCACCGCCGGCAGGTTGCCTCTCGCCCGGCGAACCTGTCGGTGGCCGCCGGTCAGGCCGCCGGCGGCTCCGACGCGGCGGTGGAGAAGACCGTGGATTCCTCGGGGGGGGGGGGGGGGGGGGGAGGGGATTTTTAGTTTTTTTTTATAAAAATAAAAAATTTTATAAATGATTATAAAAATCTAAAAAATTTAATTTATTAATATATAAAATATTTATAAATGTAAATTCTAAAGAATATAGAAATTAAAATTGGTGCGGGCGGAGCCTTCGGGAGGGGATTATAGACGGAGCCTGCATATATATATAGGGCTATATATATATATATATAATATATATATATATATTATATATATATATATATATATATATATATATGATATATATATATATATATATATATATATAAAAGATGCATGGGGAGAAATATTGAATTTGTTGTGTGTCCATATTGTCATTTTAGATGTGCACAAAGCATTATCCTATATACAACTTTTATTAATTGCACAATGCATAAGGAGCATCAAATAGAGGTATTGTTATCAACAAAAACTATTCATGGGACCCATGCACATTTCCCTAATTTATTTAATTAAAATAATTGTTTTATAAGGATTTTATGCAATTATTTTGGTATATAATTATTTTCATTAGGTTATTAAATATCACGATTTCTATTATATGCATTTTTTATAATTATTCCATTCCTGACTAGTGATTCCTGAGGAAAAAAACTAAAAAAACATATCATATATATATTACCCAAACCTTTCCTGTAAAATAACATAATTAGTAAGAGCACCCCTCTTATTTTCAAAATTATAAAAAACTCCCTTAAGTTTTCATTTCATTACCAAAACCTCCTCTGATCTTTTCGTTTCATTGCATACATGAAGAAAAATACCCCCTGGACACTGTTCACCCAGGGGGTGTTTTGTGCATGGATGTTATGAAATTAAGGCTTTGTTTGGGACAGCTCTGGTGGATTGAAAAGTTGTTGTCCGGATAGAGCTGTTTTAAAATAGATTTCTGAGGAGCAGTTTTGAAAAGCTGCAGAGTGTTTGGGTATTCTGTGCAGAAGTGCGCTCGGAATCGCCCGAGGAAGGACGTCGGGGGCTCGGAATCGCCGGAGGAAGGCCGTCAGGGGCTCGGAATCGCCGGAGGAAGGCCGTCCGACCTCTAAGCATGTTCCAACTGAAGAAACCATTAGATTTCCAAAACCTGTGAGAGAGAAAGCTATTTTGCAAGAGCAGAAGCTGGGGGGAGGGAGATTTCTGAAAAGCTGCAAAACAGCTCCAGATTTTTAAAAATCTCTTCACAGGGAGCTGTCCCAAACACATATAAAACAGCTCTGGCGGCTGGAATAGAGATTTTCCAGCCGCCAGAGCTGGCCAAACAGACCCTAAAACTCCAGGGGAGGTTTTGTAATGAAATGAAAACTTTAGGGGAAGTTTTTGTAATTTCAAAAATAAGAGGGGTGCTGTCAGTAATTTAGCAAAGTTAAAGGGGAGGTCCCGGTAAATGGCCCTATATATATAAATATATCATGAATTTATTCTGTATAAATTGGTTTATGCAGTCACGTCATTCTTAATGAAAAAATATTGAATATGAATTATAAAGATTTGAACTTATGTTGATGTAATTAACAATGACAATTTTAAAAAGAAAAAATAGAATTTAGATTCAGTTAATATGTATCCAACATAGATATAAAAAACATAGAAGTCAATAAAGTGTATAATTATAAATAAATGATGAGCATCCAAACCTAGCAAGTTATTATATTTATGTTCAACTAAAAACACTTATATGTGACGGAGCTCCCGTGAATTTTTTGAGTAAAATCGGAAAGACTTGAACCGACTTCATGTGGGGCAAATCAATCCGACCGAACAAGCCGCGCGCAGAAAGCCGCGCTCCCCCCGAAGGCTCAAAAACACACGAGAACAAGGCAAAGCCAAACGTAAGCCTGCACTAGCGGCACGCACGCGCGGGCAGCGCACCCACACGCGTGCGGCCAGCCCAAGATGGGATACATTCATGAGAAGCAGCAATCCGTACATGATTCTCTATTGATGAACACGGATCACTGATTTTATTACCTTTCTCCATTTTCTCTTTTTGCTCGGGTTTGAGAGATGGCAATAAAACAATCTTGTAATCCATATCCTTGGCAAGAATTTAATGTACATGGTTCTCATTTATTACATTCTATAATTATTACAAATTGCTGGCGATTCTCCTCCATTGGATTATCCGACGTGATCACGTCAGTACAAGTGTTGGCGCGATCTGAGCCATTCCTTTGGCATAATGAATATCTGCTCTTGATCTTTTGACGGCCTCGTAACAACATCCCTCCTTTTCTACTATAGTTTTTTTAGTGATTGAGTTTTCATTCTACAAATTTTCTGTTAACTCCTTGAAACTATGATTTAGGGTTAAGAGACTATAGAAATGAATGAGATAGATAGTAAGTTTTTTTCTTTTGACTAAGACTCCGTTTGGAGGGACATATTTTTACCGGTCAAGCAGCTACTGTTAACCCAGAAATCGGCGATCTCTCCCAAGATAGCCAGCTCATAAGTCGCGGCCTGCTCCAGGCTCCGCCTGAAGGTCGCGGCCTGTCAGTCCTTTTTGGGTCTGGCGGACAGACAGTTCTCTATCCGCTCAGGCCGCGCGGCTAGGGCGGTCTCCCAGGTCTAACCGCCCAGGTCGCGCAGCAGCTGCGCGATCTGCATGGGTTGCGGACTGCTTCCGCAGTTCGCCCATGCACTCTGCGCGGTTGGATCGGCTAACCGCGCAATGGTTCCCTCAATTCCAACAGGTGCGGACTACTCAACTAGGTGGCGGAGTCGCAATGCTATCCGCCAAGACCGCTCGGTAACCGCATGCTCAGCAGGAGGCGCGGTCTGCTCTCCAGCCCGATCCTGCAGGTCGCCCGACCAGCAAGGCTACAATATCACAGGCGACCACCCATTCTACAAATGCGAACAACTCTCAGTTACATCCCGGTCCTCCAAGAAGTAGGCGACCTGCCTCCAGGTCGCCCGACAGTACTCGACAATCTTTAGGTCGCCAGGCAGGCGACAACAAGCGTCAGGCCGCCCAGCAGGGGCGACAAGCCTGTCCATCCAGCGGGAGTGGACTTTAGCAGCGGGGGTGACCTGCGCGACCTGCTCCTTCAGTCTGCCAGGTCACCCAGTCGGCGACCAGCCCTCCTGCCCGCCAGCAGTTTGCGGACTCGGTTCAGTCCGCCCAAGGAGGGTGGACGGCGGCAGGACCGTCAACCCGCACGGCATCTAGCGACCTGCCTCACCTGTCTGACAGCAGTGGGCGGACTCGGTCTCAGTCCGCCTAAGGAAGGACTTGGCAGCAGGACCGACAACTCTTCACCAGACCGCACAACACAACGCGGACTCAACTCCAGCCCTCCAGATGGTGGCGAGCTCACTCCTACAGCAGGCGACCTGCTCCTTCTATTCTGCAGAAGAAGGCAGACATCTCCATCTAGCAGTAGAGGCGGACTAAACCTGTCTGCCGCGAGCTAGGCGGACTCATTGCGCAGTCCACCAAGAGCACTCCAACTTTCTAGCACCGGCCACTTCCCAGCAGCAGGCGAACTACACCTCAACCAGCACAGCAGACCCTGCGGACTCAATTTCCCAGTCCACGCGACTAAGTCTTCGGCTTGGTTCCCGACCTTGGCTTCAACGACCTCAGTGGTCCACTCGGCTTGATCGCGCAGCCCGCACCGCCTTGTTATGCGAGCTGCGAGATTCACAGTCTGCGCGGTCTTCCGACCTCACTACTCAGTCCGCGCGGCCTCTGGAATCTTCTTTTCTTTAGCCGTCAGCTTCCCCTTGTACCCTTTATTTTCTCATGTAAATGACTCAACTCAAGTTGTAACACTGAATTATAATTAAAGGAAAGTCTGTTGCAAGAGTGGCATTTAAGCCGCGGCGGACGAAGTTTGTTGTTGTCGCTGCAAGCGGCCCCCTCTTCTCCTCTCCTCTCCTCTCTCGGCATCAACCTGCAAACCTAACCATCAAAGTAACTGTCTGCTCTACAGTTCCTGATCAACCTTCCCTGCTATTTCCCGCATTCTCATCAACCACTCTTCTATCCCTACAACCTTCTCCTCCAACTCGCCCGTGAGACCGAACACTCGTTATCTGTTGGTGTCGTCGTCCCCGTTTTCGCGCATCAACAGCTAACACGCGACCTTCAGATCTCGAACAGACAGTGAAAAACAACGGTTAGCCATGACAGATCATAAACCAGCCGAGAACCTTGCTCCTTCAAGTCCTAGTGAAGATCCTCTCTGGGAAGCCTTGGAGCAGTCGCGATGCGAAACCGCCCAACAATTTCAGGCAATCAACCATACTCTAGTTGCTATCACGCAACAATTAGAGATGCAATCTGCAGCAGCACCAGTTCCTCCAGTTAATCCAACGCCAACATTGGAGAATCCGCGAACTTATTCTCTGGCCTATCCGCTGGTCTATCCTCTTGTTTACCCACCAACCTTTCCGCAGGGGCCTGCAGCCCCTTTGCAGTCTCAAAATGATGAGTTTGCTGCTCGTCAAAACTTCTTCCGGGAAGCTACCCGAGGAAGTCCAGCAAGATTTCTGAATTTTCAGGGAAGTCACTCTTCAGTTCATGCCTTTGCTCCTCCCGCAGCAGCTTTTCCCTTCAATCCACTTGCTCCATTTACAGTTGCAGCTTATGCTCCCTTTTTTCCTTATGTTGTAGGAGAGCAGGAAGAGCCGTCATCATTTTCAGAGAGCGTTCGGCATGAACCAACTCCAGTTAACTTCATAGAGCCGCGGTTACCAACTTACACTGGAGAGACTGATCCAATGAAGCACCTTCAAGCTTTTGAATCAGCCGTAGCTATCAAGACCCTCTCGGGGATCCGGGGGGAGTAAAGTGCAGGGATGCACTTTACGGTAAAGTGCGGGCATCCAATGGCTCGCATGGATGCTCGCACACATCTCAAAGCGAGTGCATCTTGTGACGACCCGGTGTCGATCCACTCTGGACCACACAAGGATCATTGTGGCCTCACTGGCATCGTCCGGGCTGCAGCCCAAGCACCCCAACCCCTCTCCATCAACATGCGAGTTGTTGGTGGTCACATCCTCCCTTTGATGAGTCAAACTCGATAGTCAAGCGCACACCACGGGGACTTTCCAGGAGGTCTCCCATCCCAGTACTACTCCAGCCCGAGCATGCTTAACTACTCCAGCCCGAGCACGCTCAATTGGTGATAAGAAGTGGAAAAACTCCATAGTTAAGCGTGCTCGGGCTGGAGTAGTACTGGGATGAGTGACCTCCTTGGAAGTCCCTGTGGTGCGCGCTTGACTATCGAGTTTGCCTCATCAAAGGGAGGTTGTGGCCACCAACAACCCGCCTGTGGGATGGAGAGGAGTTGGGGTGCTTGGGATGTAGCCCGGATGATGCCAGCTGGGTCCCGCTGGGTCTCCCTCGGTGGACGTGGTCCCGAGTGGAGCCAGGTCTGGGTCGTCACACATCTCATCTCGCTTGCTGAGATGTGTGCGGGCATCCAACACGAGCAGTTGTATGCCCGCACTTCACGGTAAAGTGCACTTTTGCACTTTACCGCCCACGGTTCCCCCTCTCAGATGCTACCAAATGCAAACTCTTTGTAACAACCTTTGATGGACAAGTGAGAGATTGGTTCTATGGACTGCGTCCTCAGTCCATCGCTTCCTTTGCTGATTTGCAAAGGGAGTTTCTGTTCAGGTTTTCTACCTCTACAAAGAGAAAGGGCGGTCCAGAAGCCCTCTTTGAGATCAGGCAACGAGAGAATGAGACTTGGTCTCATTTTGTGGATCGTTTACAGAAAGAGATTTTGGACATTGAGATCGTCGATCAAGAAATGTATCGGGTGGCTCTGATACATGGTCTGCGCGAAGGATCACTCAAGTTTGAGGCTAATGTCCGAGCACCATGGGCATATCAAGAATTGATTGGCTTAGCCAACTCATACATTCGAGATGAGAAGAGCAATCCCAGCTTCGTCTCCAGGCTTGTAGCAGAGAAAGATTCTTCGTCTCCTCACAAGCAACCTCCGAGGTCTCCTCGGAAGGACTTTTCATCCCACTCAAGGAAGGGAAGAAGATTTCAACGTCATCGACACCCCTTCCCGGGCCAGGATCGTGCCTGAGATCAATTGTTACTATTACTAGCCCCAGCTCCGCAAGCAGTTTCGGTTCATCAGCAGTAAGATGATGACTTGCAAGAGTCCGAACTAGATGATGTCATGCAAGAAGTAAGTCAAGTCATGAAGGGTAAGACTAATTACAAAAGGCTTTACCAGCCAGCAGATCAAAGATCAAAAGATTCAGATCTGTTCTGGGAGTTTCACAAAGAAAGCGGGCATTTGACTGAAAACTGCATAGCACTTCGTCAACTGGTGCAGAAGATGATGAGGCATGGTAAGATGCGTGACATGTTCCCGAAAGATGGTCACTCTGATCCATCAACTTCAAAAGGCAAAGAAGTAGCAGACATTCCTTGCTGCTCAAATGGAGTGAGCCAAATCAACAATCACCCTATCCTCAATATTGATGAATGCATCGATGCCGATGACGAGGGCTCCCTTGGAAGACTATTCTGAGCTGAAGGAGAACAACGCAAAGTCCTCGAAGCTCCTCGCAATTGTACAACCCCGTATCCGGTCGAGCGGGATCCTCCCCAAGTGGCGCGCTCGGGACATGCTATGAGCGGCAGTGTGGTACAGCCCCGTTCGAAGACGTGCAGCCCCGTGCGTGCGTGCGGAGGTTTTAAGTGTGTAGGCCTTCATAAATATATATATATATATATATATATATATATATATGTCTGTGTGTGTGTGTTCATGGTTTATATAGGAGGGGATATATATTATATAGAAGGTATAAGGGATATCATAAGAAAGGGGGGAGGCATGAGGCGGGTCATTTATTTTCCCCGCTCGGGTTCGGCCAAGGGAGGAGCCGCCCCTCAACCCCGCCTCTCTCTCTCTCTCTCTCTCTCTCTCTCTCTCTCTCTCTCTCTCTCTCTCTCTCTCTCTCTCTCTCTCTCGGCCTGGAGCAGCACAACCCCCGCCCCTCTCTCTCTCGCTCGGCCTGGAGCAGCACAAGCTCCGCCTCTCTCTCTCTCTCTCTCTCTCTCTCTCTCTCTCTCTCTCTCTCGACCTGGAGCAGCACAACCCCGGCCCTCTCTCTCTCTCTCTCTCGGCCTGGAGCAGCACAACCCCCGCCCCTCTCTCTCTCTCTCTCTCTCGGCCTGGAGCATCACAACCCCGGCCCTCTCTCTCTCTCTCTCTCTCTCTCTCTCTCTCTCTCTCTCTCTCGGCCTGGAGCAGCACAACCCCCGCCCCTCTCTCTCTCGGCCTGGAGCAGCACAACCCCCGCCTCTCTCTCTCTCTCTCTCTCTCTCTCTCTCTCTCTCTCTCTCTCTCTCTCTCTCTCGGCCTGGAGCAGCACAACCCCCGCCCCTCTCTCTCTCTCTCGGCCTGGAGCAGCACAACCTCGGCCCTCTCTCTCTCTCTCGACCTGAAGAAGCACAACCCCCGCCCCCCTCTCTCTCGGCCTGGAGCAGCACAACCCCCGCCCCCTCTCTCTCTCTCTCTCTCTCGGCCTGGAGCAGCACAACCCCGGCCCTCTCTCTCTCTCTCTCGGCCTGGAGCAGCACAACCCCCGCCCCTCTCTCTCTCTCGGCCTGGAGCAGCACAACCTCCGCCCCTCTCTCTCTCTCTCTCAGCCGGGAGCAGCACAACCCCCGCCCCTCTCTCTCTCTTGGCCTGGAGCAGCACAACCCCGACCCTCTCTCTCTCCCGCCGGCCTACAACAGTGCCCGACGCCGCCTCCCTTCTTCCCTCCTGCCGCCGCCTAGGGCAAGTCCGGCCACTTGGAGCCGAGATCTGCCTCGTACAGCATAGCTCCGCCGCCTGGAGCTCGAATCGGCCACCACCATGGAAAAATAGAGCTAAAGAGGGAGATTTACTTCCTCTTCCAACAAGGGCTCGGCCACCAAAAATATTCAGCAAGGGTTCAATCATTTAGAGGAAGATGAGGATTTCTTACCTCTCCCAACAGGGCTCGGTCTGGAGTGGAGATCGATCACCGCCGCAGCTACCCAGGGTCAAGCTAGACAGGGGCTCCTCTCCCGGCACCGCCGCCAGCACGCGTCAAAGGTAACGATGTTTATACTTGGGCAGGTGAAGCCCTCAGTTTACACATTTGCATGGAAGCCCCTGTCCACCAACGGGTGGGGGAAGGGAGCTCTCCGACTGGTTGACGTGTACGTCCCTGCAATTAACTGCATTAGCACCCGAAAGCGTGAGTACGGGTTTAGGCATGTTGTGTGAAGCCCATCCGGACGTGTGAGCCGGATTGGTGGTGTTCTGGGGTTCCCGGAGAAGACTCTGAGGAAGTTGTATATTATCTATTTGCAGGGAATGCGCGCCACAACCCCAAAAAAGGGGTGGGTGCAATGTTTTTGCTTCGCTTTTAGTCGACCTATGTTTGGCTTGTTGTCGTCATTTGAGACGTGGGCGTACATGTGTTGCAGTACCAAGCGGGGAGTAGCGGGCTAAAGCCCAAGCTTGTGCCGGCCCTCAAAGGCCTATTTTTGCTTATATTGCCGGTCTGCGTGCTGAAGTATGTAATTCCTATTACTGTAATTATTTATAATATCTGTGATGCTTTGTGTTTGTGTAGTTTACTTCTTCTGTCTTGGGCGAGTGGTGTGCTTGTGAACCGCTCGCCCCGTGGGGGCCCCGAGGTATAGTTGTCGGGAAGCCCCTGATGGCTTGTTGACAGCCTTTTAGAATAGCGGAATTACGCTGTTAGTGGCCCAACTTCGGCAGCGTGTCGTAGAATTGCTCGACGAGATTGCGCCATTAGTAGGGCGGGTGAGGAGCATTTTGTATAGACCCAAGGAGACACATCTGGATAGGAGAGAGTTAGTCTTGAGATCCTCCTTAGATGTTCCGGTCGGCCAAGAGCGCCCTCCGAAGGTGTCTTAGATCAGTCTTTGGCTTGGGAGGGGAAGAGTTTGTTAGTCTTCCGGGTATGCGGTGGGTCCTCCACGCTGAGACCTTGGGTCTGTCCCTTATGTTCCTATTCTAGTGCCTAGATCGTTCGCTTGAGGGTAGTAGGTGCACGATCACCCCTCTTTTGGGACCCCGAACTCCACAGAGGTCATATTTGACTTCAACAGCAATCATTGCCGGTTGTTTTTTACTTTACATTCTTCAAACATTTTCTTTCTAAAAACACTTCTAAGTGTTCTTTCATTCATTTTAATAAATTTTACATCAGAGATCTCATACTGACACATTTCCCTTTTTGGAGTATTTTCTCCTCTATTTTCTCTTTGCCAAAGAGATCACTGAACCACCGAGATATCGCTGAGTCTTGCTTAGGGCCCACTCGAGGTTGGACTCTGGCATAAGACCACAATGACCACATATAGTGGGGAGTGTTCGCGTATGTGTAGTGGGAGTTGTCCAACTCTCATGCGGAGGATTACGGGACTTCGGATCCTGGCCGGTATCTAACACAAAGCGGGCATCAAGGGAGGTCTCATGTGTTAGCTCTGTTGTGCTTCGCTAAGGATACATTACAGTTATCTTCGCTTGACAAGCAATGGCGATCAAGTGTAGTCTTGTCTCTTTGATCATCTCATGACTGTGATGACTGAATACTCTATGGTACTCTCAATCTGTGCTTTTGTGGGGCTCACAACTCCGCTGATCTTTCCACAGACAAGCAATGTTATAGGCCATTTGGCGCATCTAGTCTAACTGATCAGCGATGCTTGTAACCCGAGGCATGAGAGTAGTGTATCTAACGATCTTTCTCTGGATTTTGTGCATTTTTCTCTTTTGTGCCCTTCTAAGGGAATACTGCTAGTCCGCTCTAGGTAGGACTACACTCTAGATGATTTTTCTTAGGCACGTGATACTTAAGGCCCCCGGGGAACATCTGTGGCATCATCCGACCTTTTTTGGGTCATCTTCGGGTGTAACCCTCCTTTTTCATTCCGCCTTCTTACAGGTTAACAGGTTAAGTCCAACCTATCAAAAGGATTAACATCTTTTTTGTTTATGCACATCTTGTATACTCGTCTTGCATGAAGCTCTATCAGATGATGATTAACAAGCTCTCTATCTACTCTTATTGGATATTACTGGCACAATTATCAATCAGAGTATCTGGTTCTCCATGATTAACAAGTCACGTTATTGAACTCTAATCAAGATGGTATCATTTTGTGGATCTGGATTTCATATTAAAGATATCATATCTGATCTTGTGAAAGGATCAATATCGCGGTTTGATCTTTATTCGGCTAATAACAGAGTTTGTCGGACATTTCTTCTGCTATCCGATTATATCTTCCTTATCGTATCAACAGTTAACATTCACAAGTTCCCTTCAGGTACTTACAATTTACTTTCCTTTAATATCTGCTTCTAACTCTTCTTTTGTAAAGATTAGCAGGTATTTGCAAGTTCCCTTCAGGTACTTACAACTTACTCTTCTTTCATATCTGCTGCTCACTCTTTTCTTACAGAGATTAGAAGTTATTTGCAAGTTCCATCCAGTTACTTGCAACTTAGTTTTTTTCATATCTGTTACTCACTCTTTTCTTGCAGAGATTAGCAGTTATTTGCAAGTTCCATCCAGGTACTTGCAACTTAGTTTTCTTTCATATCTGTTGCTTACTCTACCTTTTGCAGAGATTAGCAGGTATTTGCAACTTCCATCCAAGTACTTGCAACTTAGTTTTCTTTCATATCTGCTACTCACTTTTTTTGCAGAGATTAGCAAGTATTTGCAAGTTCCATCCAGATACTTGCAACTTAGTTTTCTTTCATATCTGCTACTCACTCTTTTCTTGCAGAGATTAGCAGGTATTTGCAAGTTCCATCCATGTACTTACAACTTAGTTTTCTTTCATATCTGTTACTCACTCTTTTCTTGCAGAGATTAACAGATATTTGCAAGTTCCATTCAGATACTTGCAACTTAGTTTTCTTTCATATCTGTCGCTTACTTTTCCTTTTGCAGAGATTAGCAGATATTTGCAAGTTCCATCCAGGTACTTGTGACTTAGTTTTCTATTATATCTGTCGCTTACCCTTCTTTTGGCTGGAACTACCAGATATTTGCAAGTTCTCTTCAGGTACTTGCGACTTACTTTACTTTCACATCTACTGTTTACTCTTCTTTTTGCAGAAGCTAACAGGTGCGTGCAAGCCTCCTTCAGGTACTTACAAGTTATTCTTCTTCTATGCTTTCCTCTCATCTTTGTTTTGCAGAGCTCAATGGAAGACATTCACGTCTTCTTCATTTTGCAAAAACAATTCAGGTACACACGAGATGTACCTCTTTTCGTCTGCATTAACTTTTCTTTTGCAGGAAAAAGATAGGCATTGACAAACCTCTTCTGAGGAGAGACATCAGGTTCTATCTCTCCTTACCTCTGACTTTTCCGAGGGGAGGATCACGATTTCCGTGGGTCTCCTACTTTTTCGAAGTTCCCTTCGGGACTTAAAAAAGTGCGGAGATTATATTAACCCAGAAATCAGTGATCCCTCCCAAGATAGCCAGCTCGCAAGTCGCTGTCTGCGCCAGGTTCCCCCTGAAGGTCGCGGCCTATCAGCCCTTTTTGGGTCTGGCGGACAGACAGTTCTCTGTCCGCTCAGGCCGTGTGGCTAGGGCGGTCTCCTAGGTCTGACCGCCCAGGTCGCGCAGTAGCTGCTTGATCTGCATGGGATGCGGACTGCTTTCGCAGTCTGCCCCTACATGCCTCGCGGTTGGATCGGCTAACCGCGCAATGGTTCCCTCAATTCCAACAGGTGCAGACTACCCAACTAGGTGGCAGACTCGCAATGCTATCCCCCAAGACCGCTCGGTAACCGCATGCTCAGCAGGAGGCGCGGTCTGCTCTCCAGCCCGCTCTTACAGGTCGTCCGGCCAGCAAGGCTATGATACCACAGGCGACCACCCTTTATACAAATGCGAACAACTCTCAGCTACATCCCAGTCCGCCAAGAAGTAGGCGACCTGCCTCCAGGTCGCCCGACAGTACTCGACAATCTTCAGTTTGCCAGGCAGGCGACAACAAGCGTCAGGCCGTCCAGCAGGGGCGACAAGCCTATCCATCCTTGATAATACAAGCCTGTCCATCCAGCGGGAGCGGACATCAGCAGCAGGGGCGACCTGCTCATTCAGTCCGCCAGGTCGCCCAACCGGCGACCAACCCTCCTGCCCGCCAGCAGTTCGCGGACTCAATTCAGTCCGCCCAAGGATGGTGGACGACAACAGGACCGTCAATCCGCACGACATCTAGCGACATGCTCCACCTGTCCGACAGTAGTGTGCGGACTCGGTCTCAATCCGCCTAAGGAAGGACTTGGCAGCAGGACCGACAACTCTTCACCAGACCGCACAACACAACGCGGACTCAAATCCAGCCCGCCAGATAGTGGCGAGCTCACTCCTACAGCAGGAGATCTGCTCCTTCTATTCGGCAGAAGACGACAGACGTCTCCATCCAGCAGTAGAGGCGGACTCAACCTGTCCGCCGCGAGCTAGCGGACTCATTGCGCAATCCGCCAAGAGCACTCCAGCTTTCCAGCACCGGCCACTTCCCAGCAGCAGGTGAACTACACCTCAGCCCGCATAGTTTGGCGTGAGCTCGCTTAGTGCAGCAGAGGCAGACTCGTCCTAGTCCGCCAGCAGCAGATCAGTTCAAGAAGGCATCTGCATCAACTCGGCGCGGACTCGACGAACTTCTTTGTCTACTCGCACAACTCACTGACGTACCGGGGTAATGTACAACCCTATATTCGCTGAGCCAGACAAGGAGGCACAATGGTCACAGTTGGGTTAGCCGAAGCGTTCTCGCCCTAAGGAAGATCTCGCCCTAAGGAAGATCCCGCCAAAAGAGGGCGGGAACGATTGCGCCTGATCGTTGAATGAGGGGCCGTGAGCCAAGACCGTCGAGCGCGGACTGCGCGGAAGCGCTTGCGCCCGAGCTGCACTCCTTTCTCAAAGAGTTCTCGCCTACGCCGGGCGAGAACGCTCGCGCCATGCCCTGGGCAGAAGGGTCTCGGCACAGCTCTCGCTGAGTGGGGCCCTGGGCCTTAGGAAGAATGTCCTAATTGCCCTCAGGAGAAATTACTTCAGTACCCTCAGAAAAACAGCGGGATTCGGCTATTTGCAGACCAACTAGGGGCATTTCAGTAATCTCAAGGCAGCAAAAACTATAAATAGACCCATAAGGGCTCCTTAGAAAGCAAGCGATCATTGTCTCTCAAATTCCAGTGCTTTCTGAGGAGCTCCTAGCCCAGCTTTGGCTTTGGAGGGGAAGCTCTCAGAGATCTTCCGGGTGTGAGGTGGGACCTCCCTGCTGAGGCAATTGGGTCAGTCTTAGGTCCTTAGAATCCAGCCAAGGGGTGAGACTTGAGAGAAGTAGGTTTTGGCTGCACCCCTTTTTCTTCGAACTTCAGTTGGGGTCATATTTGGCTTCAACAATTCTGGTGCGGTGAGCGTGGACGGCAGCCGATTCAAGAAAGCCTTAAGTTTGGTCTCATGGCTGGAGGTGAAGGTGAAGGGTCAGGTTCTGGAGGATCCCCCACCCGGGGAGAGGAAGCAACAAAGAGGATGCTGGATGAGTTCAGGCGAGAGGTCTTGCAAACAATCAGTTTAGCCTTCTCGGCGAGAGGCGAGTGGGCCACCCCTCAGGTCCCCATAGAAGAGGTCCCGCTCTTGGGCGAGAACGCCCCAGGGCAGCGCCCAGGAAAGGAGGTCCCGGGCGAGGCTGGCGAGAGAGATGTAGCGGCGCGGGAACTCTTCCCAGGCTAGAGCCAGCGCCCGGGCAAGGAGGCGCTGACGGATCTGGGCGAGAAGGAAGCAGCGGTGCGGGAGCTTTTCCCAGGGCACGGTCTCGCGGATCGGGCCAGCCAGCCGAGGCCGCGGGACGTGCCCTCTCGCCAGGCAGGAGGCGAGAGCCCCTTTAGCGAGCTCATCATCTCGGCTCCGGTACCAGAGGGGTTCCGGGAGCCCGACATGTCCTACTACTCGGGGAAGGATGACCCGGTGCAGCACGTACAGTGGTTTGAAGACGTTGTGTCAATAAGGAAGATGACAGATGCCTTCAAGTGCCGGCTGTTCGCCATCACGTTGAAAGAGAAGGCTCGGGATTGGTTCCACCAGTTGCCAGCAAGGTCAATCTACTGTTTTGAAGATCTGCGGAGAAGTTTCCTGTTGAGGTTCTCAACCTCAAAGAAGCGGAAGAAGGAAGCGGAGTGTCTGTTTGCGGTGAGGCAGAGGCCGGATGAGACGCTGGGTCACTATGTTGACCGGTTCCAGGAGGAGATCCTTTTGGTCCAGGAGGTTCCAGGGTACGCGCTGATGCTAGCCTTCACCCTGGGGCTGAGACCGGGATTTTTTAGCATGGAGTTGAAGAGGGTGCCCCCCCCCTCTCCTTCGAGGAGCTCATGGAGAGGGCGGCAAAGGAGATTGACTTCGAGAGAGCAAACCCAGCATTCGCCAGAAAGTTGGCCAAGCTGGCAGAGGATGACGGGAAGGAACCAGCAACGGGAAGGCAGAAGGAGCCGAGGGAACAGAGGGAGCAAAGGGAAGAAAGGAGAAGGGAGGAGCCCCGAAGGTTTGGGCAGCAGCAGGGTTGGGGGGCCCGGGAGCCGAACAACCGGTTAGGTTGGAGGCCCCAGGAGGGTCGCCCCCAGGGCCCAGGAGAAGGCTATCAGGGGAGAGATAACCTGCGGGAGCCCCGGAGGTTCGATCGACCGGCATGGAGGCAGGAGCCGAGGGGTCGTCCCCCACCACCGCAGGAGGCCATGGAAGTAGGGAGAGGGAGAGGAGCAGCCAGAGGAGCCCGTGGAGGAGGCAGAAGAGGAAGGGGAGATGGAAGAAGGGGCGGGGAGGCGTTGCTTTTTTGCGACTTCCATCAGGAGGAAGGTCACGCGACGGCCACCTGCCCGGAGTTCTTAGAGTTGAGGGAGGCAAGGGGAGCAGGGAGGCAGGATCCACCGGTGAGGATAGTGGAGGTGCAGCAGGGCGAAGTGGAAGACAGGTGCGAAGACCGGGTGGATGTAGGGACCCGGGGAGGAATCAGGGTGATTCACGGAGGAGTGGGGATCGAGGCAACCCGCAAGGGGAGCCTGCAAACCATGTACCGGAGGGGGGTGGCCTCCACCTCCCAGATTCCCCCACCAGAAGAAAAGATTACTTTTTCATCAGCAGACATGCCAGACTATGAAGACCCATTCTGCGACGCCCTGGTGATCCAGACGGCGGTGGAGAACTATACCGTTTCAAGGATATTGGTAGATAACGGAAGCTCGGTTAATGTCATCTTCAAGAAGGCCTTTGATGAGATGAGGGTCGAAGGGAAGAGGGTCTTGGCGTCGGATGGACCTCTGTTCGGGTTCTCCGGGAGAGAAAGGAGGTAGAAGGAGGAGTAGGGTTGCATGTAAGGTTGGGGGGCGTGTCGCGGAACTGCAGGTTCGTGATCGTGGACGCCCCGAGCAGCTATAATGCCATCTTTGGGCGTCCCCTCATCAGCGCCTTTCGTTGCGTCCCCTCCTCGTTCCATCAGTGCCTCAAGTTCAACAATGGGGGGGTACAGGTCAGGGTAAGAGGGGACCCGAAGGTGGCAAGGCAATGTTACGTTACAGCAGTCAACACCATATCGTGGATGGCAGAGGCAGAAGAGTTGGAGATAGAGATGGCGGCCCTAGAGGAGGTTGTCGAGGAAGAGGAGATGGTCCTAGAGGAGGTAAGAAAGATAGCTGGAGAGGAAGCCGGAGAAAAGGGGACTGAGAAGCTGCAAGGAGATGTGCAGGCGGTCCCGGGGGGCGGGGAGCAGGAGAGCCCGGAAGGGACAATGGAAGTAGAAGAGCAAGCGGCAGGAGAAGTCGAGGGAGAGGCCCCGAGGGGCGTAGGAGCCGAGCAGCAGCAGGGGGGGATAGAAGCGATGGAGATTGAGGAGGAGGGAGAAAGAGGAGAGCTGGAGCTGGAGGAGGAGGCAAGGGCCGGTTGGGAGCAGTCGCGGCTGGAGCCGGCCGAAGAAGTGGTGGAGATGGAGGTCTTCACCGACGCTGGAAAAGTACAAAGGGTGCGGGTCAGCGGGGGCTTGAGTCTCGAGGCCCGGGAGCAGGTGCGGGCTTGCATTCAAAGCAATGTTGACATCTTCGCTTGGAGCGCGGCGGACATGCCAGGCATCGACGCCGACGTAGCCTGCCACCGCCTGAACTTGGACCCCCGCACCCGCCCCATCCGTCAAAAGATGAGGGCCATCGCCACCAAGCTGGAGGAACCCATTCGCGAGGAGGTCAAGAAACTCCTGGAGGCGGGCTTCATCTCAGAGATCCAGTATCCAGGCTGGATCTCCAATGTGGTAATGGTAAAGAAAGGAGGTGGTAAATGAAGGATGTGTATTGACTTTTCTTTGTTGAATAAATCATGCCCTAAGGATTGCTACCCCCTGCCTCGGATCGACGCGCTGGTTGATTCAGCCGTCGGTTTTTCTGTCATGAGCTTTTTAGATGCTTTTTCAGGTTATCACCAGATCCGGATGCACCCTCCTGACACCAAGGATGTCTCCTTCATCACGAGGGAGGGATGCTTCAGTTACAAGATGATGCCCTTTGGGTTAAAGAACGCAGGGGCCACCTATCAGCGCATGATGGATCGGGTCTTCCAGGATCAGAGGGGGAGGAACTTGGAGGTTTACGTCGACGACCTAATGATCAAAAGCAAGTGCATAGTTTCGCACCTGCAAGACCTCGAGGAAACATTCACCACCCTGAGAAGGTTTAAAATGAGGCTGAATCCCTTGAAGTGTGTCTTTGGGGTCAGCCGCGGGAAGTTCCTCGGGCATCTTCTGACTCCGGCAGGGGTGGAGCCCAACCCGGACAAGGTCAAGGTCATCCTGTATTTGGAGTCGCCACGCGACACCAAGGAGGTCCAGCGCTTGACAGGCAAGCTGGCTGGGCTAAGCAGGTTCCTCTCCAGGGCAGGAGACAAGTGTTCTTCATTCTTTAAGGTGTTGCGGGGGAATCAAAGGTTCGAATGGACGGCCGAGTGCGAAGAGGCCTTCCAAGGGCTGAAAAGACAACTCTCTCAGGCTCCCCTCCTTCAGAGCCCAAAGGAAGGAGAGGACCTGACCTTGTACCTCGGGGTAGGAGCAGAGGCGGTGAGCTCCGTTCTAATGAGGGAAGAAGGAAAGAAGCAGCTGTCCATCTACTACGTCAGCCGGATATTGAGGAAAGCGGAGCTTCGCTACCCCATCCTGGAAAAGCTCGCTTATGCCTTGGTCATCTCGGCCAGAAAGCTCCGGCCGTACTTTCAAGCGCATTCGATTAGGGTGGTGACCGGCCACCCTCTTCGCAAGATCTTCGAAGGAGTAGAGCACTCGGGAAGACTGGCTAAGTGGTCCATTGAGTTAAGCGAGTTCGACATCTCCTTTGTCCCAAGGCTCTCCATCAAGGCACAGGCGGTGGCGGACTTCCTAGCAGACTACATTGTTGAGGTCGAGGGGGAAGAGCAGCAACCGCGAGAAGCATGGAGGTTGATGGGGGGGCCTCAGGAAGGCATTCCGTAGGGGCAGGGGTGGTGTTGACAAGTCCTCAGGGGGTAACCATAGAGCAAGCAGTCATTTTACATTTCCTCGTGACCAACAATCAAGCGGAGTATGAGGCCATTATTGCCGGCCTTCGCCTGGCAAAGGAGCTGGAGATTCGGGATGTGGAAGTTTTCACTGATTCAAAGGTAGTGGCATCGCAGATCCGGGGAGAGTTTGAAGCTCGGGAGCCAACCCTCATCAGATACCTCTCCAAGGTAAGGGCGATCATCGGAGGATTCCGGTCTTTCTCAATTCAACATGTTCCAAGGGAAGAAAGTGTAACCGCCGATCGACTGGCCAAGTTCGGACCTCGGGGAGGAGGGACCTTGACGGAGTTGTTCCGACCGGCTATCGAGGAAGGAGAGTTGATGCTCGTGGATCGGCAACCCTCGTGGGTAGATCCATTTGTGGCCTTCCTAACCACCGGTGAACTGCCTGAGGGGACCAAGGTCGGGAGAAGCTTCAAGCGCAAAGCGGCTCACTACTTGATGATGGAGGGGGGTCTGCACCGTAAGATGTTGTCAGGGCTCCTAGCTAGATGTGTGACCGAAGAAGAAATCCCGAAGATTTTAAGGGAAGTGCACTCGGGCGAGTGCGGCAGTCACTCTGGAGGAAGGACACTGGAGGCAAGGGTGGTCAGACAGGGGTACTTCTGGCCCACCCTAAGGAGGGATGTCATGGAGTTTGCGAGGAGGTGTCAAAAATGTCAGCTCTACGCCCCCCTTCAACTCTTGGCAGCTCAGAGACTCCGGAGCATCACGGCACCATGGCCATTTGCCATCTGGGGAATGGACTTAGTTGGGCCCTTTCCTCCGGCCAGTGGGCAGAGAAGGTTTCTCTTGGTCATGGTCGATTATTTCTCAAAGTGGCTAGAGGTTAAAGCCTTAGCCAAGGTCACCTCGCAGGTCATAAGGAATTTTATCTGGGGAGAAATCATTTGTAGACATGGATTGCCCCAAGCAATAGTGACCGATAACGGCCCCCAGTTTGCCAGCGAGGAGTTCATCAGCTTCTGCGCTCAAGTAGGGATAGATCTCTGGTTTGCCTCCGTCCATCACCCTCGGAGTAACGGCCAAGTGGAAGCAGCAAACAAAATCATTGTGAACCTACTAAAGAAAAAGGTGGAGAACTTAAAGGGAAATTGGGTGGAGCAGCTTCCATCGGTCCTGTGGGCACTACGAACGACCCCGAACACGGCCACCGGTGAGACCCCCTTCAAGCTCTCTCATGGGTGTGAAGCCGTCCTACTAGTGGAGTTCGAGGTCCGGTCCCCGCGAGTCACAGCCGCGGGCGAAGGAGACGAGGCTTGGAGGGTGGAGAATGAAGAGGGGCAGCGCCTCTCGTTAGATATGGTGGAGGAACTGCGAGACGTAGCAGCTATCAGGCAAGAAGAGATCAAGCGACGAATGGCCAAGCATTTTGATAAGCATGTTAGGGTCAAGCAGTTTGCTGAAGGAGATCTGGTGCTGAGAAAGGTTGACGCGGCAGGGAGGTCGGCTCCCGTCGGTAAGCTCCACCCGAACTGGGAAGGTCCATACATTGTGAAGGAAGTCCTCGGAACGGGGGGATACTACCTCCAGGACGTGGAGGGAAGAGCCCTAAGCCACACTTGGAGTGGTGATGATCTAAAACGCTTCTACCCCTGAGGGGGGAAGGATGTAACCATGTATCTCAAAAATAAACTTGTTATATTATATCGATTGATTCTCCCTTAACTAGTATCGAATTTTTCATAACATAACATAGTCGTATGTTTTGCGGCACCCCGAGCTCGGCTCGGCCCCAGGTAGACCCGCTGCGCAGGCTCTCATCTAGCTGGCAGGTCCGTAGGCTCGCCTGTGGGGGATAGGTTTGGTTGGTTTGAGATCTTCATCGGCACCCCGAGCTCGGCTCGGCCCCAGGTAGACCCGCTGCGCAGGCTCTCATCTAGCTGGCAGGTCCGAAGGCTCGCCTGTGGGGGATAGGTTTGGTTGGTTCGAGATCTTCATCGGCACCCCGAGCTCGGCTCGGCCCCAGGTAGACCCGCTGCGCAGGCTCTCATCTAGCTGGCAGGTCCGTAGGCTCGTCTGTGGGGGATAGGTTTGGTTGGTTCGAGATCTTCATCGGCACCCCGAGCTCGGCTCGGCCCCAGGTAGACCCGCTGCGCAGGCTCTCATCTAGCTGGCAGGTCCGTAGGCTCGCCTGTGGGGGATAGGTTTGGTTTGTTTGAGATCTTCATCGGCACCCCGAGCTCGGCTCGGCCCCAGGTAGACCCGCTGCGCAGGCTCTCATCTAGCTGGCAGGTCCGTAGGCTCGCCTGTGGGGGATAGGTTTAGTTGGTTTGAGATCTTCATCGGCACCCCGAGCTCGGCTCGGCCCCAGGTAGACCCGCTGCGCAGGCTCTCATCTAGCTGGCAGGTCCGTAGGCTCGCCTGTGGGGGATAGGTTTGGTTGGTTTGAGATCTTCATCGGCACCCCGAGCTCGGCTCGGCCCCAGGTAGACCCGCTGCGCATGCTCTCATCTAGCTGGCAGGTCCGTAGGCTCGCCTGTGGGGGATAGGTTTGGTTGGTTTGAGATCTTCATCGGCACCCCGAGCTCGGCTCGGCCCCAGGTAGACCCGCTGCGCAGGCTCTCATCTAGCTGGCAGGTCCGTAGGCTCGCCTGTGGGGGATAGGTTTGGTTGGTTTGAGATCTTCATCGGCACCCCGAGCTCGGCTCGGCCCCAGGTAGACCCGCTGCGCAGGCTCTCATCTAGCTGGCAGGTCCGTAGGCTCGCCTGTGGGGGATAGGTTTGGTTGGTTTGAGATCTTCATCGGCACCCCGAGCTCGGCTCGGCCCCAGGTAGACCCGCTGCGCAGGCTCTCATCTAGCTGGCAGGCCCGTAGGCTCGCCTGTGGGGGATAGGTTTGGTTGGTTTGAGATCTTCATCGGCACCCCGAGCTCGGCTCGGCCCCAGGTAGACCCGCTGCGCAGGCTCTCATCTAGCTGGCAGGCCCGTAGGCTCGCCTGTGGGGGATAGGTTTGGTTGGTTTGAGATCTTCATCGGCACCCCGAGCTCGGCTCGGCCCCAGGTAGACCCGCTGCGCAGGCTCTCATCTAGCTGGCAGGTCCGAAGGCTCGCCTGTGGGGGATGGTTTGGTCTGGTTGGCTTGATTTGGACAAGGCAGGAAGCGCGTTGGGAATACCAAATGAAAAATGAAAAAGATGAGACAGACCTCGGCAGGGATAGATCTCGGCAGGGATAGATCTCAGCAGGTATAGATCTCGGCAGGGATAGATCTCGGCAGAGATAGACCTCGGCAGGGATAGACCTCGGCAGGGATAGATCTCGGCAGGGATAGATCTCGGCAGGGAAGTCCCCATCAAAGGGATCTAGAGGCGGGGAGGCTTTCGCCAAAAAGGCTCCCCTCATTGTTCTCGAACAAACAGGCGAGATCGATATGCGACGGGCCAGAGGGGACTCGCGCAGGCTAAAGGGGACGGACCCGTCCTGAGAGTTCGAGAGTCACGCTTCCGACTGGCCGGTTTCCGCGGGTTCCTGCTGATCCATCGCTAAGGATTTCCTAGGAGGGCCAAGGGCCTTGGCGGGAGCACACGCCGAAAACATTCAACCACGACAGTTACATCAAACGCATTCACAGATAACAAGACGAGATGTTCGCAAGAAAAACATTTGCATTAACAATACTACATACAGGTACAAAATGATAGCGTCTCGCGCTTTACATAGAGGTGAAGAAGAGAAGCGAGAAGGGGGCCCTCAAGGAGACAAACTGTACCCCTCAGAACTCTCGCTTGAGCTCCCGCTGGAGCTTCCGCCGGAGCTCCCCCCGGAGGTCTCGCCACCCGCTGCGGGGGACTTTGAGACATCCGAGGGAGGGGTATCAGGGGCGCCCAGGGGCTTTGGAATGGGCTCGAAGAGCCATGGAACAAGCTGTTGAGCGGTGATGTCTTTGCCCCTCCCGTCCCAGCAGTCGATGTCGCGCAGCGTCTTCAGCGTCAACTTTACGGTAGCTTGCGCGTTCCCCTGGAGCAGCTTGTCGATGTCATAAGCCGAGTAATGCTGGCTCTTCAATCTCTCGTCCAACGGAGGGGCTGCACTCGCCTCAAGGCGCGCGATCTGCTCCCGCAGGAGAACGTTGTCGTATCGGGCCTGAGACAGCTCCTCGCGAAGTGCGGCCTGGGCGGAATCCTGAACGACGGAAGGTTAGCATAAGAGAAGAGTTAGGGAGGCGAGAACAAGTGATTGAGAGAGGTCTCGCTTACCCCTTCCGCTTGGCGCGAGGATAACATCTGCTGGGCCTCGGCCAGCTCCTTGGTCAGAGAGGCCGCCTGAGCCACCGCATCGTCCCTGGCCTTGAACATGTCCTGAAAGTTGCGGTCTATCGTGATGCTCCGCCGGGCACACATGTGCGCAAGCTCCAGCCCACGCATCAAAGCGCGAGTGGAGTCGTAGGCCAGCAGCCGGGTTGACATCCTATCGTAGACGCTGGCGTCCTCCCGGCTGTAGAGGCAATACCCTAGGGCGAAAGCTTCGCCGGTGACCTCGTCTCGCTCTGCCCAGCTGGGCAAGAGGGACGAGATCGAGACCTTGTTGGCGTCAGGGTCCCACTGCAGCAGCGGCTTGTTTTCCGCGTCCAAGCACCTCATGCCGAGGCCAAAGTTGCGATGGCCCCGCGGCACCTCGTCAGACAGGGGTTGGCCGGAGGTCCCGGCGGCGGCACCCTCGCTCTCGGCGGCGCCAGGGGTCCGAGGGTTCTCGGCAGGAGTCCCGGGGCCGCCCCTGGTGGCCGCAATCTTGCTTACTGCCTGCAGGACCTCCTCAAAGGAGCGGCCGGCAGGGAGAGGTTGGACGGGCGGTACCACAACAGCCTTGCCCTTCTTGATATCTGTGGTCTTGGGTCTCTTGATTGGCTGAGGCGCGGGGGCACCAGGCTTTCGCTTCGCGACGCCGCTTGAGGGGGGGAGGCCCGGCTCTTTTCGGCAGGCTTGAGCAGCGGCTTTCGCAAGAGCCAGCGGGTCCCTAGGAGGTTGACTCCCTCCGGCGCGAGCCTCATCAAAGGGCTGGCGAAGGGGGATCTCGCGCTCTCCTGCGAAAACAATAGCGATAAGTTCCAACCTTGGAAAAGGCAAGAAAAAGATAAATGAAGGCGAGACTCTACCTTCTCCCGGAAGTACAGAGGAAAGAGAATCGACGTCTCGCCGGAGGTAGAGGACGTCGAAGTCCTTGGTTCCGAAGAACTCAAGGAGGGCGCTCTCGCGGGAGCCCAAGGACGGAGGCTTGTAGGCGGCATCCTCGTATTGGATGGGGGCTAGGGGTACGTTCCTGAAGTCGCCGGAAACGTAGATGAACCTCTCGCCCCAGTGATGATGCTTGTTAGCGAGATCGATCGTCTTCAGCAGTTGCCCGGAGAAGAAAACCACGCCTCCTTTCGCGCGGAAAGTAAATAGCTTGCGGAAGATCGGCAAGCTGAACTCGATCCTCTCTGACCGCATATAGCATATGAATGCCACGAGAATAGCAACTGAATTCGGGTTCAGCTGCGCGGGAACCACCCCGTAGTACCGGAGGGCCTGCCGCATCTCAGGCCACAGCGGGAGGCGAAAGCCCACCTCGAAGTGTTCAATAGGGATGGCGAGCTCCCCCTCCCCAGCGGTGTTTACTTTGTCATGATTACCCGGGTTCCGCGCGGTGAAGCCAGCGGGAACATGCTGGGTCTTGATCTGGTTGAACTCTTCCACGGTGAGAGTACAGGAGGGGAAAAGATGCTTTTGGAAAGCTTCCGCGCAATTGGATCGTCCTTCACTTCCGCCCGGCATCACGAAAAAGTTGGAAGGCGAGATCTACGAGAAGAAGGCGAGAGTAAAAACGGCGCGAGAACGGAAGGAGGAGGCGGAGACAGGCGAGAGCAACAGGAGAGGAGAGAGAGACTGGAATCGGAGAAATGAATGTGGTAGGTGAGCCTCCTATTTATAGAAAATCGTGGTAATGATGGCTGTTTTCAGAAAGGCGGCGGGGGTACAGCCGGCGCGTCCTAGGTCAGCGGCGCTTCGTTTTTCCCGCCCGAATCTGACAGCGACCGATTGACTAAGTGACTGGCGCAAACGTTACGAGATGTCATACGACCGGCAAGGTAGGCGGAAGCGAGGTGGCTCTCGCCACCCCAAAGACCCGGAAAAATAACTCATACGCATACAAAAATATTAAAGACCGGGCTATTGCTCTCGCTGAGCGGGAACGCGATAAAATAATAAGCGAATAAAGTGCAGAAACATTAATTACAACTCTAAGCGAGTAAATAAGGGTACATTAGAGAAGGGAAGGCCTGGGGAAGAGGAGGGGAGGTCTCGCGCTTCAGTATGGCTCCCAGCGCCATTTCCCTTGCTCCCACCGCCATTTGCCTCGATCCCGCAGCTTGGTCCGGGGAGGCGCCTGCGGGTTGAAGTAGGACGACATAACACTGCATCCCAGGTCAACCCGGCGAGACAAGTCCCGGATTCGCTCGATGCACCGTTCGGGTGAGGATCCGGCGGTAGCTCCCCCCGGCCGGTCCATCTCGCCGATAAGGTAATCTCGCTCCAGGGTCTCTAGCCTCTTCTCCACTGACTGGCGAAACTCTCTTGCCGCAAGGTCGCGGACCCGTTCTCGCCGGATGAGCTTCGACAGAATGGCGGCGACCTTCTTCCCCCGTCTTTTCGCGCTCCCGGCACCCGTCAGGATCTCCTCCATCTCGTCGGACGAAGGAAAGGGAGAGCTCTTGCCATCTTCTCCCTCTCTTTCTTCTTCTTCTTCTTCTTCTTCTTCTTCTTCCTCTACCTCAGCGCCAAGCCGCGAGCCCATATCCCCTGTCAAAGGAATCCCCATTTTAGCGGGAGCTAAAGGATAGCTGCGATAAAATTTTCGTATACCTTCAGAGTGACGAGGCCCCCCGGTCGACGGCAGGCGAGAAGGCCCATCCCCCCCCCCCCCCCCCTCAGCTCCAAAGAGGAGGTGGATTGGCTTTCCTTTGCCGGGGGGGGTAAACTTTGCGGATGGTGATCCCGGCCTGGTCGGGAGCGGGGGAGCGGGTCTCCTCTCCCGCTGGAGGGCTAGTGTTTAACAATGGCACGGGGATCTCGGCATTATCTCCTCCCGCCAGTAGGGAGGAATCAACCGCATGGGCAGACTGCTTCGCAGTCTTCGCCCCAATCTCCCGGGTGGCGAGATCTGGAGGTGCGGAAGCCGACGCTGCGAGAAATCAGGTCAGCATTTAAAGATGCAAGTCAAAGGCGAGAGGGGAACCTTTACCAGCGGTGTTTGGGTCTGGGGGAGGGGCCGCCTCGGGAACCTGTGGTTGATCATCGTGATGGCTAGAGGGTGGATCCAAAGGTTCTCGCGGGGACGCGGCAGCATCAGGAACCGTCTCCTGCGAGAGGTGTCACGTTAAAAAAACTGAACAGCTGGTTTTTAGTAATTGGGTATATCAAGCTTACCTTCCGCGGCGAGGGGCCGTCCGCGCGACTAGGGGTCGGGGTGGGCGGGCTCCTGTTCTCGCGGGACAGGTCCCGCTGAACCACCTTCGCCTTCTTCTTCTTCTTCTTAGGCAGAGAGGGCTCAGCGACCGACGATTGTCTCGCTAGCCATGGGGCAACCAGGGCGCTGTTAGCCCTAGCTCGCGCCTGTACCGCGTTAATGCGGTCCTGCAGATCCTGCGGAAGCGGTTTGTCGGCACGCTTGGAAGGCATAGCGAGAGAGGGCGAGAGCTCAGGGGGAGAATGACGACTCGAGGGAAGTATTATGGTCCGTCTATCGGCACACATATTTATAGGCACCGTACGGCCCACCGAAAGATTCCCTGATGTTGACACGTGCTCAGCGAATATTTTGGGTTGGACATGTCTTTTCGAGCGCGGTGCTAGCTCAAAAAGAGCGGGGATTGTGTACAACCCTATATTCGCTGAGCCAGGCAAGGAGGCACAATGGTCACAGTTGGGTTAGCCGAAGCGTTCTCGCCCTAAGGAAGATCTCGCCCTAAGGAAGATCCCGCCAAAAGAGGGCGGGAACGATTGCGCCTGATCGTTGAATGAGGGGCCGTGAGCCAAGACCGTCGAGCGCGGACTGCGCGGAAGCGCTTGCGCCCGAGCTGCACTCCTTTCTCAAAGAGTTCTCGCCTACGCCGGGCGAGAACGCTCGCGCCATGCCCTGGGCAGAAGGGTCTCGGCACAGCTCTCGCCGAGTGGGGCCCTGGGCCTTAGGAAGAATGTCCTAATTGCCCTCAGGAGAAATTACTTCAGTACCCTCAGAAAAACAGCGGGATTCGGCTATTTGCAGACCAACTAGGGGCATTTCAGTAATCTCAAGGCAGCAAAAACTATAAATAGACCCATAAGGGCTCCTTACAAAGCAAGCGATCATTATCTCCCAAATTCCAGTGCTTTCTGAGGAGCTCCTAGCCCAGCTTTGGCTTTGGAGGGGAAGCTCTCAGAGATCTTCCGGGTGTGAGGTGGGACCTCCCTGCTGAGGCAATTGGGTCAGTCTTAGGTCCTTAGAATCCAGCCAAGGGGTGAGACTTGAGAGAAGTAGGTTTTGGCTGCACCCCTTTTTCTTCGAACTTCAGTTGGGGTCATATTTGGCTTCAACAGGTAACATTACCAAGACCGTTACCTCCTCGCGCCTATAAATAGCCCCTCATACCTCTCAATTGGGAGGACAACCCCCGGGGGGACAACCGGCACAGCAGACCCTGCGGACTCAATTTCCCAGTCTGCGTGGCTAAGTCTTTCGGCCTGGTTCCCGGCCTTGGCTTCAGCGACCTCAGTGGTCCCCTCGGCTTGATCGCGCAGCCCACACCGCCTTGTTCTGCGAGCTGCGAGATCAACAGTCCACGCGGTCTGCCGCCAGGTTCCCCTTTATTTTCTCATGTAAAGCAATCTACAAAAGTTCTGGGTTGTAAAAGTGCATCGGTAGGTGAACGTTTGCTTTGAGGGAAGCACCCGCGCGCAGATGTGGACGAAGTGAAAGCGAGAATGTAGTATGACACGAAAATATGCAACAATTGAAAATACTTTTGATGCTGAAGACTATGAGCGAGAATCTCAATCACCACACAAAAAAAAACATTGTTTGAATAACCTCTAATTTCATTTTCAGCGTCACTTAAAAAAAAACTGGAGGAGGTATTTGCATTGACGGGTGCGTATAGAATACATGGAAATGTTGAGCTGATGAAGGCGGCAACATGACAAGAGGAGTGGCAGAGAATTTGTCAATATTTCCATTACATTTTTCTTGCATTCTATCAGCTGATCATTATGCTGCCAGAGCCAAATGGCATTTAAAACTGTCGCCTCACTTAGAATTTTTCAAAAAATTCTTCCTTTTTGCCTCCTAATTTAACATGTGATCTTCGCCATGCCTCAAAGTTAAGGCTCCGTTTGGCACGGTGGTAGCAGTCGTAAACTCACGGGTTAAACCGTCATTCTTTAAGGATCACCTAACAAACATCATCTGTTTGAACATAAAAGTGGATGAAGTTCTTTAGGTGGGCGTTAACAAATGACAATTTAACCCCATGGTCATGACCGCCACCACCATGCCAAACAGAGCCATTAGGAGCAGAGATGTTAAATATCAACAGAGGCTTCTAAACTATCCTTATAGATAATAATAACGTGGAATTGTACTTCATTATCAAAGCCAATTTCATGACGGAAACATCACCCAAAGACAAAATTTCATAATGCAGGAATATATGATAGACTGGACTACAGAGAAGAAGAAGAATGCAGGGCTTGCATAAACAAGGACTATACACTATTCACATAGTAAACTTATGTTAAACCCTGCTCCCAAAATTAATAGCGGGAAAATCTTCTGTAGCAGATAAAATTAAAAAAAAAGGAAAAAGAAAATTGAACCATTTCTGGACACATGAAATTCAAACTAATTCGTGTTTAGCTGACAGAATAAGCTTCCTAGCGGAGCCTGTCCTGTCGAATGAATCGTCCACATTAAGAACTGCATTAGTTGAAGGTCCAATTGAAGGAAGCTTGTTTATATACAAATATAGCCGTTGGAGATCATCTTTGGCCACCTTAACCATGTCTACGACATCACTATCATCAGTATACACCCACAAGTCATCAGGATTTACTGTCAAGAGGCTCTCGCGGCAGAAAGGACACGATCGATGTCTCGAATTCCTAAAATATCACGAATTTTATAAAAAGTCTACCAAGTAATGCTAAAATTTCATACTGCAGGAATATATGATGGACTGGGACTACAGAAAAAAATATTAGTATGACAAATTGGCAAAGGATCCAGTAAGAAAATAGAACTTTGAGAATAAAGCAGAGACATTTAAGTCAACTCAAGGGGACTGCAAAGGAGAGCTTGTTATTATTATTACTATTATTATTTTTAAAATCAATATCAATTCAGTCTAAGATGGGTCTATGTTGCTATGCTCAATCCTTCCAGAATAGCAGATTGCAAAAGAGCGGCAACTAGAGTTGAATGGAAAGTATTAAGAACCCATGCATTCAACCAACAACCCATCCTGGTATATGAGGATATTTATAATGCGCCCCTCCTGGGTAGGGTCTTTGACCCTTTGGCCTCTAATGTTAAATTTGTATTGGTTAAAACTGTGTAGTACGTTTGGGCATTTATACCAAATGTGAAAAACTCTCAAGTCATAGAAATTTTTGTCACACATTGTACATGGAGATTCCTTTTAAGAATTTATATTGTCCTTCATTCCTAGAATTTATGTTGAGAGAAACATTAGGGATAACCCAAAACCATATAGAACGTGAACCATACATCAATCTGTATGCATAGTTGCCACACCACATCCAACAACAATTTTTTTTAACAAAAATACAATCAAGTGATTAGAATTAAATACAATAAAAAAAAGAAACTGACAGAATTTTAATTCCAACTGATTCTTGGATGTTAAAACTAGCTTTACTCTAAGTACTGGTTCATAATTCAAAATACATGGGGGATTGTTATATTTTACTATTGCTTTTGTTTGTTTTTGAAGTAAATTTTAGTCTCACATTTCCCTAGAAAATTTAATTTTTGCTCTTAGGTGGAGTGATGTGTGCATTCATGGGAAATGATGGCAATCATTGATACGCGAAGGCCGTATCAAGATCGAGAACAAAGAACACAAACTTGCATTGCATGAAATTAAAGATACAATCGGGAGACAAGCTTCCGCCAAGCACTGAGGTTGGGTCCTCCAAGGCACTCCACTATCCAAAGAGAGACCAAAACACCGCACTCCAAAGATTAAAGATAACTCACCCCTAAATCTCCTTATATAGACCGAGCCACACTAAAAGATAACAATACATGACAAAATACCTAAAGACACGTGCGCATCAATGCACCCGTCCTAAAAAGTGACTTTGTCCCCAAGGTCGAGCAGAGAGGGGTCCCATGGGTGTGTCAGAGAGACTCGGGTGGCTCCTCTAGTGGGCGGATCAGGTGAAACATCAAAAGCTTAGAGACGTCGTGGCAGGCTGGATGCTGCAGATCTGTGGTACGAGTGATCGAAACGGGCGTAGAACTCGGTATGGGACTGCCCGAGAGGTAAAGTAAAGACACGCCCATAAAAGATCTTATCCTCAACGTCGAGCGAGGTGCACACCAGTTGGTTCAGGGCCTCGGTCGGATGTCGGATGCTATTGAGACTGATGACGGAAATTCATCCAGAGCCTAAACGAGTGATGTTGGAAAAGAGAAGTCGGGATATAAGAGAGTTGACATGCTGGCGGGGTCTCAAAGAAACGGCGGGGAGCAGAAAAATCTTGTGGCGTCGTGTGAAAAGTTGGTGGATCGCCAGCTGGAGCCTCCATCACGGATTTGTCGAAAAGAGAGAGGATTGGAGGGCAATTGGTGCAAATCGAAAGATGGGAGAGTATTATGAGGGGCGTGTCGTTGTTGGCAATGGGAGAATGAAGGGGTGTTGGGAAAGGAGGAAATGATAACGTTTTTGATGGTCGAAGATCCACTAAGGGGTGGCGGCGGGATGGAGAGGAGCCTCGTCCGGAAGCAAAGAGGAGGGCATGGGTTGTAAGGGGCATGTAAAAGAAGCCGACGACAAAGAACAAGCATCATGGCAAGTAGGTGATCCATGACAACTTCAATTCATTCGCATCGAGCGTGCACTGAATTCGGAAAAAGGATTGTAGAGAAGTGCACGAGCGATGAAGGAAAAACAGTAAAACCTTGTATATCCTTGTTGAGTATGTAAATACAATGTATGAGTACATATATATAGGGAGAGGAGAGTGAGAGGAGTCTCATATACAAGTTATGGGACTAATATAAGAATAGAGGAAGCTACACTAAATGGGTCAATACATGGGCCTTTACATGTTCTTTTCTAAGACTCCACCGCAAGCTGGAGCGTACAAGTTGTAGGCACCTAGCTTGGACAAGAACTGATAAAATAGGGTACTCGGTAGGGCCTTAGTGAGAAAATCAGCAACTTGGTCAGTACCCGGAACATGTTTTAATTCCAGCATCTTCATTTGAACTTTCTCCCGAACGAAGTGGCAATCAACTTCAATGTGTTTCGTTCTTTCGTGGAAGACCAGATTCTTAGCTATGTGTATAGCGGCTAGACTGTCACATAGTAAGGTAGCTGGTGAGGGAAATTTTACTCCTAAATCAACGAAGAGACTTTCAAGCCATGTAAGCTCAGATACAACAGACGCCATCGAACGGTATTCAGCTTCAGCTGAAGATCGAGCAACCACAGCTTGTTTCTTACTGCACTAGGTAACAAAGTGACCTCCGAAGTAGGTACAAAATCTGCTGGTAGAACGCCGATCATCCAGGAACCAGCATAATCTGCATCTGAATATGCAACCAATATTGGAGTAGAAGAAGAGATTTTGTATGCCAGCCCTTGATCAAGGGTTGTTTAAAGATATCTTATAATGTGTTCGACGGCATGTAGATGAGACATCTGAGGAGAATGCATAAATCGGCTGACAACTCCAACAACAAAGGATATGTCTGGTCTCGTGACTGTTAGGTAAATCAGTTTTCCAACGAGACGTCGATAGTATTCTGGATTCGGTAGCAGTAGATCTGTATATGCGGCATGTGCACAAAGCTTATGATTGACATACATGGGAGTATTGGTCGGTTTGCATCCAGAGTAACCGACATCCTGAAGGAGGTCGAGACAGTACTTCCGTTGAGATAGGACAAGGACATCAGGACCTCTTGCAATCACAATGCTGAGGAAGTATCGAAGTTTCCCCAGGTCTTTTGTTTGAAAAATAGATCTCAGGTGTTGTTTGATCATTTGTATTCCCTTTGAGTCATCATCTGTGATTAGGATGTCATCGACATAGACTAAAAGGAGAACGGTGCCTGTTTTGTGATGTCGAGTAAACAGAGAGAAATCTGTCGAGCTCCTTGTGAAACCAACCTCTCGCACAACCCTACTAAACTTGTCGAACCATGCCCGAGGGGATTGTTTGAGACCATAAATCGACTTCTTGAGGTGACAAACCCGAGACTCCCCCGTGATCTCAAACCTCGAAGGTTGCTGCATGTAGATTGTTTCTTGTAAATCACCATTTAGAAAAGCATTCTTGATATCCAGTTAATGTAAGGGTCATTGGTGATGCACAGCCACTGAGAGGAGGACACGAATCGTGTTGAGCTTGGCCACTGGAGAGAACGTTTTCTAATAATCGAGACTTTGTTGTTGAGTAAAGCCACGAGCCACCAGTCGGGCCTTAAGACGGTCAATTGTCTCATCAGGAGCATGTTTGATGGCAAAGATTCATTTACAATCAACAACAATCTGGCCTGGAGGGAGAGGAACTAGATCCCACGTTTGCTTAGCCCAGAGGGCTGTCATTTCTTCGTCCATGGTTGTCCGCCACTCCGGATGTTCGAGAGCCTCTTGCACAGAGTTAGAGACAGAACTAGAGGATAATGAAGTAGCAAATATATGAAGCGTCGGGGACAGGCGATGTAAAGATATATAGTTCGCCATGGGATGAACGGTGGAGGCCGGTGTTGGATCAGCACGTCGCAAAGTGTCAGAGGTCGAAGCCGACTGCATCGGGGCGGCGGAGCGAGGAGGGCGACGAGTGTAGACACGAATAAGAGGGGGCTTGTGGAGAACGAGAGCCGGATCAGGGAGGAGTGGCGGAGGAGTGGTAACTGGGATGACAGATCTTGGTAAGGATTGTGGTGGAGGTAGGTTTGGAGCAGAGGAGAGCGGTTGATCTTCCCGAAAGGTAACATCGGCTGAAACGATCACCTTGCGGGTACTAGAGAGTAGCAAACATAGTCTTTCTGAGTGCGGGAATAACCGACGAACATGTGTTTGGTCGCCCGAGGAACCAACTTGTCCGTGGACGGACCCGGTAAGTGAACATAGCAGTTACAACCAAATATGCGGGGTGTAAGAGAATGACGGAGTAGAGGGAAAGATGAGACTAAACGGAGTAGCATTTTGGAGGACGGAGGAAGGGAGACGGTTAATGACATAACATGTCGTTGAAAGTGCAAAGATCCAATAAGCATTGGGTACCTGCATTTGAAGCATGAGAGAGCGAGCAACATCAAGAAGATGTATATTTTTACGTTCAGCAACTCCGTTTTGATGAGGGGTATAGACACACGATGTCATGTGAATAATTCCAAATTCCGAGCAGAGATTAACAAATTCATGGCTAGAGTATTCGCGAGCATTATCTGCTCGGAGTTTTAATTTTGTCGAAAAATTGTGTGCGAGTCAAGAACGAAAGCCCGAAACACACAGGGAAGCTCAGAGCAATCACGAAGTATAACCATGTTGTTTGAGAATAATCATCAATAAAAGTGATAAAATAACGATAACCAGACACACTAATAATTTTGTACGGGCCCCAAACATCAGAATGAACTAAAACAAAAGGAGCAGAGCTCCGAGTATAATGAGAAGGAAAAGATGAACGATGTTGTTTTCCCAAAATACATGAATCACACGTAAAAGCTGGAAGAGAAATATCAGGAAGAGCATTCTTGAGGAACGGAAGAGGAGCATGCACAAGACGCCGATGCCCATCAACGGAGGAGACCGAGGAGAGGATGGTAGGAGAAACATCAAGAAGGTAGAACCCGTTTTGCAGTCGTCCTTTACCAATGAAACTCTGCGTCCGTCGATCCTGCATCAGAAAAGAAGAAAAGGTGAATGTGACAGAGCAATTCAAATCGACAGTGAGGTGACTAACAAAAAGTAAATTAAACGGGAAGCCCGGGGCATGAAGAGCCGAGCGGAGAGAGATAGAGGAATTGAGAGGGATATCAGCAGAGCCGGAGACAGGAACAGTGTCGTCATTGGCCAATGTGATGCACTTAGGATGTAGAGAATCCAAGTATTGATGTGGCTTCGGCGAGGTGATATGGTGAGTAGCACCTGAATCCACTATCCAGCGTGGACTAGTGGAGAGACAAGTGATACCTTCATTAAAGATGGAGGCAACGGACGCAGGCGGGTCGCTGAGCATCCCGTGAAGTTGTTGGAGCTGGAGACGGACTTCTTCAAGATCAGCACGAATGGCAGAGGGACTGTGGGCAGCAACGGAAGCAGTCGAACGAGGAGTAAGACCAAGTTTGCGGTAGCAGGTCGCCTCAAGGTGTCCATCCTTACCGCAAAAAGAACACTTAGGCTGTGGTCAGTCACCTCGACCCCTTCCTCGAGAGTCTGAATGTCCTCCACGAGAAAGGTGAGGGAGAGGTAGTAATGGCGCAGAAGAGTGCTGGAGAAGGGCCGGCGAGGGAGGTCTAGTAGTATCAGGAGGGGGTGAAACCTTTAGCAATATGGAACACATCAGATAATGAGGGAGTAGCAGCAGACGAGAGGATTTGAGCCCAAATACTGTGAAGATGAGGCGGGACACCTGCCATCGTCATGGAAATACCGACTGTTTTCTTTTGAGCACGCTGGACATCGAGATTTGTAGTCGGAGGCTGATGTTGGATCATGGCTTCAACCAGTGACGTGACCCGAGCAACAAATGAGGTTAAGTCGGCAGCACCGCCAGTGTCAATTGTCTGAAGATCTGTGATGATGTCATACAGGTGTTGGAGACTGTCCTTGCCAGAGTAAAGGGAATGGAGCTCATCTCACATCGTCTTGGCCGTCTCGTGATACATGGTCATGCGGTAAGGTTCGTCATCAAGGGAGTTGAGAAGCAAAGTATGAACACAGTCATCGTCAAGCAACCAGTCATCAGTGGGTGCAGAAGGAGGATCTTTGGTGAGATGATGCAGAATTCCCTTGGACTGAAGTTCCAGTCTGACAGAATGCACTCATTCAACAAAGTTCTTCTTCCCAGTAAGGGAGATGGTGGCGATCCTCAACTCGTCGCGCAGCTCAGGAACAGGAACCAAGTGGGCTGAAGGAGAAGAGTCAGTAGAGAGGAACCTGTGGCGTTATCACCTGACCGCTAGAGGAAGTGGCTAGGCGACACGAGCTGGCGGCTAGGCGACACGACCTGGAGGCTAGAAGAAGCGGATAGGTAGGCACAGCGGACCGATTTCTGCGAATTAGGTCAGAGGCCGCGGCAGTAAATTTTGGCAAACCAGCACAACACAGGATGTAAGAGCAACAACGAACAGAAGACAAACCGTCGGCGAGCAACAGATAGGAATCAACGAGCGCAGCGGACTGAGGAGCAGCGAGTAGAGCTGAGACCACGACAAGGGCAGAAGGCCGGCAAGCAATGCAGAGGGAACTCGGGCGAACACAATCCAGCAGCAGCCGAGAAGGCACAGTGGGCAGAGCAACGAGCAGAGAAGAGACGGCTCCATCATGTAGTGTTCGCTCTAGTTTACCTTGTGATTTGTAGGACTCATTTGCTAGCACACACTTGCTTTGGCAGTCCACGCAACGAAAAGTCGAAGCTCGCTTGCCTCCAAGAATCTTGCACTACTTAAATTAATTATTTGTGATTTAATCTTTCATTAATTATTTGTGATTTAATCTTTCATTACTTGCTAGTGATTTATTTGTTGGATCTTGTGTGTGTCGCATGTGACATAGTAGTTTAATTGAGGGTTGCATATTAGGATTCACACCCACTTAGCCAATCCTACATCATAAAGGGTGAAAGGACGTAAGATCTCCCACACTCAAAAAAAACTAATTCCCCTTGTAGCGTTGCACAGTCCAATAAACTTGGTGTCGTGAAACATAATTTTGATATCTCCATAATTCACCTTTTTCAGCAAGTGATCTTGGAAGTTTTTCAATTGTGCAATTGTAGAACTTGTGCATCATTGTATATTAAAAAAAATTCATCAAATATTTTGGCAGTAATTATGTTGACAAATTAAACCTTCAGGTGTTATGTCTCCAAGTCTATTCCGATCTTTTTCTATTCTCACAAATCTGAATTTTTTGCAACAGTGAGAACGTTTGATGGCTACACAACGAGTACGACCATCTTCACTCACCGGAGATAAGTGTTTTCAAGCCGAGGGGGAGTTGATGGCGCAACGCCCGACATACGTGTATTCCCGCAGGAGGTGGTGATCTGCTATCCAGTCGGACGATTTGAGTCCGCGGTTGCGTCCGGATGGTCGATCCGACTCGATTTCATTTATTGCTTTTAGGTTTTGAGTTGTATTTGACACCCGATCGGCCCGGACATTATGAGTCGTCCGATTTGGGTGCTAAAGTAAGATTTAGGGTTATAAATATTGCAGGCAATGGTTCAAGGGAGTACATCGAAGGTTGGATTGCAGTTTTTGCAACCTTTCGGTCTTCTCTCCAGTGTGATATCAGAAGAGCATCCCTCTGGTGCGACGCCTAGGGTAAATCCTCCCTATTTTCCCCACTGTTAATCTTCCCACCGCCTCCCTCTAGCCGCTAGTCCCCTCCCCTTCACTCTGTGTTTCCTTCCTGACCACCTGATGTAAGGTAGGCAACAGGGTGCACAAAACCTAGGGCGCAAGGTGGAAATACAAATGCGACACACTAACACGACTCCAAATGCAATGCGGTCGTCAATGATAATTTATATGTAACACCACGCAAATATTTAGAATTGAAAACAACGAATTGATTTTGGCAATTTGATAACAGCTTTCCTCCGCTCTGAGGGCCAAAGCAAAGCGCGCGGCGAATAACTCCACCTGCAAATTATTAGCGTACCGAAACAATTTCTACTAAAAAGAATCACAACACATATATTTATTCCCCAATAAAAATGTCAAATCAAATAAACCAATAACACAAAAAACTCACGAAGTAGCGGGCTGAACCAAGACACTGAAGAACTTGGGTCCGGATGTGTAGATCGGCGATCGGAGATGGAACCGGAGGCGTGACAACGATGGCGGTGGCTGTTCATGGCGATAAATGGTGAGATCGGACAAGAGAATGAAAGATCCGGCCACATATAAGTAGATTCGGGCCGGGAAGGGTAGATCTGATGTGTAGGAGCGGGTCCGGGATAAAATGGTAATATAAGTGGAGGGAAACGACTGATCAAGGCTGGAATTCTCAGATCTGGAATGATCTTGAGAATCGAGGGTGTGGGGAAGTGGATCCACGGAGGGGATGATGAAGGAGGGGTCGGTCGGGCTTAGGGTGGCTGAATGGTGGTCGGGTATTGAGGAGGACCAGCCGGCGGTCTGGATGGAGGAGGGAGGAAGGGGTGGTGGTTGGCGGAATGGGTGGGGGGGAGGCGTTGAAGGGGAGGAGGCCGGCGGTGGACTGGCGGCTGCACAGCAGGCCGGCGGCTTGGCTGTTTGTAGGAAACAGTCGGTCGATTGTTTTAGGGTGCGGTTTAGGGGGCTGCAGTGATGGGAACGGAGGTTTGAGGAGTGGAAAATGAAGGCAAGGGTAGGGGGTACCTTGGGGGGAAGAACGAGCACCTAGGAGTCGTCACCTATGGTTCCACGGCGTCGGTACCGGGGCGAGATCGCTGGAATCGGGAATGAAGTTCTCCAAATTCTGCAATGATCTGAATTCAGCCCCTACATCACTTATTTATAAGAAGAGAACAACATAAGGCTTCCCATCAATGGCTATGATTGGCTGGTGGGGTCGGTCACTAAATACATGAAAAAAAACTTAAAAAGGATAAACTAATATATATTTTTGACTCGCGGCAACGTGTCGGATGCAACCGCGGAGTCGGATCGGCGATCCGATCAAGCCTTCCTGTGCGAATAAATGAATGTGGGTCCCGTCTTGCGGATCCCTCCAGGTGCACGATCTGATGGATCCCCATCAACTCCCCCCGACTGAAAATCCTTCATCTCCGATGAATGGATATGATCGTACTGAAGTCGAATTCCAGGGGCGAGTCGATCAAGCTCTGCCGGTAATATCCAAGCGTCGTCTGCTCGTGCATCCTCATCCCCAGGCGACCACGGCTTGTGCATCCCGTCCCCAGTCAACCCGCGTCTGATTCCCCATCAACTAGCTTGAGGTCTCCTTCCGTTAGAAACCCCCGGCCAGTCCAATTTTCACGACGAAATCGACCACTCTCTGTCTTCTTCCCAGATGTCGAACCCCCCTTACATTTCCCCTTCCCCTACAGTCACTTCTCCTTGGTTTATCCATTGTCGCCAACCCCAATATGCCCTCACTGTGAGTCTCTACAACCACTATCTTCTCCCTAACAGCCACTACATACCCCACCCTAGCCACCACCAGTCCAAAACTCCGCTTCTGAAGCCTTTCACGCTTGCTACGACCTTGGATGCCCACAAACAACTGTCATTGTCGCCGCATGCACGAGTAAGTTGTTGTTGGAATTTTTATTTTTTATTGTTGTTTATTTTGGTACCCTACTTATAATGGATGTGTACTTTATATGTTATTAGTATCTGCGACTGTATGATTTGCGGAGTTTATTCAGTGCGCGCTTAAACGTTTGTGTCTTGGTCGTTTTGTTGAATGAAGCATGTTCTCTTTAATTAAAAATTGTGAATGCTTGCGCTCCTGTTCATTTTATAGCAATTAATTACTGTTGTTAATTTTGAAACGGACTTCCTCTTGCATTTTCAACATTCTCCATCGCATATAGAATTGCATTTAGTGAGTCAACTCCGAGTTGACCTACCGATCCATCAACGTCCCATAACAATATCATACATGAGGCGACAAATGATGCTCCCAATATTTGCATAAGGAATTTCAAGAAATATGCACCAAAAATTGTATAGTGATCTAATACGGCGTACAAATACTCTGAAAACTGTCAAAAATCATGTTATGAAGAATAAAATAAATAGGTAAATTAAATTGTTAAACAAGCGTTGAGCTGAGTACCAGTTATTGTAGCACTTGAGGCACATTGCATGGCAGCAGTTGGGTAAAACAATCTTGCTGTTCAACTCCATGCATATCCCACATTCTTCCTCTCTTTCCGCATCTATCTCTGAAATCTGCTTCCTCTTGTCACCAGCCTTCTTTCTATACCTCTCCACAGCTGATGCTCTTCGATAATTATTTTCCACAATATTGAACCCCTTTCGCATTTGAATCAATGAGGGGAAGATTATAGCTGACAAATCCCCGCCATAAATAAAAGTAAAAAAAGTGAACAAATTAAAAACGTACTTGTGAGTTCATAAACTAATCATTCTTACAATAGAATTCCCTAATACTTGCTTTCTTTATACATGTTGATTTGGCGCCTCTTCCATCAAAAAGAACCTTTTGACCATGAGATTTGTTAAGAAATAAAGAGCACCAAGAAAAATCTTAAATATTTTCAAATTAGGGAGATGAAAACCTCATATATCATTATCCTGAGTAGACCAACAGCCCCGGCAAGATTGCAGTCTGTCCACTTAGCCAGGCAAAGAAAAAATTTTGCTGCTGGACTATATGAAATCTTCATCTGAAGAAATGCACCATTTTCCTGAAACTCTGATGCTCTACAAGCACATAAAAGATCATAAAATGAAACAAGGAATATAAATACAGTTTGCTTTACTTGGTAAAAGATAAATCATAATTTTAAATAAACTGTTCAATCATAAAAATGAAAGCACAGCTAAAACATAAATAGGCCATAGAAGGTTATATCATTTGATAAGAAAAGTATGCAGGTGAATTCATGCTTAATAACATAACACAACCCTTAAAGATAATGCCATGAAGATAAACCTTGAGGGGAGAGGAAGAAGAATATTGCATACAAGGAAGAATAAGACTGTACTAAACATGAATAAGAAACAAAACACTAACAACAAGCTCTTGTCTAGGTTTCGATGATAGGTTCCCATGTAGAGCATTCTCTCCAACAAGCAAGACTAATGAACTCCCAGATACTTGTTCACTCATGCATGACTCTCTCATACTCCTAGGACATGCTAATTAATCGAAGACTCTTCCCTTATTAATTACAATAATGGAGTCCTAAGAATATTACTTAATCAAGACCCATAATTAATTAATACTAATTAATTAAAGTAATTAATTAGCGTTGTTTAAATAATTAATACCAAGTATCTAACAGATTAAAAATAAATATTAATTAAGTTATTACATAAATGACTTGTAACGTGTCGTGGCATGCTTCTCCAAAATAATCTCCTTGTCATCCAAGATACGTGATATAGGCTCGATGCGTGCCTCGGACCATAAGGAATCTAGCAGGCAAAAAAATTAACAGCGCATTATATACTGCAAGATTGTACAATTAAATACTAGAACGGCCTTCAGTTAACAAATTATGTATGCATATCCCAAAAGTCATCATTATCCAATTGACATGGACGACTATATTAGGATGATGCAATTACCTAAATTTCCTGCCAAGTTTGTTGTTAGTGTCAATACTCCACTCGGGTTTGTTGCTACTAATCGCTAGTTTAACCTAGTACCCTCATCCAGTATTCTCTCTACTAACCTGAAATGTGCGCTATTTATTTAGCAATCCCATGCACATGTTTCTCCGCATAGGGGTCGGCGAGATCTCCACATAGGAGACATGGGGGTCGGCGATCTCTACATAGGGGTCGGCGAGATCTCCACATAGGAGACATGGGGGTCGGCGATCTCTACATAGGGGTCGGCGAGATCTCCACATAGGGGTCGGCGAGATCTCCACGTGGTAGGACTTGGAGGTGGTTGTGAAATTCCAGGTAGACATGAACATTCGTTAATGATAAATTAATCTGAATAAATATTTAATTCATAGTATAAGGTGTAAAACGGTGCGATCAAATTTATTGCAGACTCATAACATTATTCTCTGTTCAAGTGATTCACAGTCAGTGTAAGAATAAACCTATTATTGACATGTGATGGATGGGTCTAATATGTGCCTGATCTTAACCCATAATGAATGGTTGTAGCAGACTATGGCTCCATTTGGCATGGCATTTTTGCTCCGGTGAGTTTGAACAAAAACGCCACCACCATAGAATGGATGTTTGGCATGACAACAGCTATGACCGATGAATGTGCGCGACAATCTGAGCTGTCAGTGCATTTATTATGGTATCTTGAGCGTTTCCTTTTATCTCGAAATCAAAGTATCACAAGCTAAAGACATAATTAATGAATCAGTTAAATGCAAAACTTTGTAACGTCACTTTGACAACTATTTAAGCTTTAGCCTTGCATGCAGAAATCAAAAAATGAATAAAAAATGTCTCTGCTCAAGAGCCTCACGAGTATGTGGACCCAAGCAGTGGAGATGATGAGACACTGGTATCAAATCACCATTTTAGATTTTTTTCTCTAAGTTTTACAATATAGTTACAAATGGTCTCATCATCTACCACGAATTCCACCTCTTTCTCTCAGCCCTCTGTCCCATTTTTCACTGGTGACATGTATGGCTTTTGGATCATCAAAATGAGAACCATATTAGAATCTCAAGATCTCTGGGACATTGTGTGTAACGGTGTTGGCACCACCACCAAAGCTGCAGAGGGTGACCCCCCAAAAATCAACAAAGAAGAGAGGATGAAAAACGATCATGCATTACTTTTGCTCTAGCAAAGTGTCTCAAATAAAATTCTCCCGCGTATTATGGGTGCTACCTCTGCAAAGATGGCGTGGGTCACTCTAAAAGAAGAATTCATTGGAACAGAGAAGGTAATAACCATAGAACTACAAACTATATGGAGAGAATTTGAGAATCTACATATGCAGCCAGTGAGCCAGGTGAATGTGTTAAAACCTTCTTCGGAAGAACTAATACACTAGTTAATCAAATGAGAGCTATGGGAGAAGTCATTGAGGATTCAAAGATTGTTCTCAAAATCCTCGAATGTCTCTCTTTTTCCTTTAACCCAATTATAATTGCAATTGAATAAGCTAGAGATCTCAAAACTGTCTCTAGCCCAGCTTCAAGGTTCTCTTCTTGCTCATGAAGATCGGCTCAAAAAGGAACAAGGTAACATGGAAATTGCTTTTCAAATGAAACTGTAGCTTCATAAAAATCATGAAAAACGAAAGCTTGCACCCCCCTCCAGGCCAAGTCTCCTTCTCCCTGGAAATCTAATTCCAAAGGTAGGGTAGAGGAAGACCATCACCACAAAACAAAAACAAAAACAAAAAAGGATTGTTTTGCACTCTCTGCAAAAGAACTAATCATGAACTATAAGATTGCTTTTTAAGTGTAAAAGGTGCAAGATAGGAGTTTACATTGAGAAAGACTATTGGTTCAATCAAAAGGAAGAAGCCGATGTCGGTGAAAAAGGAGGGTAAAGAAGCTAAAGGAGAACAACAAGAAACTAAAATTGAACGGCTATATGTAACATGTTTCAAGACTGAAACAAAAAACTGTTACGACTGGATCATTGATAGTGTATGCTCCAGTCACATGTGCCATTCCAAATCCCTTTTCTCTTCCCTCGACGAAACCTTAAAATCTGAGGGGTTTTTTGGTGATGGAACCGCCAAGAAGATTGAAGGGAAAGGGATAATATACATTCTAACTGATAAAGGAGACTCGAAGTTCATCCACAATGTGTCAGAGCTTGCCCAGAGCATGTTGAGCGTCGGCCAACTCATGAAAGGGAAAACATTGTTGCCTTTTTTTGGCAATGTTTGCAACATCTCTGACAAGCCCGCGGGTGTAACACCCTGCCTGTCACGAAAAATATAACATCAAGTTTGTTCGGGGTCCCACACCGTATTAAACAAACAGACTAAGGAGTTACGAAAAGAAACCAAGCATCCACGTAACCTAATATAGAGCCAAACCCTAGCGGAAGCAGTTGAATAACACAAACACATACAGGAAGGTCCACTATATATATAACATCAGTAATGAAATACATACACACATGTTTCGGCCTAAAAGTATTACCAGTTGTTCAAAAGTGTTTATACAACTATATGATTTACACCGCCACGCAGGTCAGCATTACATGAAAGGTATAAACACAGCACTTGGGCCTTCGAGGGACAACACACCAAAAGAGTTTCAGCCTGCTATTTCCCGCTCGGCTCGTCAGCACCTGCACAAGTACAATCCACCAAGACGTAGCAAAACAAAACACTGATCAACTTTAGCTGACCACAATTATAACGACTCCGCCCCATTCCCGAGGCGGCGGTACTCCTTCCCTGCAAGTGATGCAACCTGTGGAGCATCTCTTTTGTTTTTAGTTTGTTTATTTTATCGTACTTGTATTTTTTTCTCTTGTCGCGCATGTATTCGCGCTTAGTTGGGATGGTGCGATTTGTCGCGCACGTTATAGCGCGCTTGTGTTAATTTTGTATTATCGTGCACGCTTTCGCGCAATTTTTGTTTGACACTTTGGTGTGACCGGCCAACGAGACCTTAAATGCATAGGTCCGGTAATTTAGCGGGTAGATTAGATTAGGGCAAGCTTATAATAATTATTTATTTCATTATTATTATTATTATTCTAAAATCTGATTTTCAAGGCCCATATCAAAACCCTAATTCCCCCTTATATAAGTTTTCCTTCTCCCATGTTAGAAGCCGGCTGGAATAAGAAAAACTGAACATGATTTTATTTCCTCGTTCGGGTTTTTCTTCCAGCGCCACCCCCTACAAGCACGACGAAGCCCGACGTCGTTGGTTCCTCCTTCCCCTCCTGTGTTGTCGGCGCCTGGGCCCTCTTAGGTCACCGGCGACCCTTCCCGAAGTCGTCGCACCTTCCATCGCTGGATCTTCCCGACCCCGTCAACTTTCGCTCGTCGGCCTGCGCCGCCGGCTCCAGAACCTCACCAAGCCCCGACGTATACGCCTTCAGCCTCTGACGACTTCTCCGGCCCCGTTCTCGGTAACTCCAGTGGCCTCAGGCCGGTTTCTCTCCACAGTAAAGCTCCAGCACCACCGACTTCCTTCCCGAGCTCCACTTCCGCAGCGTCTCCAGCCAGCCACCCGCTTTCCGGCCACCTCCAGTCAGCAGCAACCACCTTCCCTGTCGATAGTGCCACTCACCCTCCATGGTATACCTCTCCATTCCTCCAAGTCTCAACCCATAGTTTGATTATATGCTTAAATATTCAAAATGAATAGTTATTATTATGAGCTTGGCCAAGCTGATTTCACCTCCTGATTATCGTTATTTTCCATTTTTGTGTATCTCCAATTTTGTATTTCGGGCCTGTGGAATCATGTTTCGTGACGCTATTACGTTTGTGCGGTAGCCTTGCGTTCGCGAGCGACACTTAGGGTCGTTTTATCAGTTTAAAATAGTCCGCGAGTGTTTCCCACACCACAAATATTTTAAATAGGTCGCAATTATTATTTTCAAAACTACAGCCCTAGGTTTAGGATCACATCAGCAAGAAGGCAGTATAGTAGCATATAATTGCGCAATCACCACAAACGATGGCACACACGGTCATACGTTTCGTGCTCTCATTGCACAATTTCGGTGTACTCCCCGAGTCCCACCTCCATCCTAAGTATCACTAACTTAGATGGTTCACCTGAGCGACTGTCAGTCATCACGTCTTCACGCTACCCAGGCTTTTCCCAAAATCAACGGGTGCACCGAGGAGCGACCACTTCACCAACTAGTATGGGACGGGTTCGGATTAGCTTTGCTCGTGCTCAAATCATCGGAATCAACACTGTCACGATGCGGGTACGACTTCACCTCGGCTCGTTAACACGATAACCAACATTATCTCTTATGGTCGGCACACAAGCTCACCAAGCTAGGCACAACAGGCTCTTCAGCTTCTGATGTTACGCACCCAGTCCCCAGGACCTAGGCTTCACATCCAACAACAATGCTCGCTGGTTTCGACCAAGAGAGCTATCGCCGACGATATCCACTATCGTCGGGCGACATCAACAGAACAGCAAGTCTGTCACAATCTCGGGTATTTTCTAGAGTCAACCTCCAGTACTTCTTGTAGCACCCAACAACACTCAGAACCCAAAATAATACAATTCTCCCACGGAGTCTTCTCTGCACGCAAAATTAAACATCACCAATCCGGACCAACTTGTCGCAGATGGGCTTCACACAGCATGTTTATGTGTGTACAATAATCTGGACTATATATGCAATTTCAATTGGGGACAATCCATATCGACCCGTTGGAAGACTCATCTTCCACTAACTAATGGAAACTTTCATGCAATCATGTCTATAATAAAAGACTAGCATGTCCCAGTATTAAGAAGGAGAATCATTACCCTTGAAGATCTCTTTGACGCCATGAACCAGAAACTTAGCTGGCTGGAAGGACCACAACGGACTGCAACCCGTGGATAGGAAAACGGCTTGCAAAGTGAAGCTTCAGAGCTCTGTTAATGGCAGAAACTCTTTTACTTCTTCCTCTTCCTTTCTCTCGCATAAGCTATTTTGGAGCGGTGATCCTTAAACACAACCGCTTAGCCAAAAGTGTCGTATTCATCCGACAAACTCGATGCAACGTCGAGTTGCACTTCGACGTACTAGACAAAACGTCGAGTTGACGATATTGATGCAACGTAAGTTATCAAAGGCACAAGGCGCAACGAGGCGCAAAGGGACCCTGGAGCCTAAGCGCAGACGCGCGTCTGAGGCACGAGAGGCGCAAAATTGGGGGGAAAAGAAAATTGAGCGAATTGGGCGCCCAATTCGCTGAAATTGAGCGAAATCGCGGAATTTCAGCGAATTGGGCGTCCAATTCGCCCAATTTCAGCGAATTGGGAGCCCAATTCGCCCAATTTCAGCGAATTGGGCGTCAAATTCGCCCAATTTCAGCGAATTGGGAGTCAAATTCGCCCAATTTCAGCGAATTGGGCGCCCAAGTGTGCCTAGGGGGTGCCTCGGGTGCGTCTTAGATCATGTTTTTACCAATATCAAATTTTTTTAAAAAAAATACCTTGAGAGGCACGGGCGCGCCTTTGGCGCACCTGGGAGCCTGTAAGGCGCGCGCCTGAGGTGCGCCTGGGGCACATCGCCCGCCTCAGCTGTGCTGAGGCGCGGCCGGCTACGCCTGGTGCGCCCGGCGCCTCAGGCGCGCCTAGGCGCGCGCCTTGACAACTATGGACGCAACGTCGAGTAGATGTCAACGCACCAAGTGATCTCGACGCAACGTCGAATTGATGTCGACGCAACGTCGAATTGATGTCGACGCAACGTCGAATTGATGTAGATGCAACGTCGAGCAAAGTTCGATGTCGGCACTAGCTATAGTAACCAGAATCTTGTTGTTTTCTTCTATTGGGAAAACCGGAGTGTTACATCGGGTGACCACAGTGCCTCAACTCCAATATCTCAAAATCAGATATTTTCAATCAAGTTTAATCCTACTAGTCATAGGGCCCTCACTCGCCATCAGGGTTGCCTCAACGACAATGTGTTATGGCATAACTGGTTGAGTCACCTTCACTGGGATGGAATTCAAAAAATGATTCAATAAAAGCTGACATTAGGCCTACCCAACTTAAAAATGCAGAAAGAATTTTGTAAAAATTGGACAACTTCTAAATTTCACAGACTTCCACTCCCTCGTCAATCTATCAAATAAAGCAGCCACTCTCTCGAACTCATCCATGAAGGCTTGTGGCGACCTGCATCATGTGAATCAATCGGCGACATGAGGTATCTTCTCCTTGTAGATGATTTCACACGATTTATTTAGATTTACTTCATCTCCCACAAATATGAGACCTTCAATGTTTTCAAAAAAAAAAAACTCAAATTGAAAAACAACATGGCTACCCCATCTATGCTCTCAAAACCGATAGGGATGGGAGTTCCTATCCAACTGTTTCTCTCAGTTCTGCCTATAGCAAGGTATCTTCTCCTTGTAGATGACTTATCACGATTCATTTAGATTTACTTCATCTCCCACAAATATGAGACCTTCAATGTTTTCAAAAAAATTAAAACTCAAATTGAAAAACAACATGGCTACCCCATCTATGCTCTCAAAACCGAAAGGCATGGGAGTTCCTATCCAACTGTTTCTTTCGGTTCTGTCTATAGCAAGGTATCCAGAGGGATCTCACTGCACCAAAGACCCCCCAACAAAATGGGGTCGTGGAACGTCGAAATTCAAACTATTTTAGAAATGGTCAAAGTGATGATGTTCACCACCAAAATGCCAAAGACATTTTGGGTTGAAGCTTGCAACAATGTTGTTTATCTACTCAACCGGAGCCACACCAATTCCACTCCTCTATCCACACCATATGAAACCCTTCATGGCAAAAAAATGTGATCTTCATAATCCCAAGACAATTGGATGCATTGCTTACCAATTGAAAGAGAAGACAGATAAACTAGAGTCAAAGACAGACAAATACATCTTTATCAGATATTGTGGTAATTTAAAAGCGTCGCCTATTTGATCTGGCTTACAACAAGCTTGTAATATCTCGGGACGTCATCTTCAATGAGACTTAGGGGTGGGCCTGAGAAGATACATCTTCCAGCTTGCTTTCATTGCCTTTTCTCATGATTGAGCCATGTCTTGACACAAGCTCCATCCATCCGGAAAATGAAGCTCTTGCTTCAGATGAAGAAGAACAATATTTTGGGAGTCCACGGTCATCATTGCCTCAGAAGATGCGATCCCTAGAAGACATTTACCACTGTTGTAATCTCGTTGCACTCCCACATGCACCATCTTCATACGAATAAGGTACCACCCAGTCAGAATGGATCCAAGCTATGAAAGAAGAAATTGAAATGATAAATAAAAATGGGACTAGACGCTGATGAACCTCCCTCCTCACAAAGAAGTCCTTGGGCTCAAGTGGATTTGCAAGGTAAAAGCTAATGAGGAAGGTAAGATTATGTGATACAAAGCACATTATAGCCAAAGGTTTTTCTCTGTTCCTGGTAGGAACTACAAAGAGACCTCTCTCGTGGCTCGTATGGAGACAATCAGGATGCTTCTTGGAACAACAATTCAAAACCATCTGCCTATCCACCAAATGGACATAAAATCTACATTCCTAAATGGAAGTATGGAACTATAACTCAAGAAATCTATGTTTAACAACCTCAGGGCTTTGAGATATCTGAAGAAGAAAGCAAGGTGTGCGACTTACAAAATCCCTTTACGGACTAAAGAAGGCTCCTCGCGCGTGGAACAACAACATCGACCAACATCTCACCAAATCAAGATTTAAACGATGCCCAGTGGAGCCATCTCTCTATGTAAAAAGAGAATAAGGTGAAATCATCATTCTACTTCTCTCTATGTAGACTATTTGATCATGGCAAGATCATCACATGAAATGCTTGTAGAGCTCAAAATAAATGTAAAGCAACAATATGAGATGTCTGACCTTGGATTCATGAAGTTCTTCCTCGGAATTCAAGTTACACAACACCCTGATTTCATTTTCCTTTCTCATGAAAAATATGCTCAAGATTTGTTCACCAAATTCTAGCTGGACAGCAAATTCTTCATCTCCTCCATTGCCGACAAGTGAGAAATCGGAAAAGAGAAAAAAAGATGAAGAAAATTTCAATCCTAAGACCTATAAATTTTTGATAAGGTATCTAATATATCTCGTAAACACTAGATCCGATTTAGAATATACCATAAATGTTCTATTTCATTTTGTTGTTGATCCCAGCAAGAAACATTTTGCCTCTGCAAAATGCATCCTACACTACATTCAAGGTACTCTTTCATTCAGTCTCTCGACTACGAGCACTAGTCAAAAAACAAAACTGTAGGATGTTGTGACTCAGACTGGGGAGGATGTGTTGACGATCGCAAAAGCACGGGAGGTTACGAATTTCTCCTAGGGGTCAATCCAATATCATGGATCTCAAGGAAACAACAAATTGTGGCTATATCCTCGACCGAAGCAGAGCATATGGCTCTAACCATAGCTGCATATGAAGGTGCATGGTTGGAATAAGCCCTAAATTTCATGAAGAAAGAAGAAAAGGAAGAAGAACCAACTGCCCTAACTCTAGCGACAACATTATAGCCATTTCCACAGCAAAGAACCTCGTCTTTCACAACCGCAGTAAGCATATTCAATTGCGATATCATTTCATCAGAGAGCTAGTTGAAAAGAAGAAGATTGAGTTGAGGTTCTGTCGAACTGAAGAGTAGCTGGCGGACATTATGACAAAGGCACTTCAGCGCTCTCCCTTCATCGAGATGGGGAATAATATCTCTATCACCTCCCATCCAGCTTGAGGGAGGATATTGAATATGCACGACAACCTGAACCGTCGGTGCATTTATTCTGGCATCTTGAGTGTCTCCTTTATTTGGAAATAAAAGCATCACAAGCTAATGACATAATTAATGAATCAATTAAATGCAAAACTTTGTAACATCACTTTAACAACTATCTTAGCTTAGCCTTGTATACAAAATTCAAAAAATGAATAAAAATGTCTCTGCTCTTCATCGTCTTTTCTCCACACTTTCTTCTTGTTTTCCTTTTTCAACAACCGTCATCAAGAAAATAAAACTAATTTTAAACATAAAAGTGGATGAAGTTTCTTGGGTGAGGTCGGCGTTGACGGACGACGGCTCATAACGATCGCCACCGCAACGCCAAACAGGAGCCCATATATATGGCCTGGGTCCCCTCTCCAACTACCAATTTTTCAATTTTGCTCTCATTCCATCAAAAGGCTGCATATTGTGGTATAGAAGGGAGAGTGTAACAACCAGTATGCCACGTATCAAAATAGTAGTGGTTAATTAGTGTTATAAATAAGGTCGGTACTTGTAATAGGGATTAAGAAATGAGTTAATAAAGTTGTCCAGTTCTGCTTTGTCCCTATCCCCCCCCCCCCCCCCCCGTCTCTCCCATCTCCGGCCATCTTCCTGGTCATTCCTCTTCTCTCTCAGCTCCGGCCTCCTCACCCTTGGGCCATTCCCGGTATCTCTACCATTTATTATAGATTTGATGTTATTACAGAGAGGGAGATCTTATCCCGAATTCCTTTTATACATGGATCATTCAGGTATCAGGTATGAGAGGAAGATCATGTACGTGGTGTTATCTTCTTGCAATGCCTCTTGTTCGCATCTTCATTTAATAGGTTGTTTGAATAAAATCTTTCAAAGTATTCCCAATAAATCTTTTTTTTAAGAATACTTGAGAAAAGGATCTTGTCGGACTGTTCATCTCTAGTTATCTGCATATAGTTGACTCAATGAAAGGAAGACAACAATTAAATGAAAAAACACAATTACTCAAAGGAAAACAGAATCAAACTGAACTTATTTTCCAAAAATCTATATACAGAAATTTAGCAATCAAAATTACAAAGCTATAAAAAAAAGATAAGATTTATTTTTACCATTTGTTTCAATTAAAAGCCCTCTCTTAAGAGAAAAATCACGTCCCTAAAAACAATCATCGAGAAATCAAGGGAATCGGGACACAAAAACCCTTCAAATCCTACATCAATTTTCGAATATGGAATCGAAGAGAATGCCCAAAATCAATGGAATCGGGAGCTCACTTACAGTGTATTAGCGAGTTCGATGTCGGCTAGGAGGGATTTCATCGAATTCCTGAAGGAGTTCCTCATGGGAGCGCAACACAACGCCAGCAACAAAAATATTTGGCAAGCAAAACCTAAATTCAAACGCCCTCGCGCTCTCCCTTAACTTGAGGGTCGTAATTCGGGCCTTCCCCGTCTCCATCCACTGCCTGGGCTTCGTCGGGAATCAAGAACTCGCGGCGAAGGCTTCGGATGCCACGTGGGCGGAAGAAGACGCCACCTGCAACTAATTAGGTTTATTATTTTATATATTTTTTTAATCTAAAAAAAAGGCTACACATAATTCATATCTCAAACCGCGGGTCTAATAATAAGTCACGTGAAGCTGGTTCAATTAGTTTTGGATTAATCAAGGTGATTGTTAACCGCAACCCGTAATTGGCTAGTCGCACCCCAAAATTTTCCAATTTTTCGCGTCTTTTCAAAATACGCTTTGTACATGCAATTTAAGGAAAAGTGTTCAACACTAAAGTTGTAGATATCGACGAGATCTACAACTTTCGTGTTGAACATGTTTCCTAAAATTGCATGTACAAGGCGTATTTCGAAAAGGCGCAAAATTTAGGCATATCTCCAAAGTACGTCTTGTACATGCATTTTGAGGAAAAGTGATCAACACGAAAGTTGTAGATCTCGTCGTTATCTACAACTTTGGTGTTGAACACTTTTCCTGATATTGCGTGTACAAGGCGTATTTCGAAAAAGCGCGAAAAATTAGGAGATTTTGGGGTGCGACAAGTAAAATAACGGGTTGCGGTTAACAATCACCTACTGAAATTAAAAGAGTGCGCCCGTATTTTTATAGGCTAATAATAGCACCTCAATAAAAACCCGGTGTTTTCCTCTTAAAATCTCTTCTCTCTTTATTCCGCATCCTCCGCGCAAATCATTTCTTCCCCCTCCCCCCTATCGCGATTTTAGGGTTTGACATTTTCCCGCACCGGCGATTCGCCGCGCCCGCAGACAAGCTCCAGCCGGCGACCGGCGACCGGCGACTAGCGGCGTCCGGTGACTATCGTCCGACCGATTCTTCCTTTGGCATGTGGATCTCCTTCCAGAACGATCGGGTCTAGGTTTGTTCTCCGTTTAAGATTTCACTTTGACTTCTCCATTTTCCAGGTTCTCGGTTTCAGGTTTTCCCCTCCCCCAATCGCTAATTTAGGGTTCGCCATTTTCCCGCACAGGCTTGTAGATCTCCTCCCCCAATCGCTAATTTAGGATTCTTCCTGTCTTTGGCCTGTGGATCTCCTTCCAGAACGATCGGTTCTAGGTTTGTACTTTGTTAGTGCATTGACTGACTTTTGTAACCATTTTTTTCTTTGAGTAAGTGTATGAGGTAGATATACTAATATTCTAAATTGGAAATCATACCAGACTTCATAATTTGTTGATTGTTTTCTAATTGAAAGTGTTTTGATCGAGGATCATCAAAATGCTATGATAAAATCTAAATATCTATTATGTGAGTGGTAATCCTTCATGAAGAGTATATTATTGTAACAATATGTTGTAGACTTTCACATAGGAAGGAGTCCACAGTCAATGGAGTTTTCCTCCATCTTGTATCTCTCTACATCTCGCCGTCCTTCCACCACCTCTTATGAATTACTCTTTTAACAATGTCATATGTCGTCGAGCCACACAGTGAACTACTTGCACATGTTAGAAGTTGTTCCTCTTCCTGTGATAATGGCTCTGTTTGGGTTGATTGTGGCGGTAGGAAAAGTTGTATTTCCACAGCTATTGTTGTTTCGAAGGCGTTTGCTTTTTTGAAGGCTCTGTCATGGTTCATTTATCTATACTAATTAGTTTTAAGTTGTTTGAGTAAATATTAAGGCATTTTGATAATTTAGAAATTATTATTATTAGTACAGGTCATGAAGATAGGATTTCCCCAAGAGTTTATTTCATATACTAAGTGTATTAGCAGTTATAAGTCATGCATTACATGTTTGGTATTATTTCATGTTTTGAGCGAGGATTAAATTTTGTTTTGTCTGTTGTAGGAGTATTTTATCATAATGTTTGTTGAGAAGGAATGTCAAAGTTCTCTTGGGTTTAGGTAATCATGTTTTGTTCATATGTTTGTAAGATTTTGCAAGGATTTTATAGCTTTCTCTTAAAAGTTCTTGTTTTGTTTCAGCTTACAATTGAATGTTGGGTCTCATTTTCAAACTGATATCACATTTCCGTCACGTGAAGAGCTAGTTGATTGGGTTCGTAATGTCGTTAAATCTCTTAGTTTTGTTATTTCTATTAAAGGATCAGATAAATTAACTGGTGGTAGAAGTAGACCACGTGTATTACTGGATTGCGATAGAGGTGGATTTTATCGTACTAACCAATGCAAGAAAGGGTGGGTCAAAAAAATGTGAGGAAAACAACCTCTAAATGATGTGGTTGCCCATTTTTGTTGATCGGACAAAAGGAAGCTTGGTGTGAGGAATGGAAACTTGAAGTTAAGTATGGCACACATAATCACGAGTTGGTACATATAGAAGCACTTGCTAATACTGAAAGATTAAATACGGAGGAACAAAAAATTGTGCAAGATATGTACGCATTAATGTAAAACCCAGAAAAATACTTTTCACTATTAAAAAGAGGGATTCAAGTAATAGTTCAGTCATGAGAACTATATACAATGAGAGACTTAGACTGCATAACAAGGAATTGAAAGGTGGTACATCAATACAGTTTATGTACAACTGTATAAGTGACATTGGTTATGTCAGTTTTAGCAAGGTGAATGAAGGGACACGCAATTTAGAGAGCCTATTTTTTGCTCATCCAACTGCAATTCGTCTTAGCAAAATGTTTTCAAGTGTCTTTTTGCTTGATTGCACATACAAGACGAATAGGCTTCGGCTCCCTTTGCTTTCCATCGCTGGAATGACATTAACTCAACAAACCTTTTTCGCTGCATTTGTATTTTTATCAGATGAAACTGAGAGCAGTTATAGGCAGGCACTTGATTATTTCAAAAATATTTTAGATCAGAAAACATTACCTTTAGTGCTTGTAACTAATAGGGAGTTTGCATTATTGAACGCAATCAAGTTCTGCTTCCCAAATTCAAAGCACATCTTATGTCAAGTACACATTCATAGGAACATTTTGGCAAATTGTAAGAAGTATTTTAAGAAGGGGAAAGAATGTGAAAAGTTTCTTGGTGTGTGGCAGTGGTTGGTTGATGCTAGAACTGAGAATGAATTCCACATGCGGTATAATGACATATCTCAACATATTTCTCTACATATCCTAATGTCGTTGCATATGTTAGCTCTACATGGGTCGAATCATATAAAGAATACTTTGTTTTTTGGTGGATTGACAAGTACCTGCACCTAGGAAACTCAACAACAAATCGTGTCGAGAGTGGACATAGTCAGCTGAAAAAGTTTCTTGAAGTTTCTATTGGCAACTTGACGACAGTTTGGAGGGCATTTGATCAAATGATTGATCTACAACATACAGAAATTAAAAAATCATTTGGCCGTAGTACAATGCAATCAAGCAAAGAGTTTCACAGTATACTATATTCCGATCTAGTGGGCCGAGTTTCACTCAAGGCATTGTCCATTATAAAGGAAGAAGAAAAAAATATTACCGCAATGAGTATGCTTGTGAAGAGGAATGCACCCATCTTAATCGGTGTACATTGGGACTACCATGTGCACATGAGTTGATCTTTCATATCACCCAGAGGAAATTTTACCCGTTATGGTTAATACATAAGCATTGGAAACAGTTGAATATACACGACATCAAACCTGAATCCGAAAGCCAAACAAATGAAGATGAAAAGAGTGCAAAGTATGACATAGACATTGAGATTGAAAGGATTAAAAAAAGGTTTCAAAACACTTTTGAACATCAATAATCGGAAATGAAGAAAAAATTACGGGAAATCATGAATCCGGGTTCAAGCCTTACAATTGAGTCATATTTACCTATCAAGTTAAAGGGACGACCAAAAGGAAGCACAAAAAAATTTAAAGAGAGCATAAGAAATACAAAGCGTGAGCCATCATTTTTTGAGCATATTCTGATGGATGCTCCGCTCTCGTTGCGAAACTTGAAGAAATCATTTAGAAGTCAAATAAGTCAGAAAAAATAATTGTTTTGATCGGGTGCGTCGACAACTTCCACTACAATATGTTGAAAATTTGGTAGATGTTTATTATGCGGCATCTGACGGACATTGTGGTTACCATGTTATTGCGGAAGCTTTGAATATATCCGATGACTGGCTTAAAGTTAGAGGTGATCTCTCCACTGAGTTGACTACAGAGGAAGACATTTACGGTCACATTCGTGGAGTTCCAAGATGTAAGGAATTGATCGATTCATTACATTGTCATATCGTTCCAACGCCTTTGGAGAAGTGGATGTCCATGTCGGACATGGGATTGATCATCTCGTCATGCTACAATGTTGGGGTGGTTCTTATTTAAAAGGGTCAAAACATAACTTTTTTCTCATTGGATTATGCGGTTTCTTCCAATCATAAGCTCATTTTCATCAGATTTATAAATAATAATCATTTTGTTGGCCTCTGAATGAAAGATGGATGTCTGTTAGCTCAAATTTATTCAACTTGGGCGAGATTTCATCATTCAATAGTTAGTTATTGGGAAACTATTTACGCTTCGCGTTTACGTTGAAAAGGACCACAAATAGTAAGTCTTACCCTCATATTTGTCTTTTTATCTTTATTTGCGATGTATTCATTATGTTTCTTAACTTCTATTTTGATATAAACAGTGTAATTTTGGAGAGATTGAAGACTTACAATATAAGTTGGAAAACATAATCAATGGAATCAATATGGTTAGTCTTTATCAAATATTTGAATAACAGCATTACCTTTTTTGCATACAATGCTAACTACTGTTTTTTTGACAGAATATATGTTTATTTGAAGAGCTTGAAATTTTGAACCAAAGGGATGCAGATGCTCATTCATATTTTAAATTGTTGTAATATTTTGGTGCAAAAAATCAAACCCATAATTTTGAATGAACCTCTTTTTTTGGTAGAATCTTTTTTATTTTATTTTTGGTCAAGGTTTGCTAATAACAAAAATATTTGCTAATAGTTATTGTCAAAAAAGATGATTTGTTAATAACCAAAATTTGCTAATAGTCAAACAAGGTTTGCTTATAACAATGCTTTTTTTTAATCTAAAAAAAGGCTACACGATAATTCATAACTCAAACCTCGGGTCTAATAATAAGTCAAGTGAAGTCGGTTCAATTAGTTTTGGATTAATTAAACTGAAATTAAAAGAGTGTGCACGTATTTTTATAAAATTTAAAAATTGCATAAATCAAATTGAATTATAAAAAGTTTACTACAAAAAAGGATAAATTTGGAATAATGAAATGTTTCACTCTTTATCTATCTATATATTTAATAAAGATATTTAAACATCTGAAGTCATTTTTGTCAAGGTCATCACCACTCTTACTGAAGTCATTTTTATCACAGAACTAAACGTCTCTTCGTAATCTTCTCTGAACTGTTGAAAGAACCCTCGAGCTACAGGGCAAGTCTTATACCGCTTAATACTCTCATCCGCCTTCTTATTCAGCTTATACACTCACTTGCATGTCACATGAGTAACGCTTTCGACCTTGGTCACAAGGTCTCGCGTCTTGTTTTTCCTGAGAGCGGTCATCTCCTCATCTATACCGTTATCTCACTCTTTGACTCCAGTGGTGTTTTCAAAGCTAGAAGGTTCACGCTCGTCCAGAGAGCCTGTGAAGAAACAAGAGATCAAGCTCACTTTGTTTCCTTCGCTATAACGAGTCGGTGGTTTGATGGTCCTCTTCAATCTCCGAAGAGTCTGATCCTTGCTGACCACCTTTGCTGCTTCTTCTAAATCAGCTTCGTTCCCGGGCACACTTGGAGCGTCACCCCCTGCTTCCTGAACCAGAAGCCTCCGCCTCGGAGCTAGAAACACTTGGATCTCTTGGTGACACAGGCACCTCTGTATGATATCAATTCGTCGAAGAACAGGTCTCTCGAGATGACAAACTTCTTCATCATTGGATCCATACACTTCCATCCCATCTTCCGCTTATCATAGCCCATGAAGACAAGCTTCCTCGTCTTTGCTTCTAGCTTTGTCCTGAGAGCATCCGGGATGTGTACGTAACAGGTTGACCCGAACACCCGAAGGTGCCCCACGCTGGGCTTCTCATTAAACATCATCTCATGAGTAGACTTCATGTTGATCGGACTTAAAGGCATCTGATTGATGATATAGGCTAGACGTACAGGCCATCCCTTCCGCCCAGAAGGACCTCAGAATGTCTTTGGCATGAAGCCAACACTTGCAGGTCACCGTTAGATGACGAATCTTCCGCTCTGCAACTCCATTTTATTATAAAGTATGAGCACAAGTGAGCTCTCTCCGGATACCGTTCTTCCTGCAGAAGTTAGAGAACTCAGTTGAAATGAACTCATCTTTGTTGTTCGTTCTCAACTTCTTGTTCGTTCTCAACTTTTATTTTTATTCTTCATCATTGGATCCATACACTTCCATCCCATCTTCCGCTTATCATAGCCCATGAAGACAAGCTTCCTCGTCTTTGCTTCTAGCTTTGTCCTGAGAGCATCCGGGATGTGTACGTAGCAGATTGACCCGAACACCCGAAGGTGCCCCACGCTGGGCTTCTCATTAAACATCATCTCATGAGTAGACTTCATGTTGATCGGACTTAAAGACATCTGATTGATGATATAGGCCAGATGTACAGGCCATCCCTTCCGCCCAGAAGGACCTCAGAATGTCTTTGGCATGAAGCCAACACTTGCAGGTCACCGTTAGATGACGAATCTTCCGCTCTGCAACTCCATTTTATTATAAAGTATGAGCACAAGTGAGCTCTCTCCGGATACCGTTCTTCCTGCAGAAGTTAGAGAACTCAGTTGAAATGAACTCATCTTTATTGTTCGTTCTCAACTTCTTGATCTGCAGACCAAGCCGGCCCTCTACCAGCTCCTTGAACTCTACAAATAAACAGAGCACATCTGACTTCTCCTTCATGAAGTACACCTAAGTGTACCTCGAGTAGTCATCAATCAACACCAGTATGTACCTGCTGCCTCCAAGGTTGGAGGTGACGGTCGGCCCCATCAGATCACAATAAATACACTCTAATGGTGTTGAAACCAAAAATTTGGTCTTTGTGGAGTTCGGGGTCCCTAGAAAGGGGTGACCTTACACCTACTGCACCCGGAGGAACGTCACGGACCAAATATCAAGAAGCTAGAAACAGACCCTCGGCTCTAGCGTGGAGGTCCCACCTCACACCCGGAAGGCTGCCTGAGCACTTCCCCTCCCTAGCCAATGCTCGAGCTAGGGTGCCTTGGAGGAGCTCTCTCTACTCTACCAAAAAGAAGCTAAGGGAGGAGGAAGCAAGGAAAAGTCCCCCTCCAAGGGCACCCAAGGGGGTCTATTTATAGTTTTCTGGGAATGGCCTGCAAATAACCAACCTCCACTGCTCTGAAAATTACTGGAATGCCCCCGGATTGGCCTGCCAACAACCAAATCCCGCTGTTCTAAATAGCTAAATGCAGTCCTCCAGGGGCAGCCCCTCGAGCCGGGCGAGCAGGCGGCAAGGGGCGAGCTCGGCGGCCTGGGCTGGGTGAGCTCGGCGGCCTGGGGCTGGGTGAGCTCGGCGTACTGGGTGAGCTCGGCGGCCTGGGGCTGGGTGAGCTCGGCGGACTGGGTGAGCTTGGAGGACTGGGTGAGCTCGGCAGACTGGGTGAGCTCGGCAGACTGGGTGAGCTCGGCAGACTGGGTGAGCTCGGCAGACTGGGTGAGCTCGGCGACCTGGGGCTGGGTGAGCTCGGCGGCCTGGGGCTGGGTGAGCTCGGCGGCGTGGGGTGAGCTCGACGGCCTGGGGGAGCTCGGCAGCCTGTGGGCTGGGTGAGCTCGGCGGCCTGGGGCTGGGTGAGCTCGGCGGCCTGGGGGGAGCTCGGCAGCCTGGGGGAGCTCGGCGGCCTGGGGTGAGCTCGGCGGCCTGGGGGAGATCGGCGGCCTGGGGTGAGCTCGGCGGCCTGGGGTGCGGCCTGGGGGAAGCTCGACGGCCTGGGGTGAGCTCGGCGGCCTGGGGGAGCTCGGCGGCCTGTGGGCTGGGGCGGCTTGGACGGCTTGACCGACTTCTCAAGAGTGCCTTGGGGGGGAGAAATATTTTCTCCCCCTACTAGTATGTTCTACACGTTCACCCAAAATTGGCCCCTAGGAGTGCAAAATTCCCAAAAAGCTTAAAAACGTGCATGCCGTGTTTGGGGTCCACTTTTCACGAATACGGGGTTGTACAAATGGCGCTTTACTCCTAGTATCTGACTTGTCAAACGGAAGACGATGAACCTTTCCTTATTGACACCCCACACAGACATGACCGTTGCTGAAGGATGACAACTTAGGCAAGCCCTTCACAAGGCTCTTCACTGTCATAGCTTTTAGTTTGTCCATCCCAACGTGTCACATCCGCTCATGCCAGATAGCAACACTGTCATTGGCCCTCATTCGATTAACATAGGAACTTATTGATAGTACAAACAAGTCTCTTACCTTTCTCCCTACATGAGCAACGCTAGCATTTACCGCTGACACATTGCGGAGAAACTTCACTTTTGTTGGACCAAACAGAACGTGATTGTCTGTGTCCACTGCGTTGGTCACTAAGAAGAGATTCTTCTTCATGCATGGTACGTGATAGACACTCCTCAAGGTGAGTGGACCATTATCACTACCTAAAGAAACGACACCCTCCCTCTCGACAGCATGAACAATATCATCAGCAGTTATGATAGATTTGTTACCTGAGAACGTGTGCAGAGAGGAGAACTTCGACTCATCCCCGGTGAGGTGGTGACCACACCACGAGTCCACTATCCAGTCATCTTTGTAGTCGATGGTGGACAAGATACGGACACACGCGCCCGTCATGAACGCATTCCTCCATCTGGCTTCCTCAGCACTGGAACCATCTTCCTCTTTATCTATAATATGCACCGGCTGTAGCTTGACCTTACAGTCCTTGAAGTGACCCAGTTGGTCACATCTGAAACACATGAGCCCTTCCTTCTTATTCCAATCACGGTTAGGTATATAACTCCTCTCTTGCTTGATATAAAGTTGAAGGGTCATCACCAGCAGCCGGCTTTTTCTTCTTATCTCATCTCTTCTTCTTCCCTGAGAAGAGCGTCTCACTACCTCCTTCAGAGATAGTGATTCCAGTCATCTGTCTAGCTAAGCTCTCCTGCGAAGCCAACAGGTTCTCCAGCTCCCATAAAGACGACTGAGTGGGACAGCCTTGAATAGAAGTGACAAATGCCACATACTCCTTCCGCAAATCATGGATTATGTGTCTCTTCAGCTTCGCTTTCGAAATAGGCTCATCAGGGTCCAAAGCTGAAATCTCAACGCACAAGTTCTTCATCTTCGGGAAGAACGTTGAGATGAGTAGATCTTTTTGAGTGGCTCTTGCCAACTCATTCTTCGGGAATTATAGCTGAGCTACATTCTTCTCATTGAATAACCCATCAACGGAAGTCCAAATCTTCGCAGCTGACCGACATCTGATGATGTGGTCAAAGAGTTCTGATGAGATAGCTCGCTTGAAAGTAAACTCCGCTTTCGTATTTGTCTTCCTCCAATCTCTCACTGCATCTGCATTGCCAGCAGCAACAATCACCTCTTGCATGTCGTCTCCGCAGACGACCTCCCAAAGGTCCTCGCCTAAAAGATAGTTTTTCATGCATGACGTCCACTTTTTGAAGTTAGTCGATGTAAGAAACTCAATTCCAAGACCTCTTTCCAGTCCACCTTCCATTGCACTAACTCTGGTTCACTTAGACTTTCAGAAGCAATAAAGCAAACTGTCGGTTGATCGCTGCTCAAGCCTCTATTCCCTCTGATACCATGTAAGAAATTTGTGAATTGCGAAAACCGGGAAACCCGCCGCAAGAACACTCAACCTATCTGAAGCCAAATAAACAAGATGCATAAGAAGAGTAAGAGAATCTTATACTATCAACAATTTTTATAAGGCGAGGTATGCATGGCGAGACATGATTCACCGATGTACCTGAAAGAAGAAGAAACAAGAGATACAAAGCTAGCCGCGCGGTCTCAATGAGAAGTCGCCGACTCTGCCGAGCTGCCTATGGAGTCCACTTAAGCCGCCAAGTCGTCAGACTACAACCTAGCCGTGCGAAAAATCCGTTATTCCAATACTGAAAAAGAACTCTGTTCGTTGATCTGCAAGCCGCCTGACCGAGAGGTCGCCTAGCCGCCACACCTCCGCGAACATTGTTGCTGAACTGAACAAGCCGCCAAAAGCAGACAACTTATTGAACTGGGAAAGAGTTGCAAAAGAGAAGACCGCCTGGTTGTAAGTCGTAACCTGCTGCTAACTGTCAGTTGCTAACCGCAGAGTCCGCACTGTCCCACGGTGACCAGACCTGACATCGCCTATACTGTAGGCTAGGTTAGCCAATTCATGCAAGCTCCTAGGGAGTGTCATCTACAGTCTGCCCTGAGGATATTGGAGTATGTTAAATCAGTGCCTGGGAAAGGACTACTCTTTCAGAAGAATGGTCATTTGAAGATTGAAGCGTACTCAGATTCAAGCTATGCAGATGACAAAGGAGACCGCAAGTCAATGTCGAGCCTTTGCACCTTTGTGAGGGAAAATCTTGTGAGCTGGAATAGCAAGAAACATTTTGTCGTCTCCAGGTCCAGCACAGAAGCAGAATATCGAAGTATGACATCGACCACATGTGAATTGAAGTAGTTATGGGCTCTCATGCTTGACTTAGGAGAGGTCTACAACCATCCTCTACCTATGTTTTGTGACAACAATATCGTTATATACATCTCCAAAAATCTGGTCTTCCATGAGAGAACAAAGCACATTGAATTCAACTGTCACTTTATTTGGGAAGAGATTTTGAAGAAACAAATTTGTACTCATTCGTCACCTCCGATAAAGAGCTGTCAAATATTTTCACCAAGCCGGTGTCCGCCTCCTTTCTTCACATTTGTGACAAGCTGGGCATGATCGACATATATGCTCCAGCTTGAGGGAGAGTGTTGTTGTTTGGAGACCGGGCGGTCTGGCGGTCTCCTATAACGGCTTGTTCTCTCTTTCATGTGGTGGCCGGGCGGCTAGCCTATTTGTCTAACCGTGTGGCCTGTTCGGCTTGTTTTCGTGTTAAATCGCTTACACATATAATTATTTAGTCTCACATTGCTTAATTGTAATCTCTCTCATCTTCTCCATTCTATAAAAGGGAGGCTATATTTTTGTAATAGATACCTTTTTTGGATAATACAAATTTTGTTACTCCAATTTTTTTGTCTCTTGTTTTCTGTTCGCACACGCCGCCACTGTTTCGCTCGGTTCGAGAATGAAAGAAACAGGATCCCACTACTGTCTTTTGATCGGGAAAATGAGAACGTGACTGGCTGCTTGTGTTCGACTCGAGAAGTAGGAGAACTCTGCTGGTTTTGAACAGGAGTAGAGTAAACATCCCGCTGCCTGCAGAGTTCGATCTCGCCGCTCCCGTTTTCTTTTTTTTTTTCTCCCGTAACCGTTGGTATCGGAAAGTCGCGCGTTGCTGTAATTGGAATTGAAGGCAAGGAGAAAGGGGATCAATCCACTGCGTGGATCGGGAAGAATCCCCACCGCCGTTTTGCGATTTCTAGCTGGTGTTCTCGTTCTTCTTGTGCACCGCCTGGATTCAGATCCACCGCCTGAGAGGCATGCCGCCTGGAGGCGACTTTCTTGACCCACTGCTTGAAATCGGGATAGAGTAAGTTTCTTTTTTTGATTGTGCTAGTGAGGAAAAGGACATAGGTCCTCTGAAAGTGAAATAAACAGTGCCATCCTGTTGTTCTTCCTCTGTATTGCTGTCGATTTGAGAGAGGAATTCAAGTATTTGGTGACCGTGTTCAACCGAAGAAGGGGAGCAATTTTTTTGTGTGTGTGAAAAGCCAAGATGATGAAGGGGAGCAGTTTCTCGTCTCCAGTTCTGATGATAAAACTGGAGAAATTCACAGCAACCGAGTTCAACGACTGGAATTTGAACACGCAGTTTGGGATGAAGTATCTGAACGTGTTTTATACAGTTCAGTATGATCGTGTTGAAGTTTTTAGGACTGATGACGAAGCTCAGTGGGTCCACGATGTGGACTTCTGTCGCGACTACCTGCTGAACTGCCCGTCCTCCAGCCTGGCGAAGACGTACATCAAGATGAAGACTGCCAAGAAATTCTGGGAGGCATTGGAGGAGCACTTCAGGCAAGAGGAGGATCTGTCCAAGGCGCACCTGGTGGACAAATTCCATTCTTTCATGTTCGACGAGGAGAAGGTGATTTTCCCTCAGGTATCAGATTTTGAAGCTTAGTAGATTCTTTACATAGTGAGAATATCTCCATGCAAGACATCTTTGTTGCAGGCACGATCATTTATAAGCTGTCCTCTACTATACGTGGTGCAATTTTAAAACTGAAATATACCGCAAGAAGATTCATGTTGGTCTTAATGACCTCAAACGATTTATTCCCATTGAGGATGAAAATGAGACTCGACACACTTTAGAAACTGTAAGTAAGCAAAAGGTTGTGGCTAATATGGTCCTCAGTTCTAAACGCGTGCCAAACCCTAAAAGGACCAAACCCTCCCATGGTAGCTCCCAAGTTACATGCCCTAACAAACGCACTAAAAAGTTCAAGGGCAAGTGTTTTAATTGCAACACTTGGGGGCACAACGCATCTGATTGCAAACTCCCTAAACGGGAAAGAACCAAAGCAGCACAGGATGACAACCAAGCCAATATGATTCGTCTAGCTGAGCCTTCCGATTTTGTTGCGATGGTCGAAAATGTTAAGACCAGCACATAGTGGTACTTGGATTCGGGAGCGACGTGTCACGTTTGCAACAATGCTGATCTTATGATAGGGCTCACTGTTATGAAAGAGTCTATCATAATTGCGAATGACGAGACAGCTGACGTCTTGAAAGTGAGAAATGCAACGTTACTGCTATCCCCATGTAAGACTTTAACTTTAAAAAATGTTAAATATATTCATTCATTAGCTGCTAATTAAGTGTTTATAAGTTTATTATGTGATGCTGATATGTCTTTTACCTTTTGTAGCGGTAGAGTAACAATGTTAGTTAACTCGCACTATTTTAGATGTGCATACATCCAAAATAGGATGTACCGATTAACTCAACCAAACGAGTTAGTTCAATAAGTTCAAGCAAACTTAGTTAGCACTAAGACTCTACATGAGAGACTAGGACACATAAACTATAGGAAAATATTTCAAATAGCTAGAACTCACTAGATCACATTAGACACTAAATCATCGCCTGAGAAATGTGACGTGTGTGCTCAGACTAAGATCACTAGGAAACCTTTTAGTGCGGTTACTAGGAGCACAACACCCCGAGAGCTTATACATTCTGATATATGTGACTTTAAATGTTTTGTCACCAGAGGAGGACGTAAATATATTATCATATTTATAGATGACTGCTCTAGGTTATGTCACATCTACCTTCTTAAAACTAAAGATGAAACATTTGAAAAGTTTTGTCTTTTCAAAATCAGGGTAGAGAACCAACTAGACATGAAAATTAAGTGATTTAGAAGTGATAAAGGAGGAGAGTACATGTCCAGTGAGTTTAGATGTTTCTTTGCCTTTCAAGACATCATAGCAGAAACCACTGCTCCTTACTCACCCTAGTCGAATGGTATAGCCGAGCGAAAGAATATAACGTTAACAGAGATGTTGAATTCTATACTCCTCACTGCTAGCATGCCTACTGCATATTAGGGAGAAGCAGTTTTAACTGCAAACTACATTCTAAACAAAGTCTCGCATGCTAAATTAGAGGTTACACCCTACGAACTTTGGTTTAAGAGACCCCCATCTATAACTAGACTTACGACCTGGGGCTGCATAGCCTATGTCAGGATCTTAGACCCTAAACAGTCTAAACTTGGACCAAGCACCAACATGTGTGCCTACTTAGGTTGTGCTGAAGATAGTGCTGCAGATAGATTTTTACATCTGTCTAATAATATAATTATTGAATCTAAGGATGCAGTGTTCTTTGAGGATAAGTTCCTTAAGGATAAGAACCTGACAATCTCAGGTATGCAAGCAACTATTACTGAGAAAGAACTTGAATCAGTACCGAGCACCTCCTATTCAGTCCCGGTAGACAATATTGTCCTAGAGTCTAAAAGGACTTCGGTGAAAGAGCGAACTCGCAGAACCTTTGGTAGTGACTTTGTCACTTACCACGTTGAGGTCGATCCATCTACCTATAAGGACGCGATGAGATCAAGAGATTCACTATTCTGGAAAGAAGTCATTGATGAAGAGATGAACTTTTTTGTTTCAAAACAACACCTGAACGTTAGTTGATAAGCCAAAATGGGCTAAAACTATAGAGTGTAACCGCGTTCTAAAAAAGGAGCTCAATCTTGATGGTAGCGTAGCTAAGTATAGAGAACATCTGGTGGCTAAAGGTTTCACACAAGTTAGTGGGTGGATTACTTTGATGTATATTCACCAGTGTGTCACTTAACAATCATTATGATACTCTTTGTTATTACATATATTAAAAGCTTTATTGTTCATCAAATGGATGTTAAGACTGCGTTCTTGAACAGAGATCTGACCGAAGAAATATACATGAGCTAACCTGAAGGTTTCATAGTAGACAGTTATAAAAGTAAGGTTTGTAAGTTAATCAAGTCGCTATACGGAATAAAACAAACACCAAAATTATGACATGAGAAGTTTGACTATAGTGTAAGGAACATGAGATTCATGTCGAGTCTCTCAAACAAATGTCTTTACATACGTAATAGATCGAACAAAGTCACTATAATATGCTTGTATGTGGATGATATACTGATTCTTGGTTCTGATCAATCCGTAGTGGATGACGTTAAGTCGGAACTAATGAAAGAGTTTAACATTAAAGACCTAAGTGTAGCTGCAACTATACTAGGCATGTAAGTGAGGTTTTGGGAAAATGGCATTTCCTTGAGTCAAAGTCACTACATAAAGTCCATGTTGGATACGTGGAGATACAATAAACATAGAGCAGTGAAGACACCTTACGATTATAATAATCGCTTGAAGCCCAATGATGGAGCTGCGATTAGACAGTAAGATTATGCTAAACTTATTGGTAGTCTCATGTATGTTATGGTTCTCACAAGACCTGGCATAGTCTTTACGGACGACATGTTAAGCAGATTCACTAGTAATCCTAGCCAAGACCATTGAGATGCCCTCGATAGGCTTATGCGATACCTGAAGCACACACAAAAGTATGCTTTATGTTACTATGATTATCCTCTAGTTTTAGAAGGATATTCAGACGCATCATGATGCTCAGAAATCAATGACAGTAAGTCCAATAATGGATTTATATTCATGCTAGGAGGAGTAGATGTAGCATAGAAGTCTGGAGGCAATCATGTATTGCACTATCTTCTATAAAATCCGAACTCTACGCTCTAGCTTCAGCGGGAGAAGAAACAGAGTGAATAAGAGATTTGGTGATGAACATTTCACTGTCGAGCCTGAAGTTGAGTTCCGTTGCAGTTTACTGCGACAATCAGGCTACGAAAATGATTGCTACAAACACGTTGTTCAATAGTAAAAGAAGACAACCCAGGATGAAATAAGACCGGTTGACCTCTCTCACGAGTCAAGGGGTTCTGACTCTTATGAATGTGAGATCAAAAGATAATGTTATAGACGTCTTGACAAAGGACTTAAATAGAGTTCTCACAATAAAAATATTGAGGGAGATGAGATTAAAGTTTATTGAAATATGAAACTTCCTCCTATGTTTATGTTTTGATAGCAAGAACCTATAGTCACAATATTCAAGATATAATAATATACTGAAAATCCCAAATAATTTCTTAATGAAAGTCCAAGATGGTTAGATGCTAGTCATTCTATATCTGATGACTTAACATCATTCTCATTGTAAGTTGATTTGAGAATTATTCAACTGTGAATAAAAAGTCATTGTATGAGTTAATCTAATATTAGTGATCATGACACATTATTCCACATTTGATAATATTGCAAATGACGGTGTGTCAAATCATATGATGAGGTATATGGTGATCACTAATGAGTAAGATAACAACGTTTGATTTATTAAAATTAAAACTTGACTGGTCCTAACTAGACTGGATAGAGATACTGACAGTGTTACTTCACTACTCCTACAAGTACTAAACTCATTTAGGTAGAGCTAGTTTACTTTGATACGTCACTGTATTTGTTTATGAATTCATAAAGTCTAACTCATGAAATTCCTTGCCTTGCAGGCACTGATGAAGATGTAAGAGAGAAAGTGAACTTTGACATGGATGATGATGATCCACTCTTTGAGTAGAATTGCTACACGTTTATCCATTGTCATTTTTTGCTTTCTAGACATATTTATTATTGAGTAGCACCTTTTTTGGATGTATTATGTTATTGTTTTAAAACTCATGTTTATGTTTTTTTAAAAAACTGTGCTATCTCTTATGAAAATGTGTAAAATCAGAAACTTGTTTTGACACTCACCACTTTCTGCACTTCAAAACGTATACATTATTTGTCACAAATATAAGAGGAGATTGTTAATGTATATTTGGACAATTAACGAGTTCGGATGCATAACAGGTCGTGTCAGATACACAAATATCCACTACCCGTAGAAACTTCTTGGGTTTGCCTATTTATACCCACCTAGGGGTAACAGGTAGGTGATTCCAATTTGATCACCATCCGGACGCTTCGAGCGACTTATCAGAAGTCTCTCCCCAATCGCATCTACCTCAAGTAGTAGTTGTACATGTTTATCATGAAGGAGGGTTCCTTTCTACATGACCATCTGAACAGTTTCAATAAACTGTTATTTAAGTATCTCAGCATGAATATTCAAGTGGAGGAAGAGGACAAAACAATTATTCTTCTGAACTATCTTTCAAAGTCCTACGAGGGCATGATTACTACCCTCAACTACAATAATGATATTTTGGATATGGAAGAGGTCACTGCAATATTACTCTCAGATGACATCCAAAAGAAGTCGACCGACTCAGGTATTGCTGAAAGTTTAGCTTTATTTTCTCGGGGTCAGTCTAGTTCAGTTAGAGAAGACAAGTCTAAGAAAAGTTCAGATAACCACTGTAACTACTGCAAAAAGAATAGTTATGAGATAAAGGATCATTGGAAGCTTTAAAATTAGGAGAAATAGAAGATCTCTGGTTTTGATAAGGAAAAGTCGGTAGCATCCCTGTGCCTTAAGGATGCTGATGATGACGTTCTCTGGTGTTTTTCTCACATATCTTTTTCCCTGTCTTTTTTTTTCTTTGTGTGTTTTCTCACATATCCTTTTTTGTTTTGCTCGCATGGTCACTATCCCTTTATCTGCTCACACTTATTTCCCTTTATTTTAATCATGTTATCTATATATTTGTGTGACTATAACTTTTTTTTGGGGTCAAAAACTTCATTTTGTAAGTGCAGTTTAGACCACCCTCTATTATCTAAACTCTTTCCTTGTTACTACTTTATTTTTCACGAGCTTAGAGTGTGTCCAATCAATTATTTGATTAGTTCTCATAGAGGTTCTTTCTTTTCCATGATGAGACCAGTTTGTTCGCATTCATTGTTGATGTGTGTGCATTTGTCAATTTATCTCTCGCGCGTACATCAAAAGCCAGAAGTCTTGATAGGTTCATTTTGATATGGGAGACCACCATTGGAGGTGGAGCAGTTGAAATTTAACTTCAAAGTGAAACGTTTCTGAGACTGTCACGTCAGTCCAGTTTGTGTGCTACTCGGAATTAAAAGAGTTTTCTTATGTTTCGTTCATGCCCAAAGTTCATTCAGTCAGTTCCTTTGATTTTGGATCTTGATGACCGTTGGGGCATCTTGAAATTGTCTCACCCAGGTAGAGCTTGTCATGAAAGAGGCGTCAAGGTGAAGATTGTTGTGTTCCACTTCTCCATGATTCCCGTCGGAATCACCTCCTGGCTGGCCTCCTCTTTTGGGGACCGCCAAATTCAGGGCTCCTATTTTGGCATTCCCAATAGTCAAGCAATAATGCAATATTGCATTGTTTCTTTCCGGCTTTGACGGGATCTTACCGGCCCCTCTCCTCAGGGTTTCTCTCACCTATAAAAGGACGTGGCGGGTTCTCCCCAAACAAGCACAATTCGGCCAGCAAGAGATTTGCAGTGGAGGTCGACTGGGCTTGGCCGAACCCAGGGCTTTCTTCCCCGTTGCTATCGCGTGTGTATTTCTTTGTGGCCAGTACTGTCATCCTTGTTGTCGGGTTTTTTCCTTGCCGCAGCTTTGCCGACAAGCTTCTTTTTACTGCAGCGTGTTTGGCTCACGACCACCGGGTTTTCTCTTACCACCGGATTTCTTTATCGTCGCAACATGTACGACCAGATCTTGCAGAATTCTCTCTTGATTTATTTTTTTCTCCTCGCTTATAGTCGTATTGTATGTTTGAGGAAAATTTTTTTTCTGTCTGCGCAGTGGACGTACCCATTTTCAATTTCGTGAAACTGCTTTAAATTCGGTGTTTTTTGTCTGTGGTGTTTTCTTATTTTTTTCATGCTTATTCTATTTTGTTTCGTGATCGTGCTAATCTCTTATCATCATATCAATTCATTGGATCGAGAACAATATCTACATAGGACTGATTTTTCAGAACAAGATGTGCCCATAAATGTTAGGATTGTGACACCTCACGCATGGAATCGGACCGTCCGGATCGCGCCACGTCCGCGATCCATGGCCACCTCTTATTATGGAAATTGCATTAAGTGGGAGGGCTGATTTGTTGGGAGGAATTAAGGGGGCTGCTTCTTAATTCGGGTTTGGCTTCCTGTTTCGGCCAGCGCCTTCATTGCTCTCCCTTTAATGGCGTTTCTTCCTTGTTTGGAGAGGTGCTGGTGGCTGCCTATTTAAGGAGGGCTGTTGCAGTCTTGGAGGAACACAATCAAGCAAGAATCAGAGAAGAATCCAGCTTTTTTTCGGCCACCAACGAGGAGTGTGAGAGCAAGTTCTGTGGAGGCGGTTTCCAGCGGCAGCGGCGGCAGCGAGCGTACCTCGCCGGTGCAGAAACGGGCCAAAGCGGTTCTCGTCCAGCAAGGTCTTCATAAGGCTCTCCTCGGAAAGGAGAAGTCCGGGAAGAAGGACGACGAGTGGGATGCGCTAGATCTGAAGGCCATCAGCACAATCCAGTTGTGTTTGGCCGATGAGGTTATGTATAATGTAGTCGATGCTGAGACTACAGCGGATATGTGGAAGAAGTTGGAGGAGCTTTATATGTCAAAATCCCTCACGAATAAGCTGTACGTAAAGAAACAACTTTACAGCTTGAGGATGTCGGATAGCACTCCGCTTCTTGACCACATGAATGTGTTTAATAAACTTATCTCTCAGTTGCGTAGTATGGACATTAAGGTCGAGGATGAAGACCAGGCTCTTCTCCTGTTGTCTTCATTGCCGAAGTCCTTCGATCATCTGGTCACCATGATTCTGTATGGTAAGGACACCATGAAGATGGAAGAAGTGATGACAACGCTGCTCTCGAACGAAACGAGAAGCAAGTCGAGCCCTAGTGCCGACGAGGGCTTATTCGTTAAGAGCAAAGACCCCACCCGGGGTAGATCGAGAGGAAAAGGGAAGGAGGAAGACCGACGTAGGTTTAAGTCTGAGGGCAGGAATACAAAGTGCCACTACTGCAAGGAGGAGGGGCACTGGAAGAATGAGTGCCCGAAGAGGAAGTTTAGAGAACAGACGCATGAGCCACATCAGGCTGTGGTGGCATCCGAGGATGAGAACGACGCCGACGTTCTTCATATTTCACCCAGCAGTGAGACCACAGATTCCTGGATCATGGATACATGATGTTCGTTCCACATGTGCCCGAACATTGAATGGTTCTCCAGTATTAGGCACTGTGGAGGTGGTCGTGTTCGGATGGGGAACCGGTCAGAGTGCGAGATATCAGGAGTCGGGAGCATCAGGGTTAGGATGTTCGATGGAGTGGTTAGGACCCTCACCGACGTTCGGTATGTGCCCGAGTTGAGGAAAAGCTTGCTTTCTCTAGGCACTCTGGAGGCTGCCGGGTATTCTTATACCGACAATGACGGATATTTGGAGGTCAGGAGAGGCGCGCAGACAGTCTTGAGAGGAGAGCGTTCCGGATCGCTCTATATACTGATTGACACCACGATTGCCAAGGGAGATGCGAGGAGAGAGGTCAGACCGTCTCTCAAGCTTCAGGATACAGTAGCGTATGCATTTCAGGCGATCTCCTCAGATCGCGGTTCCTTTGATAGAGCTTTAGAGAGCAGAGATCGTTCTCAGCAAAAGGCTAGGAAGGACCAGCGGAGGAGCGGGGCAGAATTCGTGGCTAGGGCGTGTGCTCGGAGAGAGGACCTTGGCGGAGGTAGAATCTTCGCAACCGTAGAGGAGACGGGTAGAGAGTCATCTCAGGAGTACCCAGGCACCGCAAGGGGAGCCATCTGGCTCAGGAGTCCCACCAAGAAACTCAGGTTTACTCAGAAGAAGGTGGAGCTGCATAGTGGTGTGCGCCATCAGGAGTCGAGGGAGTTCACTGGAGGTGGAGGCGTGGAGTTGCAGGAGATATCTATGGAGGAAAATGTTACGAGCATGCGAGAGAAATCAGTGAGAGGAGTCAAGTTCAAGAGCGGTCTTGACTTGACTCAGACTGATGCATGTTGATCGTGAGGGCCCCAGGGAGAGGGGGCTTGTAGTCGCCAGTAGGGGAGATCCAGGTTGGGGGTTCGGATACGTTTTGTTTGACTTCGAGGTGGAGTTCGGTTGTGGCATGAGGTGTCAAGGTGGAGATTGTTAGGATTGTGACACCTCACGCATGGAATCGGACCGTCCGGATCGCGCCACGTCCGCGATCCATGACCACCTCTTATTATGGGAATTGCATTAAGTGGGAGGGCTGATTTGTTGGGAGGAATTAAGGGGGCTGCTTCTTAATTCGGGTTTGGCTTCCTGTTTCGGCCAGCGCCTTCATTGCTCTCCCTTTAATGGCGTTTCTTCCTTGTTTGGAGAGGTGGTGGTGGCTGCCTATTTAAGGAGGGCCGTTGCAGTCTTGGAGGAACACAATAAAGCAAGAATCAGAGAAGAATCCAGCTTTTTTTCGGCCACCAGCGAGGAGTGTGAGAGCAAGTTCTATGGAGGCGGTTTCCAGCGGCAGCGGCGGCAGCGAGCGTACCTCGCCGGTGCAGGAGGATCAGAGGCGGCGGCAGCGGGTTGTAGCGGCGATCTCTAGGCGGCATCAAGAGGTGTTCAGGCGGCGGCGGCGACAGCTCCAGTTCAGACAAGGCGCGGCGGCGGCGGCAGCAGCTGGCGTGCTGCAGCGGAGGCGGCGCATCGGGCTCAACTCAGGCGGAGGCAGCTTTGTCCAGCGGCGGCAGGCAGCTCCAGGAGGCGGCAGTAGCAGGAGGATTCAGGTGGAGGCGGCTCTGTCCAGCGGTGGCAGACAGCTCCAGGCGGCGATAACAGGTGCAGGAACGACGGATCCATCGGGGAAGAAGAACAGGGGTTGTCGCCCGACGACATCGATACCGCCCGGCGATATCGGTTCTTCAAGTTTTTGGGTTCTTTGGTTTTCCTTTGTTGTTCGACCGTATCTGTTTGGTCTCTGGTTGTATCTGTGTAACCTCATCAGTTTTAGTGGATCTTTCTGGCGCGCTCTCCCCGTGGAGTAGGAGTCTCAACTCCGAACCACGTAATTATTTTGTCGTATGGTTGTGCTTGGTTTTTGGATTTAAATTTCGTTTATCATATTATTGCTCAGATTAGCTTCCGTTGCTAGATCCGCGGCGAACCACCGTAGTCGCGGATCCGGTCCCAATTTCACAACACATAAAAGCGTGAAAACTAATTTCCAAATCCAAGAGAGGATCAGAGGAACGATCCTCTGACTCTTCTAAGAGATCAACAGATAGTGAAACATTGGCCTTTGTCTCTCTTTTTTTTACTGTAATTCCATGGGGGTTAAACATTTAAAATCATATTTATTGGATCTGCCTTGGTGAGGCTGTTTGTTTGGATTGGAATTATTCGATCAGCATAGCCAAGGCAATAACTGTCGTGTAAGGAGGACAGTTTGCTTGGCAATAACTGCACGGTCGATTTGAGGTTTTAATCCAGATATAAAATTGTGTTGTAAAACTTCTAAAGAAATACCCGTAACTTGTTATGATAATTGTTCGAAAGTTTCTTGATAAGCAGAAACTGAAGAGATTTGTACTAATTTAGTGAGCTTACCTGTTGATTTTTCATAGTCCGTTGGTCCAAATTGATCAAATAATGCTTCTTTAGATGTGATCCAATCTCAACACCTGCCGTCTCGGAGTAATCCTTGAAACCACATAGTGGCTGGCCTGTAAAGATGCGTGCGTGGAGGCAACTAAACGTAATATAAAGGATTAATGTTATGGTACCTGAAGTATATCTCGGCCTTATACAACCTGTCCGCTGGATCTCCTGATAATGCTTCTTTAGTTGTATTTTTTGCCCGATCCGTCCAAATAGTTTGAACATCCGATTCAAGTGGTTAAGTATATTGTACGGCCAGAGAGTTGTTACATTTAAGGGGTTTTTTTGATGGTTGTTAACCGCAAATCGTTATTGGCTGGTCGCACCCCAAAATTTCATAATTTTTCACATCTTTTTTAAATACGCCTTGTATATACAATTTTAGTAAAAGTGTTCAACACTAAAGTTGTAGATCTCGTCGAGATCTACAACTTTCTTGTTGAGCACTTTTCCTAAAAATGTATGCACAAGGTGTATTTTGAAAATATGCTCAGATTTTGCGCCTTTCAGAAATACGCCTTATACATGCAATTTAAGGAAAAATGTTCAACACGAAAGTTGCAGATCTATTCGATATCTACAACTTTCGTGTTAAACACTTGTCCTGAAATTACATTTACAAATCGTATTTTAAAAAAAATATAAAAAAATAGGAGATTTTAGAATGCCACCAGCTAATAACGGGTTGACCGGTTGAGGTTAACAATGTTTTTTTTTTGGTGAGGTGGGAGGTATCTAGGTTGTTTATTTTGTTTATTTTGTTTTTTTTATAAATTGTAAGGTGCGACGCCTTGGCTCTCTGCCTTCCTCCACTTCTCCGATCAGCCCACCACCACCTGAAGCCACACTTCCTCTTCTCCTCCAACCCACCACTCCCCTTAGCCGCAGCCTTTTTCTTCTTCCTCCGGCGTTTTCCCCCATCGTTTTCTCCAGCCAAATCGACGCTGACGAGCCCGCCGATTCTCCTGGAAATCCTTCCCCACCGGTTCTGAAGCAACTTCCAGCCCTACCGCCGCCCCTCTCTTCTCTTCCCAGCCCCGTCAGCCTTCTTCCAGCCCACGTCCGCCGCCTCCAAGCCATTTCCCCACCCTCAGCAATCATTCTGAAGCTTTCCCCTGCCGCCAGCCCCAAATTCCCTCCACTGTGAACCCCTACAGCCAACATATTCCTCCTAACAGCCATCACTCAGCCCCTCCATACACCACCCGACCCCCCTCCATTCCAGATCCTTAGCCGACTCCCTCTATTCCCAGCAACAATCTTGGAGGACCTCTGGCAACCGTCATTGCCACGGCCTACACGTGAGAATTGTGGTATAACATTCATTTCCTTACTGTTGTTTATTTTGGCACTCAAAATGTGGTGGATTACTTTTTTTTATTTGCTATTAGTATCTTTGTTGTGCAATTCCTAGGACTCATTTTGTGCATGCTAAATAGTATTTGCACCTCTATCGTTTATAGAATTGATAGTTGTTTTCCTTTAATCAATATTTGTACTGTACGTGCTTCTGTTATTTTTGTATAATAATTAATTATTGTTGCAATTATTAGTGTGGACCTTCTCTTGCATTTTTCATAATTCATCGCATATAGGTTTGCATTTAGTGTGTCCACTTTGAGTCGTCCCTACCCTGCATCACCTTTGATGTGGAAGGTTGAGAAAATTAGCCTGAGGTGCTGATGGTTGTGAAAAGAGAGAAAATGAATGAGATAGAATGTTGGGAGATGAAAGCAATCTAGGCTGTGGTGGTATGAAGCCAAGATTGCCTGTCTGTGATGAATTAAGACTTTCTATATCGAGGACGTAAGCCTGGAACTGAAATAATGAAGAAGGCTGTGATATGTGAAGAGGCCTGAGAATTTCGGGCTGTGATACCTTAGTTTGCCGGAAGTGGTCTTCTGAGACTTAATTTTATCAGCATTCCCGCCTGAGACCATCAATTGAAAACATCGCATGAATGATTGCATCTCCCCGCGGATTTCCTTGAATTCCTGGTGGAAATCGCGAGTAGCATCTTGGATATTTTCTTGTTGTAGTTGGGACTTTTTCAAAGTATCTGCAACCTTCTGGATTTCATGGGAGAAGTGTTCGTGAGTTGCAAGAAGGTTGTTTGAAAGTGCTGAATGTTGTTCCATATAGAGGCCATGCCTTATTTCCAAATGTCTCCAGAAAACTGGGTAGTCAGTATTGGCAGCGGATGTATCTAGGGACGCGGGTTGGGAGTCCGTATCGACAAGAGCACCAATTGTTACATGGCCGACGCAAGCCGGGGGCAACAAGAACTCGGCCAAGAGGCCAGAGGGGAGAGAGACAAACAGTTTAAGGAGATATATGAAAAGAGAATTGAGATTAGAATTTTTTCTTGTCTTTTCTGTTCATTACAGCTATATTTATGTGAAAGACTTCTAACGGCTATTATTAGCATTACCGAATGCCTGGTACAAAAGATTGCCAGCTCAGCGATATAACATTTTAATTAATTATGTATGTAGCCCGCTACAATTGCTGTTTACTCTTTTTATATACAATTTGATATGATACCGAGATTGTCAAAGTGGTTTTTACATGATCGATTCAAAAGTAGTAACCACTACCAATCTTATTGTTTCAGGATCGGGATATAATTTCACAATGTCTAACTATATTTATGTGAAACTATTGGTGTCCATTACTGTTTGGTGTATGGCATATGTTGCTGCCGCTTTTGTGGTGTTGGTTCGATTCTTCACTGCCCACGGTTCTACCATCACTAACTAGGTAACCTTTTTGTGATCGCTCTAAGGCTATGGCTGGCATTATTTTGTTGCATTCTACTATGTCTGTGTGGTCATGGTCTGACAGTCGAGTAGGTGATTTTTTGATAAGACCAGTATCTTAAGTGTTGCAAGAAGGTGTTATTCAGAACTAACGGCTACAATCTGTGATTAGGGAGTGCCACCATAAGAAGGTACATATATAGCATTAAATGTCAGTCATTTTATAAAAAATTGATGAGTGTTTTCTTGTTCCTTGGATTAGTAAGGAGGAGTCAATGTGTATCACTTTTATGAGGACGATATTTTGCTTCTTTTGGAGAGTAGGTATGAGTTTCATTTTCATAGAGTAAGGCTCCGTTTGACGAGGCATTTTTGCTCTGGCGAGTCTGAACATAAACGCAATAGTCATAGAATGTATGTTTGGCATGACAATGGTTATGAACCCTATCAAGAGAAGAAAACTATTTTTGAATATAAAAGTGAATGAAGTTCTCTTTAGGTAAGGTCGGGTGTTCATGAACAACGGTTCATAACCACCACGTTCATGACCGGTACCACAGTGCCAAGAGAAGCCTAATTCTCTTTTGCATGATATAATCCTACTTTTATAGAGCATGCTGACATGCATTGGATCTTTTCTGGATTCATGGGGTCAATCTATGTGTAGAAAGGAATAGAAGGTGTAATATATTCTTCCTCATAGGGGCTTTATATAGGAAATACAACAAGACACCCAACACCGATAGGCGGTGTGGGACTAAACTCAATAACACTAAAATACTAATATCTCTAACACTCCCCCTCAAGCTGGAGGGAAAACCTGCAACTTGAACACAACATAAAATGGAAGGTAAAAGAAGGTTGGCAACATGGGACAAAACAACAACCACCGAGTCCCAACCGTGTGTCACCGGGGATACTACAACCGGGCAAAGGACACACGACGTTGGTCCACAAACCGATCATGACACACTGGATACACTCAGAGCTGAAACTATGTCAACCAAGAATGTCAAATCATTTCTACCACAAAGCGAAGAAAAGAAACTGGGAGACACAAATGACAGACGAAATCAACCTAGGGGTCATGTGTGACTAAGACACGAGTCGGGAAAGAGGCATCTGAGTCGCCGTTATCACAAACACTCCCCCTCACGTGGATCATGTGCATGAAGACATAGGCTACACCTGGAGGCCATGTGTGATTAAGGCAGGAGTCGGGAAAGAGGCATTCGAGTCGCCGTTATCACAAACACTCCCCCTCACGTGGAATACATGCATGAAGATATAGACTACGCCTGGAGGCCGCGACGTACACTCCCCTCACGTTGATCACGTGCAAGAAGGCAGAAATCGCATAGAGACGCAGACAAACACACCAACATACCAACAAACAACTTAAAAAAAAACTACAGCTGCTACGAAAAAAAAACTAGATCGGGCAGAAGAAGAGGCTCATGCGCAGCAGCAGCATGGATCCCCAAGTCGGAAGAGGAGGCGGCAAGCCAGAGTTGTCGCAGCCGGCAAGGAGCAACACAGAGGAGCAGCATGGAGTAGCACGACTGCAGCAGAGGAGTAACACGGAGGAGTAGCACGACTGCAGCAGAGGAGTAACACGGAGGAGTAGCACGGTTGCAGCAGAGGAATAACACGGAGGAGCAGGCGTCAGCGTCGATGGGAAGCAGAGCCGTCGGGAGAAGCAGAACCGTCAGCAACGGACGGAAGCAGAGCCGTCAACATCGTCGGGAGAAGCAACGACAGGGGAAACCATGGCCGATGGGAGAGGGGGAACAAGTTATCACCAGAGAAGAAGAAGCAGCAGCCGTCGGAAGCAAAGCCGTCGACATCGATGGGAAGCAGATCCGACGGCACGACGGGATCGTCGACTGGAGAAGAAGGGGGAAAGAATGGAAGCAGCCGATGACGCCGGCGGAAGCAGTCAATGTCACCGACGGGAGCAATCGATGACGCCGACAGAAGTAGTCGATGACGTCGGCGGAATCGGAGCCGCTCCTGTCGACGGGATCAACTATCGACTTCGTCGACAGGAGCGGCGAGCGTGAGCCCTAGCAGGGCGCGGAAAATAGAAGCACGGGTCGGGACGGCGGAGAAAAATGACGAAAGCGAAAAAACGGGAGAAACAAGTATTTAGGTTTCAGAACCTTGCTCTGATACCATGTAGAAAGGAATAGAAGGTGTAATATATTCTTCCTCAAATGGACTTTATATAGGAAATACAACAAGACACAACACCGATAGGCGGCGTGGGACTAAACTCAATAACACTAAAGTACTAATATCTCTAACACTGTTAAAATTGACTTTGATATTATGAGAAATAACTAGTGTGTATGATGATGAGATTTTTTTAAAAAATATTCATAGGTGATGTATCTTGTTTATAATTTCAAGATATATGATATTAAAATGCTCCCTAAGATTTGATTAGGCTTATCACCTGCTTACTTCTAAGAGCATGTTGTTATAAATATAATTATGTTCAAGCTGCTCTACTACTTAGTCTTTATACATATTATGTGCTTATAGAATTGTAATATATTTATACCTTGATTTCAGGTCAGTAATATACATGTTTACTCTATTTGACTAATACCCTTCTTCATTTTCCCTGTAGCATATGTAACACATGATTGATCATCACTGTCATGTTTGTTTTATCATTATTGACATGGTTAAAACTATTATGTCCCCGAACATGACACGGTTCTCTGGGCGTCAGTATGCCCGTAGGCGGAAGGAGAAGACAAGCGGCAACGGGACTGAACCAACCGGTTCAGCCCCCACTCATTAAGAACGAGAGGCTTGGGGCTGAACCACCCGGTTCAGCCCCGTATGGGGAGGGGCCGACCGGCCCCTCTTGGGCCCGAGTATATTTATACCCGAGACTCTCTCTTGGAAGCCAAGCAAGATTACTCTTAGGTATTTCTCTCATTCTTTCCTCCTAACCCTAATTTCTCTCTATCTTCTTCCTTAGTCTTCTCCTCCTCTCTAGTTTCCTATCATTTGGTATCAGAGCATCGCTCCTGCGGTCATGGCGACCACACGCTCGCAAGAGGAAGCAATCAGTTGGAAACTCTAGAAGAGAACTACATCGGATTGACAGATTCGGTAGCCTCCATCGATGAAAAGATGAGGGCCTCCACGGAGCGGTTGGAGGAACAGATAGGCGCCCACATGGAAGAAATTAAAGCATTATTATCCCAAAATCTGAAAGGGAAGCTACCGACAACGAATGAGGAGTCCGGTGGATCGCAGGCTCCGGCACTAGAACCGAACGGGCCTTACCAATTCGCTCCGATAGTGAGCGAGACTTCTGGATCGACGGGACAAGGCCGTGGCGGGGCGGCATCTACCGGAGCCATTGGCGCAGCAGGAATTTGGGGCGGTTGCGGGACGGCGTGGACAGCAGGATTGCCGCATGGCACAGGATTGCCTCTGGGGATGGCGTTGGGTGCCGGATTCGCGCAGGGCGGGGCCGACGATTCCGGCTACGGGTGCACACCGTGGAGGTGGGTCGGCGGGGACATGCGAGGTGTGCTTGGTCTTCTTCCCCACCCGCATGGTTACGGGCCACTAGGGGGCTATGGAACCGACGCTCCTTGGGGCGGCCAGCCCCAACCGATGGGTGGCCTGCCTCGTCAAGGATATCCGGGTGCACATCTTGATCCTACGGAGCAAAGAAGGCCAACGTGGTACAGACAGGAGCCGGGATGGCACAGCCAGGCCACCCCACGAGCTTACATGCCTCCGAAATTAACGCGCATGAATTTTCCCAAGTTCAACGATGGAGACGCTTTGGAATGAGTGCAGAAGACTGAACTTTTTTTCAGTTATCAGGAGGTCCCGAGGGCCAATGGGTGCAGCTAGCGTCCTTCCACCTGGAGGATGATCCTTTACAGTGGACACAATGGTTTCTGAGGGGCAAAGAATATGTGCCCTGAGCTGATTTTGTGGAGGGCTTCACCGCCAGATTCGGGCCATTGGAGTACGAGGATTTTGATGCCCTCATTCAGAAGTTGCGGCGGAAGGGGACAGTGATGGAGTATCGCTCAGAGTTCAAAAAATTGGCAAATCGGGTGCACTGGGAAGAAAATACGTTGCTCAGTTGTTTCGTATCGGGACTCAAGGAACATCTATGTGACGAGGTTCAGGCTTATATGCCTCACAGTCCAAACCATGCCATCAGCCTGGCTCGCATTTAGGAGGAACGCTTCAACAGGCAACAGACTCGCACCACCGGGGGAATCACTACCACCCCGGTGGTCACCCGATGGGAACCGCCGTCGGCTGGCAAACCGACTGTGACACGACTCTCTTGGGTCGAGCTTCAGCGAGGAAGGAGAAGGGTCCGTGTTTCGGCACAAATGTCAAAAGATCCAGATTTATATGTTACATGAGAATGTGTGAGACGAGATTACTCCAGAACCAGTGCCAGAGGAGGACCTGGATTTGACCGAGTTTGGCGTTCCCTTGCAGGCTATGGAGGGATGCAACGCCCTCCTCACAATGCGGATGGCGGGAAAGGTTAGCTAGGAGCGTATGACGATTCTGGTGGATAGTGGCAGCACCCACAACTTCATCCATCTTGATGTGGCTCAACGAGTGGGACATGTGATTGATCCTTCCATGTCATGGTGGTGGATGAAAGCAAACTTCATTGCGAGGGAGTTATGAAGGGGGTGGAGCTATGGATACAGGGTTTTCCGGGTCGCACTGACGTCTTCCTCCTACGTATCAGAGGCTCTGACATTGTGCTTGGGGTACCGTGGCTGCGACTATTGAGGCAGGTGACCTTTGACTGGGATCATATGACGATGGAGTTCTCACAACATGGGAAGCAATATTGTCTTGGGGGTCTCAAATCCTCCCCGATGAAGGAGATCTCCCTTCGAAGTTTGGAGCGACTAGGGGATCAAGGCAGCACGATGTCGGTGATCATGGAGATTACATCGGCCTCGTCCACGTTCCAGGCCGTTATGAAGGAGATCTTTCGCCCTCTTCTCCGCCACTCAGTATTGATATTTTTTGATGACATTCTCATATACAACACCAGTTGGGAGAAGCACCTGACGCACGTCGAGCACGTTTTCACCATCCTCCGCCAGCATCAACTCTTCGCCAAGCAGTCCAAGTGTTTGTTCAGACAGGAGGAGGTTGAGTACCTAGGGCATTTGGTCTTCTCTCGCAGTGTCAAAGCCGATCCAAAAAAGATCGAGAGCATGTTGTCGTGGCCTCGTCCTCATACAGTCCGGGCCTTACGGGCTTCTTGGGATTTACATGATATTACATGCGATTTGTGAAGGATTATGATAAGATTGCACGGCCGTTAACTCAGTTATTACAGAAGGACGCTTTCCTTTGACAGGAAGAGGCGGAGGAGGCATTCCAAGCTCTTAAGGGGGCCATGACGATCACACCGGTTCTCACTTTTCCCGATTTCAACGAGTATGTGCTTGAAACCGATGCGTCAGGGGTAGGCATTGACGCGGTATTGATGCAGGAGGGCCGGCCATTAGCCTTCTACAGCAAGGCAGTTGCCCCCCGTACTTTGGGGCTATCCACATACGAGAAAGAGATGCTGACAATCATCCGTGCGGTGGCCGTGTGACGGCTTTACTTGTTGGGACGACACTTCAAAATCCGTTCTGACAACCAGAGCTTGAAGCAATTCTTGGAACAACGGGTCTCCTCTCCTCTCCAGTAGAAGTGGGTGACAATACTGTTGTGGTATGATTATGAGATCCTCTACAGGCAGGGCAAAGAGAATGTGGTTGTTGACGCCTTATCCCTCTTACCGGAGAGCACCTTCGCCCAAATTTCCGGCCCCCTGTTCAACTCTTTAGATGATATACAGGAGGAGGTCATGCGGGATCCCGCATTACGAGCCCTCGCGGAAGCTCTTCGGCAGGGGCAAGTCACTGTACCGGTCTATCAACTGCAGAATGAAAGACTTTATTATCACGGCTGAGTGGTCATCCCGCCCAACTCAGCTTGGAAGACAGTCATGATGCACGAGTTCCACTCATCCCCGAGCGGTCATGCGGGGATGCTCCGTACATTTCAACGGGCGTGGACAAATGTTTTTTGGAAGGGATTACGACGCGATATCCAGCGGTTTGTACAACAGTGCGAGATGTGCCAGCAATAGAAGTACGAGACGACCACCCCTTCCGACCTGCTTACACCTCTGGAGATTCCACATCACATTTGGGATACAGTGTCTATGGATTTCATCGACGGACTGCCCAAGTCTCAGGGCAAGTCTGTTATATTGGTCGTGGTTGATAAGCTCTCCAAGTATGAACACTTTTTGGCATTGAGCCACCAGTACACAGACGAGTCAGTCGCCGATCTCTTTGCTTGAGAAATTGTCTGCCTTCATGGCATTTTGCGTGCCATCATTTCTGACCGGGATCCGACGTTTGTGAGTAATTTCTGGCGGGGTTCTTTCGACTGCAGGGGACTTGCTTACGCCTCAGCACGGCTAATCACCCCCAAACTGATGGCCAAACAAAGGTTCTCAATCAGGGAGTGAAAACATACCTCTGTTGTTTTGTGATGGACGAGCCTCGGACATGGACCCGCTGGTTGCACTGAGCCGAATATTGCTATTACACATCCTACCATTCAGCCAGCAAGTTAACCCCGTTCGAGGTCGTTTAGGGTCGCGCATTCATCCTACCTTCCATGTGTCCTTACTTAAACAGAAGATCAGCACCATAGTTCAGGCTAGCCCATTCCTGCCAGAGGCGACAACAACGGCCGAACTGCAACCGATGCCCGAGGAGATCCTGATGATCAAATGGAAACAGAGGGGCACCGAGTACCGCCCCGAGATCTTTGTCAAATGGTAACAATTGCCAGAAGCACACAATACTTGGGTTGATCTGCTTGAGTTCAAGGAGCTCTACCCGGACTACCATCTCGGGGATAAGCTGGTTCTTGATGGAGAGGGGAATGTTACGCTCCCGAACATGACACAGTTCTCTGGGCGTTAGTATGCCCGCAGGCGGAAGAAAAAGACAAGCGGCAACGGGGCTGGACCAACCGGTTCAGCCCCCACTCATTAAGAACGAGCGGCTTGAGGCTGAACCACCCGGTTCAACTCCGTATGGGGAGGGGCTGACTGGCCCCTCTTGGGCCCGAATATATTTATACCCGAGACTCTCTCTTGGAAGCCAAACAAGATTACTCTCAGGTATTTCTCTCCTTCTTTCCCCAAACCTTAATTTCTCTCTTTTTCCTTAGTGTTCTCTTCCTCTCTAGTTTCCTATCAAAGACGAAGAGAACTTTACTAATTTCTTGGTTCAAAACTGGCTGCATTTATCAACATCTTAAGTCATTTTGTTGGCTCGATACTGAGTATTGAGATATCATGGATACATAGTGTAAATTATACTCTTGTCAAAGAGTTTTTTTTAATGTCAACGATATATTTTGAGAATTATTGTAGGAATCTGCAGTAGTAGATGCAAAATGTTAAATACTGATGTGTACTCTTTTATAGACAATTTGATATAAAACAACACTCAAGCCTTTATTCCACTGAAGTGGGGTCGGCTATATGGATCCTTCATCGCCATTGTGCCCTATCTTTTGTCATAATCTCACTAATGCCTAAGTACATGATGTCTTTCCTTATAGTTTCATTCCAAGTCTTTCTTAGTCTACCCCTCCCTCGTTTAACATGCCTAGTGACTAGATTCTCATAATTTATGTACAATTTGATATAATACTGAAATTTTCAAAATGATTTTTAAATGATCGAGTCAAAAGCAGTAACTACTACCAATCTTATTGTTTCAGGATCAGGAGATAATTTCACAATGTTTAACTCTAATTTCGTTAAACTATTGGTGGAAATTACTGGCCGTTGTCTGGCCTATGTTGTTGTGGCTATTGTGGTGTTGGTTCATTATTCACTAGCCATCGTTCTACCATCACGAGCTAGTTAACCTTTTTGCCAATGCTCCAAGGCTCTGGCTGGCACTATTGTACTGTGTTCTGCTATGCTGTGGTCATGATCTGACAGAATTGAGAAGATGATCCAAAGTGTTGCAAGAAGTTGTTATTTGGAACAAGTTGGTACAATCTGTGATCAAGGAGTGTCACCATAAGAAGGTGTGTACATATGAAGCATTAAATTTCAATCATTTGATCCAGGAGCTAGGAGTGCTCTTACTTTTTGTTGGTGTTTGATTCAGGTGGTTCTCGTTCATTCTTTTTGGGGATTGCTTCTGCTTGCATTTCAAAGTGACTGATTCCACAATCTTTGGCCACATAGAAAGAGGAGGTTTATATACTTGGGCTCGTTTGGCGGGGATTAATTCCCGCGGGAGTCATCCGCGCGGAGGTAACCGCTTGGCGCAGATGAAATCTGCGGAAATCCCCGGCAAAATGTGGGCGGGGTGGATCCCACCGCGTGACCGCGGCCCTGCAAAAATGAGCGGCGTCCGCCAAACGAGGTCTTAGTCAATTTTTGGGGATTGCTTGTGCTGGCATTTGGATCGATAGTTCAAAAAGACGGAGGTATTGATAAAGATGTGGCACATAGAATCCAAGCGCGTCGGTTGAAGTGGAGAGGCACATCAGGTATCTTATGTGATCGTAAAGTACCACTAAAACTTAAGGGCAAGTTTTACTGTACTGCAATTAGACTTGCAATGCTCTTTGGTTCTGAGTGTTGGACAGTGAATTGTGTACATGAGCAAAAAATGGAGTTACGGAGATGAGAATGCTTAGGTGGATGTGTGGACACATGAGATTGAATAAAATTAGGAATGAAAGTATCAGGGATAAGACATGAGTAGCACCAATTGCAGAGAAGATGCGAGAAGCTCGTCTAAGATGGTTTGGAATAGGAGACCATTAGAGGCACCTGTTAGGCGTTGTGAGAGTCTAGTCACTAGGCATGTTAAACGAGGGAGGGGTAGACCAATAAAGACTTGGAATGAAACTATAAGGAAAGATATGATGTACTTAGACAATAGTGAGATTATGACAAACGATAGGGCACAATGGAGACAAAAGATCCATATAATCGACCCCACTATAGTGTGATAAAAGCTTGAGTGTTGTTATTGTTCCTGCTGCTTGTGCTAGCATTTCAAAGTGGCATTCTTATTTGTTGTTGTTGTTTGATTCAGGTGGTACTTATTCATTCTTTTTTGGGATTGCTTGTTCTTGCATTTTAGTTCTTTACTGACTTTGGAGAATTTATATTCTAAAAAATCAGGTGAATGCCTCTACTCTTATGTGGTATCCTGGCTATTTGCGATAGATGTTTTTTTTATTATCTCACATTTATTTGACTTTTATGTGATTCTTAGGGCTTGATTGGGTGGGTAGTAGCGGCGGTTGGGATGGAGGGGTTGGAGATGATGAAAGATAAACTAATTTTCTTGAATAGAGCCCGCACTCTACAGTTGGAGACAGCACTTGTGCTTTCTGGTGCTTTCAGGGCACTATTATTATGTTGATCATCTGGTCAGGGTTTATCTATATTGCCTTAGGGATGCAGCAGCTGTATCGCCTTCAGAGCACTATTATTTATGTGATAGTGTTTGTGTGTTTTTTTTTTTTTTTTAAATGCATGGTTGTTATTGTTGAAAGGGAGCCGGCCCACTCAAGCGGAGTCCCGGGCCGCCCCCGGCCGGACTGCAAAGGCCGGGTGGCAATGCCTTGGTGAGCTCAACAACCCGCCACGTGGCCAGTTTAAGGTTAGGCTAGGAATGCACGACGTTGCGCTGTGCCGCACGCAGTCGGTGGAGTGGGGGACGTGGTGGACTGCAGTCGTGCTGTGGGCGGCCCGGTACTCCGCTTGAGTTGGCCGGCCCCCTTTCAACAGTTATGTATCTGAAATGGAGAGTTTTCTTTGGACATGTTGGTCGTTACTCAGAATTTTTCATGAGGGATCTTATTGCATTTCTTTTGTTATATCTCAACTAATAATTCATAGGTCATTTGTTTTGATTGGGATTGTGTAGTGTATAGAGATTTTGTTTTCTTTTTTTCTTTATCTTTTTTGATAAATTCTCGATCTGGATTTGTTTCTTGAACAGTTGGTGTTGAGATAGCATTGGCCTTGGAGCCAATGCAAATCAAATGATTCTATAAAAATAGTTCGAGTCCATGCACTCTACTATTTTTGTTAAGTGCATGGACCTCTCTCTCGACAGTATTCAGTAAGGTTTGATTTTTTGCTTCTTGTAAATCCCATTTGGCTATATTGGATATAGATGCCACCAAGTCCAGCCAGGGCTATCAGAGAGCCCGTCCGAAGAAGCTTCTCCAATGGTCTTTTGTCCTTCACTACAAGTCAGGATGTTGGGAGCCAGTATGTACACAGACTTCTAGCACTCTCTCGATCTCTCTCGATCTCTCTTTCCATTTCTCTCTTGTCATCAGAACCGGGGTGTTAGATCATAGGGCTAGAAACCTCAGGATAACTCTGGTCAAATCCTCAGTTTCATTGAATCCTCAGTTTTACTTATCTTGCACAGATTGTAGATAAGCACCTGGAAAATCTTGTTTTTGAGACTTTGGTAATAGCCGGAGTTGTTGCGGCCAAACTCGATATCCCGGTCGGACCGGAATAATTGGAACCGCTTTAGCTCTTGGAACGGTCGAACGCGAACGCAGTCAATGAGAGAAATTATACGCACGAGATTTTGACGTGGAAAGATCCCTCAATCGGGTAAAAAATCACGCGACCAGATCTGTGCCGGTCGAACTCCACTATATGCTCTTCGATTACAGTTTTTTTTGGGAGAATCGAGGGCGACATGCCGCGCCTCGTTACACTTTGGAGGTAGAGTGAATTATTTAAGCTCACGACGAGCAATAAATTGCTCCACATGAGACTATTTGTTGGGGGATTACGGTCGAACGGGCACTTGCTGTAGCAGGAATTTCCTCTTCGTTGCTCGTTTGTGGACTTGGGCAGATTTTGGTGGAGTGACGGTGATTTGTCAGTGGCTCGAAGATGGCTTGAAGATGGCTTGAAGATGACTCGAAGATGACTCGTACGAGGAATCTGATAGAGCTCTGCCCTGAGGAGAAAGAAAGCAGATCTACCAAATGATGATAAATGAGGAGGCATGATGGTCTTTTATAGCCTTCAGGTGGTGGTTACGCGGCTATCTGAACACCGTAACCACATATATCATAATTTCAATTATGGTTTGAAGGAATATTATTTGCATAATATTATTCCCACATTATTTAATTAATTAACCCCCCCCCCCCCTCACTAACCATGATAGTGGGTGGTTATCCCTAAATGGACAGCGGCGATCGCGGTAGAGCGATCAGACAATGGGGATGGGCCGGCGAGCGCGAGCGGCCGCCTTAATGGCTAGCAACCACCGACAATGGAGGACCGCGACAGGCGGCATCGAGGAGGGGAGGTCGGCGGCCCGGCGACGACCGTTCTTTCGGGTGACGCTTCACGGCGGGCGACGTCCCGTGGCCGGGCGGCGGGCGTGGAGCGGTTGCCCCTTGCGGGCGTCGCCCCACGGCTGGGTGGAGGGGCCTCCCCTTGCGAGCGGTGCCTCGCGGACCTGTGGTGGTCGTGCGGCGGTCGCCCCTTGGGGGCGGCGCCCCGCGGTCGGGAGGCGGCGGTGGAGCGGCTGCCCACTGTGGGTGACCCCCCGCAGTTTGGATGGTGCGCGTAGTGCGATTAGCGCGTGGGGGATCGCGTGCGGTGATCACGCGTACGTCGGTCGAACCCATGATCCCACTAATTTGATGAGGATCATGGGGAGTTGGCTAACCGCACCCTTGATTATTCTATAAATTGGCTTGACCCCATCAATTGCCTCCCGAAATTCTCGGTGTTGGAAATCGTTTGAGAAGCGCAAGAATTTCTTCTTTTCTAACGAAGGATTCAATCGACGGCGATGGTTGTTGAAAGCAAAACTTGGTCTCTCGTGGAGTTCGGGGTCCCAAGAAATGGGTGACCTCACACTTACTGCACTCAGAGGGATGTCACGGACCGAAGACTCAGGAAACTAGGAACAGACCCTCGGCTCTAGCGTGGAGGTCCCACCTCACACCCAGAAGATCTTGGGTATCTCCCCCTCCCTAGCCAATGCTGAGCTAGATGCCTTGGAGGATGAGGAAAGAAGATTTTTGTGGCTAAGAAGCAATGCAATCCAAGACACCCCAAGGGTCTATTTATAGTTTTCTCAAGACTATGAGCCAAAAAGTCAGCAATACCCCTACGACAAATAGGCCTTGAGTCAATAAAAAACATCTACACCGGAGGGTAAAGGGGTAATTCCACCGCTGGGGGTATAATGATAAAAGCATGACCAGAAGGGGTCCAGGGATGAACGAAAGCTAAGCCATCCCCCTACCCCTCCAGACACCCGAGGCGAACGGGTAAACCCTGCGAATGAACCAAAAGCTGGGGGCGAGAGCCAGGCCACCGACCGGTCTCGCCCGCCAGGCAGGCCGCCTGGGCGAGAGGCAGGCCGCCGGCCGGTCTGGCCCGCCAGGTAGGCCGCCTGGGCGAGAGGCAGGCCGCCGGCCGGTCTGGCCCGCCAGGCAGGCCGCCTGGGCGAGAGGCAGGCCGCCGACCGGTCTCGCCCTCCAGGCAGGCCGCCTGGGCGAGAGCTAGGCCGCCGGCGGTCTCGCTGCCCCTACCTCGCACTTAGCAAGCTGGGGCGGGTGTTAGCCAACTTGTCGCACCGCCCCCTAGAAAAAGAGGGGGGAGGGGGAGACAGATTTTTCCTCTCCCTATTAGTATATTACAAGGGCTAGGCCTAAATTGACCACCAAGAGTGTAAAACCACTCCAAAAGCTTAAAAATACAAAGCTGGTCTTGCGCCTGCCGAGGGGACCATACTCTGCGAATACGGGGTTGTACACAATCCCCTCTCTTTTCGAGATTGGCACAAGGTCGGAAAGAAACATCCAACCCAACGTATTCGCTGAGTGGCCTTCTTAGAGTCGAAAATACTTGGCTCCTCCCAGAGGAGTCAACCTGTCATGCCAGCTAATGGGAGCATGGGTGACGAGACGGCCTCAGGGTAAAAAACACTTGGCCTCCCCGAGGGGTCAACCTGTCATGCCAGCTAATGGGAGCCTGAGTGACAAGACGGCCTCGAGGTAAAAACACTTGGCCTCCCCAAGGGGTCAACCTGTCATGCCAGCTAATGGGAGCATGGGTGACGAGACGGCCTCAGGGTAGAAAACACTTGGCCTCCTCGAGGGGTACCACCGACCCTGCCCAGCTAGTGAGAGCCTGGACAGTGGGACCATCTCGGAGCAAAAAGGACTTGGCTTCCACGAGAGGTACTACCGTCCTTGCCCAGCTAGTGAGAGCCTAGACAACGAGATCGTCTCGGAGCAAAAGGGACTTGCCCTCCACGAGAGGTACCACCGGCCCTACCCAGCTAGTGAGAGCCTGGACAGCGGGATCATCTCGAGGTGAGGCCTACTCACCCCTCCGAGAGATCAACCAGCCCTGTCAGCTTGTGGGAGCCTGGCAGCGGAATCATTTCGAGGTGAACCCTACTCACCCCTCCGAGAGATCAATCAGCCATGTCATCTAGTGGGAGCCTGGCAGCGGAATCATCTCGAGGTGAGACCTACTCACCCCTCCGAGAGATCAACCAGCCCTGTCAGCTAGTGAGAGCCTGGCAGCGGAATCATCTCGAGGTGAGACCTACTCACCCCTCCGAGAGATCAACCAGCCCTACCAGCTAGTGGGAGCCTGACAGCGGAATCATCCCGAGGTGAGACCTACTCCCCCCTCTGAGAGATCAACCAGCCCTGCTAGCTAGTGGGAACCTGACAACGGAATCATCCCGAGGTGAGACCACTCCCCCTCCGAGAGATCAACCAGCCCTGGAAGCTAGTGGGAGCCTGTCAGCGGAATTATCCTGAGCTGAGACCTACTTCCCCCTCCGAGAGATCAACCAGCCCTGCCAGCTAATGAGAGCCTGACAACGGAATCATCCCGAGGTGAGACCTACTCCCCCCTCCGAGAGATCGACCAGCCTGCCAGCTAGTGGGAGCCTGACAGCGGAATCATCTCGAGGTGAGACCTACTCCTCCCTCCGAGAGATCGACCAGCCCTGCCAGCTAGTGAGATCCTGACAACGGAATCATCCCGAGGTGAGACCTACTCCTCCCTCCGAGAGATCGACCAGCCCTGCCAGCTAGTGAGATCCTGACAACGGAATCATCCCGAGGTGAGACCTACTCACCCCTCCGAGAGATCAACCAGCCCTGCCAGCTAGCGGGAGCCTGGCAGCGGAATCATCCCGAGGTGAGACCAACTCCCCCCTTCGAGAGATCAACCAGCCCTGCCAGCTAGTGGGAGCCTGGCTGCGGAATCATCCTGAGGTGAGGTCTTTCATGGATCATGAATATTTTCCAGCGGTTCATGTCATCAATCATAGTTGATACAATGCAAGTAAAGTTCGTTACAAGAGATGATTCACTTCTTTCCTACCTCCCTCTTCCCTCGTGAATCATCGGATCCCTCCCCGGGTGCCCACATCAACCCTGTCCTCACATCTCTCCCCTGCCGCCTCGGGTTGGACTTCTTCAATCTGCACCGGATCTTGCGCTTGTCGAGGCTGATGAGGCTGTGGTGTCGGAGCTCTTGTCCTTCTCAGCTCCAGAAATTCGGGGCAAGTAGCTATCATATGGTCTTCCTCCTGGTGGAACTCACAGTAAGGTAACTCTACTCTGACTCTTCTCCTTCCCGGGCGGTTCCTCCTCTCCCTTCGACCAATCTACATTGCTTGCTGCGGTGGGGGTTGGAGCTGTCTAGGGGCTTGCCTTTGAAAGTTGAACCTCCCTTGGCCTCCATGAAAATTCCCCCACCTTGGATGTGACCTCTTCCTGGACCCTGAACGGGTCCTCCCTGTTTCCTCCAACCTGGCTCCGGACCTTCTTGAGGTCCCTGGAGCCCCTGAGCTCTCTGCTCCTTCTCCCCTCCTGATGCCTCGAGACACCTTGCTCCTTTGACTCTGTCTCCGTCAACCTTGCCAACTTCTTGACAAACGCCGGGTTGGCCGCCTCAGTTGCTATCTCCTCTGCCGCCCTTTCCATCAGCTCCTCGAAGGAAAGGGGGGCCTTTCGGGTTAGGCTCATCTTGAAGAACCACTCGCGCAATCCCACCGTGAACGTCATCTGGAGGGCATACCCCGACATCTCCTGGACCTCCAGGATCTCTTCTTGGAACCTGTCAATGTAATGGGTCAGCGACTCCTCGCCCCCTGCCTTATCAGGAAGATGGACTCAGGACTCTTCTTCCTCTTCTTGGAGGTGGAGAAGTGAAGCTGAAAGCTCCGGCTCAAGTCCTTAAACCCATAAATTGATCTCGGTGGGAGTTGGTTGAATCAGTCCCTTGCCTTGTCCTTCAACGTGATCGCGAAGAGGCGACACTTGAAGGCATCCGTCATCGGCCTGATGGAGACGGCATCCTCAAACCACTGCAGGTGCTGGACGGGGTCATCCTTCCCGGTATAGTAAGCCATGTCTGACTCTCTGAACCCCTCGAGAACGGGAGCTGAGATGATCAGCTCGCTGAAGGGTGACCCCCTGAGGGGTGGTCTCGCAGCCTCTACTCGCGCGACCTACTCGCCTGGAAGGCTGACACTCGCTGGGCTGGAGAACAACTCCCGGCCGGTGAGGTCTCGCTCGGTCCCATCTCCCATCCTCTCCTTCCCGGGCCTTCTTCCTGGTGCACTTCCTTCTCCCCCTGTTGGGGTCATCTTGCCTAGACCCCCTGCGAGTCGACTCGTCGAGAGGGGGGGGGGGAGCTAGCTCCTAGGGGGTTTGAGTGGAGCTGCCACCCCGAGGAGCAATACTTCGCAACATCTCCATGATGCCTTGGATGGATGCCATGAACTCATCCCTCCCCACAAAGGGTCCTGGGTGTGGGAGCTCGTCGAGATCATCACTACCTCCTTGACCTCTAGCCATGACACTCTCCCGATATCTTCTGTGCTAGTCACTCTCCACGCTCACCACACCAAAATGTTGAAACCAAAAACTTGGTCTCTCGTGGAGTTCGGGGTCCCAAGAAAGGGGTAACCTCACACTTACTGCACTCAGGGGGATGTCACGGACCGAAGGCTCAGGAAACTAGGAACAGACCCTCGGCTCTATCGTGAAGGTCCCACCTCACACCCGGAAGACCTTGGTGATCTCCCCCTCCCTAGCCAATGCTGAGCTAGGTGCCTTGGAGGATGATGAGAGAGGATTTTTGTGGCTAAGAAGCAATGCAATCCAAGGCACCCTCAAGGATCTATTTATAGTTTTCTCAAGACTATGGGCCAAAAGGTTAGCAATACCCCTACGACAAATAGACCTTGGGCTACTAGAAAACATCGACACCGCAGGGTAAAGGGGTAATTTCACCGCTGGGGGTATACTGGTAAAAGCATGACCCAAAGGGGTCCAGGGATGAACGGAGGCTAAGCCATCCCCCTACCCCTCCGGACACCCGAGGCGAACGGGTAAACCCTGCGGATGAACCAAAAGCTGGGGGCGAGAGTCAGGCTACCGGCCGATCTCGCCCGTCAAGCAGGCCGCCTGGGCGAGACCAGGCCGCCGGCGGTCTTGCCCGCCAGACAGGCCGCCTGGGCGAGACCAGGCCGCCGGCCGGTCTCGCTGCCCCTACCTCGCACTTAGCAAGCTGGGGCGGGTGTCAGCCAACTTGTCGCACCCGCCCCCTAGAAAAAGAGGGGGGGAGGGGGAGACAGATTTTTCCTCTTCCTATTAGTATATTACAAGGGCTAGGCCTAAATTGGCCACCAAGAGTGCAAAACCACTCCAAAAGCTTAAAAATACAAAGCTGGTCTTGCGCTTGCCGAGGGGACCCTACTCTGCGAATACGGAGTTGTACAATGGTGATTTTGAACGCGGAGGTTCCAGAGAAGGCAGATGGCGGCGCTTCACGAGCAAATGCAAGTTTTTGAAGGATACCGAAGACGGAGAAAGCGAGCGGTGAGGGAGGCCGGAAGCGTCAAGCCGGCGAGTGGGTCCCATCGACACAAGGACAAATCCACCAGGTGGGGCGCCCGCCGGTGTTCACCTCCCAGAGCGAGGATGATCACGCCCTTGGGCGCGCTCGGACGCGCGTGCCTCCCTCGGAGGTGGTGCCTGTGTGCACCCAGGGAGGATGCGCGTGCACGCACCAAGAGTGTGTACGGGCAGGCACACCTGGGGGGCGCGCGGGCGCGCGCACTCTTGGTGCGCGCAGACACTCCCCCCCACACGCATACAGATAGACACACACACACACGCACCGTAACAAGACGCATACACACGCGCCCTAACAACACACACATGCACGCATGCACGCGCACACACCTCCTAACAACACACACACACACACACACACCTCCGAACAACACACACACACACCTCCTATCAACACACGCACCCTAACAACACACACACCTATCAACACACACACCCACCCACCCACCCACCCGAACAACACACATACACACACCTCCTAACAACACACGCATGCACACACACGCACCTCCTAACAACACACACACACGCACACCTTCTAACAACACACACACGCCTTCTAAGGCTCTATTTGGTTCGGCGTTTTGCCGCTCCGTTTGGGACAAACGCCGCCGGAAGGCGGGTAAACAAATGAATCTCCGGCGGCGTTGTTCCGTTTCCACCCGCCCGCCTTGAGAAACCCTCCAAAAAGCTCCGTGTGGAGAAGCCACCTCCCCCCTCCGATTCGAACACTCCGTTTCCACTCGCTGGATCGATCCGCCACTGCCGAACCAAATAAAGCCTAAGTTTATCACCTAACTTAACTCATCATACTCACCACATGACCTATGTGAGGGAAAAAGGGCAGTAATCATTATATTATATGTTTTCTTATCTTGTTTTTCTCTCATCCGAATCCATGAATTCCCCAGTTTGTACTATGCAACCTTTTCAAATGAACAAAACAAAGTTTCTCACTAATAAAATAGTGGCACGCTGGTGGCGGTCTTAAACGTATGAGTTAAAACGTCATTTATTAAAGATCACCTAACAATATCATCCGTTTGAAAATAGAAGGCTCCGTTTGGCACAGTGGTGGCTGTCATGAATATGGGGGTTAAATTATCATTCGTTAACGCCCATCTATGAAATTTCATCCGCCTTTTTGTTCAAACGGATTATGTTTATTAGGTGATCATTGATAAATGACGATTTTAACTCATGCATTTACGACCGCCACCACCATACCAAACGGAACCTTGAATAAAATTTTTTAGCTGGACTTTAACAAATGACAATTTAACCCATGTTCATAACGTCCCCCACTGGCCCACTGTGCCAAACTGGGGATTTTATTCCGTCCGGGTTCCGGGGCACTCGCCCGCGACTAAAAGTGCTCGCGTGCGGGGCTTCTCGCCCCTTTTCTTTCTCTAAGGCTCTGTTTGGCGCAGCTGCAGCGACTGCAGAAGCAGTGGTGAGAAGCAGTGGTGGAATAATCAGCTGTTTTGCAGAGTGGTGCTAGAATCTGTGAAACTGTTTGGATGAACAGCTTTTGCAGAGCTGTTTCAAATAGAGAAGCTGTTTAATCTGTTTGGCAAAACAACTGCGCGGTGCACAGTTCATTTTTTTTGAACTTAAACATAATAAACAATAGCATTTAAAAACAGTTAAATTTAATGCATTCTAAATGCTCATTAACCAAATTGAAAAAAACAACTGTTTTCAAAACGATTATTCCAGTCATGAAAATCATAAACGTGCTCTGCCATGCTGATGAAGCATATCCCTCGATCATCGATCGTTAACTGCACACCAAAAAAGACATGTAATTACTGATCTTTTTATATATGTTTATAAATGTAAAAGTCATTATGGTGTATACCTGTGATACTCCGTGAGTTGATCTGCAATGTAGTCCCTAATATTGGTCATTTCTGCAGCTCTCGTTCCCTCAAATGAGCTTGGTGTTGTGTTCGGATTTGAATCGATAGTTCTTGGACGATTGTTTGGCCGCAACTCATATGCCTCTGGATGAATAAAGATTTCATTTCCGTCGCATACATCAAACTCTGAGTCAGCCCTCGATGGATGTCTTCTAATAAAGTTGTGGAGCGACATCGTAACGACGACAACAACACACTGCTTCGAGAATTCAAAATGAGACATTTTGCTAAGTATGAGCCACTTTTTCTTCCATACACCAAAGCTCCTCTCGATGACACTACGCAGCGATGAGTGTGCTTTATTAAATATTTCACGTCGTCCTTCAATTGACCTATTTCCCCGAGCAAAGTCCAACAAGTGATATCTCGTTTCCGGAAAAGGTTTCAGGAGCCCCTTCTCCAATGGGTAACCATCATCGACGAGATAATATTTACCACGCACACATACACAAACACACACACACAACAATTCAAAAAAAAAATACACACACACAAGGCCATTCATACACACACAAACACACACACACAATTCAAAAAAAAAGACACACACACACACAAGGCCATTCATACACACATTCCCATTCATACAAACACACACACAAACACACACACATTCCCAAACACCCTAAACACCCTAAACACACACACACACACACACACACACACACACACACACACACACATACAAACACAAACACAAATTTATAGAAACAATGAATGTATAATCACTATAATTATCAGAATTTGTGCTAGCATTAGAGTTCTACCACAAAAAAGTGGAAAATTACATATAAGATAGAAATGTACCTTACAAAAAATCACAAATGGGTATGACCAGAAGTATAGAGAAGAAACCAAGATCTATGTAGTTCCCCTGAAATGAAATCCTGAAACAAAATCAAACAAAATAAAGGCTAAGCACTGGAATCAGGAACAAAAATGAAAGAGAAGAAATGAAGAAAGATTTGCCCTAATCTGGAAGATGACCGACAAGGAAGGAGAGGGTCGACCATGACAGAAGAGGGCGTTTAGAGGAGGAAGACAAGAGGGCTACTCGACGGGGTGGAGGCGAGCTCGGCGACGGCGACAACAAAACTGAGCAGGCTAGCCAGACATCGGGAAGCAGAAATCGGGAAACAGGCTTACCAGCGGTGGAAGAGAAGAGGGTATTCGACGGCGTGGAGGCGAGCTCGGCGTGGAGGCGAGCAGAAATCAGAGCAAGCTTTGCCGTGGAAGATGAATCAGGAAGCAGGAAGAATCGCCGTCGCCCTAACTTCCGTGGATGATGAATCGCGCAGCTTCCGCGATTTCAGGGCCGTGAAAATTTTTCACGACGCTGAAACGCCCTAATTTCACGATTGCACAGCGGGGGCGACTCCAAACGGGGGCATTAAATTATTGTTTGGCGCGGCTTATTGAAAAACAGCAGCACACTGCTGTTGAAACGCCGCGCCAAACAGAGCCTAAATCCCCATCATTGATATCTCCACGCGGCAATTCCTCCTCTCACCCGGACAGCTATTTCCAAACCGAGCCCGGACCTAAAAATCCTTCGCCAAACTGAGCCAATTGTAAGGGGAGAATTGGGTGATGTTCACGTAGATAATTTCATCAAGCCATTGCGTCTTCTCAGGGGATCCTGTTCCTGGCCAGGATCTTCTCCGTGGTCGACGCTAAAGAGGCGTCCACACTCCAGTCCTAGCCATCCATATTCGCTACGTTCTCCGGCGATGTCGGCTTTGCACACTGGTGGCTCACCATCCAGCCATTCCCTAGCCTTTCGGGTAATGAGGCTTTGCCGGCCGTCCTTCCAGGCGGAGGACGGCGTCCTCCGCCTTGACCCCTTCGATCTTCTCGCCGGAGAGGATCTCTTCAACAACCCCCTCGTTTCACCCATCGTCATCGATCAAGCCATCCGCCGCCAACTTTCTTCCACTTCTGATGAAGGAGGAGGTGACGATTTCAGCTTTCGCAGCCGATTCCAGCTGCTGAACCCTAGTGATGCCATGGCTCTTCCTGGATTCCTCATTCTTCCTCAGTCCTTTGGGTTAGATTGCTTGTTCTACGTTACATTTGTTTTCCTTCCGATTTTCGATGCTTATTCGTATATCTTTTTGTATGCAGTGCCATATATTTGGGGGAGACCTTCTGCAGTTATATCAGTATTAACAACAGTTCGAGCTTCGAGGCGAGAGATGTCGTCATTAAGGTGATACCTCTGTCTTATTCTCATGATGGATCGTGAATGTAATCTACTAATCTTTGGAAGAGCTTATTACCGGAGAATTCAAGTGTTTGGCTAATGAGCTAAATAACCGCATCTGAAACACTCATCCCCAACTTAACTCTACCGTCTCTCTCAATATCCAATCCAGATGTTATATATAGTTATTAATCTTTTTGGCCTACTTTACATTAGGGAGAGCATTATTGCTAGTTTACATTACTTAACTTCAACAAGACAATATATGGTTTATGTAATATACTAATATGAGTTATCAATCGCTTCATGGAGAAACCTTACTAGTCACATACTCATCTGTTTGCAGCCAAGAAAATTCTACAGTATCTCTGCCACACATGTGATATTGTGATTATAGGGTCTCTTATGCCTACTCAAATGATTTCAATTTAATAGGTTCTGAAACTAGTAATTGGGGTGAAGATATGGAAACTCTGAAGAATACTTCTTCCTATGTTTTCTTGTGGATGGATTTTTTTTTTGCTCGTCAAAGAAGCAGCAATTCCACTCTCGATTGCAAAAGTAGAATACATGGCGTGGACTTCAGTCTCAAGGAGTTCAAGCAGGGAGGTCTAACGAAGATCATGTGCAGTAATTGACAGTAAATCTAGTATTTCATGGAAAAAGAGAACATATCGAAATTATGTATTGTAATATTGGAGAGTTGGTGAAAGATGAAGAAATTGAACTTGAATATTGCAAGACAAAAGAGCACGTTGTAGATATTTTCACCATGACCCTGCCAAGCGCAACTTTGAGCTACTACTAGACATGCTCAAGATCTTAGGAATTTGAATCAATGAGAAATGTTGAAACATATGATTCACATTATCATTGAATTTGTTTTGATCCCACGATTGTTGGCGAAATGCACAGTTTTTTAGGCATGGTAGGTTTTTAACAAGTTAGTACACATCAATCAATGAGGACAACAAAAAAGTGAAATGTTTGGAGAGATGTATCACATTTGTTGTATTCCTTTCCAATTTAGCATATAAAGGCATGTGGTAGTTTAGTTTTTTTTAAAAAGTAGGCCGTTATTTATTGGCTTCTTTACTCTATCATTTTTCTCCTCAAAGCTTCAATTTATACCACTTAAAAATCTCTACAATTCCTACCAAATATAATCAAACTTACCGACCATCATAAATCATGGAAATCTTCTACAAACGACTTTGATGCAGACAACCCCAATGGACCGCCTGCCAACCTGGCGCGGCAGGCGATCACATAGCCCCCAAGATTACCGATTTTCATCAGGCCCGCAGATTGTGCAGCCCAACCGGACTACCGGGCTCACGACAGGCGCGCGACAGGTTGTTGAGGTCGGGGATCGAATACCCGACCTCCTTGATAGAGGCTCTTCACGCAGAACCTCATAACCAACTGATCTGCAGACCAGGTCTTCGATCCCCGACCTCAACAACCTGCCGCGCGCCTATCGTGGGCCCGGTAGTCCGGTTGCGGTGCACAGTCTGCACTCCTGATGAAAGTTGGTAGTCTTGGGGGCTATGCGGCCGCCTAGCGCGCCAGGTTGGCAACCGGCCCGTTGGGGCCGCCAGCATCAGACTTCCTTTGGCAAGCCAATAAACATATTGTCTGTCTCTGTACAAAATGAATTTGTGATAGTAAATTTAGTTTTAAATATGGTTTACCTAATATTAGAAGAATTCACTACTATTTTGCTTCTCAGTTTCCCAGTCTGCCGGTTTGTCCTCACAATTCAATTTTAATGGACTTGGCTGCACTTTGGCTCCGCTTGGGACATCTTTTTAAGCACAATGGAATGTGCATGAAATGCTACCGCTGCAACGACTCAACACACAATATTAAATGTGTTATCTGCTTTTGTTCAACCATACCCATACTAAGTTGATCCATAATTTTATCTTTTTCCATAGGTGACCTATATCTACTTCCCAAGAAATCACCCCTCTCAAGATTATTCCCACTAGAACATGCTTAACTATGGAGCTTTGCAACCGCAATTTCATCAACTGTTTCAAAAGGCGCTTCTGATATTTGAGGGTCCAAATTCAAGCAATGTAACTTTTTATGCAGTTTTGTTGTGAGATTCGGTTCATTCTGTATCCATCATCTATGATTATTACTAACCGTATGTATCTGTCAGCTTGGTTATCACTAACCAGATGCATCTATCCTGGCTTCAGGATGTTGCAACCGCTATTATTTTGCATTTCCAAAAAAAAAAATTGGTAGAATGTAGAATGCCATTTTGCCCTTTTTGGTTGTGGACAGAGCACCATGGTAGTGTTTTGCAGTAGGCATTCTGCAGCCCCTTTCCGAAAAATGCTCTAGACAAAAATTTGCTCTTCCCCACATGAACAGATTCCCTGTTCTTTCACAAATACTAATAATCAGTTTTGATATCTGGATGTGGTTCTGCCTGATTCTTGAAGCCCCAGACTACAATATTCTCAGTCACTTGGCTTGATATCCTTACAACAAAAATAAAATGTTAGGGGAGTTAGAGGGATAAGTATCTTCACCAGCTAACACTTTATTTCCAACAATAAAGAATCAACAATCGTGGATGTTACTCTAGGTTGCATGTTAAATTTTAGATCACATTCATCTCAAGGTGGTAATACATTAGAAAAACTGCCTTCATCAGGTTCCAAGTGATCAACAGGACAACTCCAATTTTTATCTAGTATAATCAATTCAGATGAGAACCTGAGCAACTAGTGCTTTATCATTTTGTTTTTTTGGTATTGGGAGATGCAAGTGGAGACCATTCCACTGAGTCGTGCCTACGACGAATGACAATATCTGATAATATTTTGGTGGTGGTTTGGTGTGATGAATACTTATTCCTATCAACCCTCGCACCTCCCTACGGATTGCACCTCCCTACGGATTGCACCTCCCTACGGATTGCACCTCCCTACGGATTGCACCTCCCTACGGATTGCACCTCCCTACGGATTGCACCTCCCTACGGATTGCACCTCCCTATGGATTGCACCTCCATACAAATTGCACCTGCCTACAGATTGCACCTCCATACGTATTGAACCTCCCTACTAACTCCACTGCCGAAGCCCTCCCTTCCCCGCAACAACCGATTGCTCTGATAGTGGTTAGTCCACCAAGAGATGTAGTTGGACTTCACAACTGCAAATTCGCTTGAGGAATCATTGCTCATCTTTTTCTGAGTAATGCGATTGGAGGAATAATGCGTTGGGTTATAATTTTATTTTAGACATGAATTTATAGGATTCATGAACAATACATGAAAACATAAACAAACGAAAATTTGGACGCATTCGTGGAGTCGGATCACTGATCCGGTTAAGTCTTCCTGCACGAATACACGAACGCGGGCCTCACCTTGCCCTTCTCAATACGAAGGTACTATGTATGACACTAAGCCGCTTCATGTTCTCTGCTGGAACTTCTAAATCACTGAATGTTCCCTGTCTTGGGGGCTCCAAGGATGAATGCCTTGCCATTCGTGTCCATTGGGGCACGAGGAGGCGTGGTGGCCACAATTTTGTGTGGGCAGGTCTCTTCAAAGTCGAGCTGGCAGATCAGGAGGGACCTGTCTCGGCCATGACGTGTGAAGGTACATTTCGTATTGTAAGGTGAGCTAAAAAAATTGCTCAACGCTCTCGAGGCGATGGGGGATCAATTCCTTAGGGTGGTCAGAGCGTAGGCCGGCCAGAATATGAGACACGACGACAATAGGCTCCTCCTCGATGCCACTCCTAACCATTAAATTGTCAATGCGAGACATATACTTTGCAACAGTAAGCGCCCTCTGACATAAGCCATATAACTGATCGCGAAGTTGGTCTTTATATGAGGCAATTCCTTTCAGTCTTTATTTCATGTATGCCCATTGGGTGATGGGGTAGTATCTGTCCCTATCAAGTGATCTCTCCAAACTAGTACACAATATTTGGCTTGCCCATGTAGTTTCATCTTGACAAACCAGACGCATCACTTATCAATCATGTCTAACCACTTAAAGTAGTCCATGTTAAGGAGCCGATCACTTAAAGCCTTCGGGTCTAGGGGACCGTCGAATGAGGGAGCGTCGATGCAGATGAAACAAGTGATGTCATCATTCTGAGGAAGGCCACCTCTACGAGGCTCCTGATAATCCTCAAAGTAGTACTTGTAGTCGTAGTGGTGTCGAGTGGACCAAAATTATAAAAGTCTTATTTAGCATGGTCGCGACGACCAGGTGGGGGTGCATGATCTCTTTGGCCATGTTGTCGCGGACGAGGTTCGTCGTGATGAGGCGGGTGCCTAACATAGGTAGGGCCCTGTTGTCGCTCATGGATGTGCTCAGGGTTTCACCATATAGGTGGTGCGGGATACCGACGAAGAGCATCCCAATGGCGTTGATTGGAAAAGGGAGCCACTTTGTTGAGCGGGGCGACATTTGTCGTGGGGGGTGGGGGCGACATTTGTCTCAAAATGGCATTTGTAGAGGGCGACAACATTTGTCGTGGAGCCCGACATTTGTCGTGAGGGTGACATTTGTCTTGTGAGCGGGGCGACATTTGTCGTGGGGGGGGGGGGGGGGGCGACATTTGTCGTGGGGGGGGACATTTGTCTCAAAATGGCATTTGTCGAGGGCGACAACATTTGTCGTGGAGCCCGACATTTGTCGTGGGGGTGACATTTGCCTTGTGAGCGACATTTGTCGCATGTGCGACATTTGTTATTTGGTCGATATTTGTAGTGGGAGGAGTCAGTTGTGGCTTCGCTCTGTCGCGATGATTAGGGCGAGGGGGCATATCAAGTTCCCCATCGGAAAAGTATTCCTGCTATTTTGCGGTGCCATGCATAGTCTCTAAGTTTTCAATCCTCGTGGTCAATTTGACGACTTCAAGATGTAGCTCTTCGTACTGGACTCGTACGACATCAAAACGATCCAAAACTAGTCATTGAACCTCAATGGGGGACATGCTCGAATTTGAACTAATTGCCCAGTTGTTAGTGACTCGTGGGTTAGACATGGTGAATCTAAAAACCTACCATTACGAAGCATAAAAGTGGCCCAAACTATGAGTTCTAAAACCAATTGATGTTGGGTAGGCTACGTGGGTTTGTGGGTGTATGATTAAAATGCAATCATAATGCGAAGTGCGGGTAGATATCTCTATTTTCCTTGATTGCTATGCGTAACACGTGCAAGATTCGTCTGCGAAATCAAAAACAAAGCAATACAAGATTGAATCACATACAAATATTTTATGGAAGACAGACTAATTCTTTAAGAAAGCGGACTTAGATTTTCCTCCGTGTGAAAGACCAAAACAAAAATGCACGGTGAACAATTCCTACAAATCACAGAATAATCTAGAACAAGATTCCACAAATGCTATAGATTCAAAAGAACATATATTCACAACATCATATCTTAATATTAAAAACATAGAATAGTACAACAATAAGACACTCACAAAGTAAGGGGATCGCTGACAAGGGTGGGAGATTTGGAGGATGGAGACGTAGAGCTACTGTCCTGGGATTGGCGGTGGCGGTACGATGATAATTGGAGGCAAAAGGTGCGGATTTGCTTTTGGGGAATGGAGTATGGGGTGGATGCAGGGCTGTAGAAGTAGTGCCGCTAGTTGTACTGGTGATATCTGGGCATTAGCAAAGAGGGATGGGTCGGGTAATGAGTGTTTGGCGGGGAAAGAGGGACCTGAGGCTAGGCTTCTCTTTTGGAGGTGACTGTCGATGAGAGTTTTGGATGGTGGAAGTACGCGGGGGAGGGGGCATAGAGACTGGGTTGCTGGGGATGGAGGGTAGGACGCCGACAGATGGGAAGAAAAACAACATAATCTGATCGATGGGACTATAGCTGGGCTAGCGACAATAGGTTTGCTGTAAGGTATTTGGTGGAGGCTTTGGGAAGGGGAAAAGCTACGGTTTTTGTAGGGCGATTCAAAAGGATACAAGAAAATACCTAGGAGTTATCACCTAGGCCCCGCCTTGGGTCTCACGGAGTTGTCACCGTGAGAAGATCGCCGGACTAATGGAAATGCCCTGAATGCTGCCCCTTATTCTTATTTATAATAAGGCTACCATAGGGCACTCTTACATCAACAACTATGGTTGTCCATCAATGTAACTGATCCGATCTCACTAAATAATGACAGAAAACAACAATATAATATTTTCAATCATAAGTAAATGAAAATTTGGATGCATCCGTGACTCGTCGATTCGTTCAAATCCTCTTGCGTGAATACATGAACATGAGCCTCACCTTGTAGCGAGCAGCATGTGGTGGATGATCCCCATCAAATACACACAACTAAAATCATTTTTTTAAAAATATCCTTTTGCATCAGCCTATCCCTGTTTTCTTAAAACATCCTTTTGTATAATAGTGGTTAAAGTAGCATTGTCATTTTTTTATTTCAGTTCTTATTTTATCATTCCTTGGATTTAAGAAGTTGATAGCAGTGTGATCTTTTGTCCGTAGAGGTTTAACAGAATCTTCACAACTAAATATCATTTTATTTTTTATTTTAATTAGCATCTGAAAACTCTTCATTGAGTATTAGGCTAAATTTGTTTGATTTCTCTTTTTGTTATTTACTGTGTTGCTCAATTGTTGTAGGCAGAAATTCAGACAGAGAAGCAAAGAATATTATTGTTGGATACATCTAAGTCACCTGTTGAATCTATCAGGTCTGGAGGAAGATATGATTTCATTGTGGAACATGATGTGAAGGAACTAGGACCTCACACGTAGGTAGCTTTTTGGACATGACAATTGTTTTTCTCTCTAAATATCAATGGTTATTACATGTATATTACTTTTGTAATCCTTAGGCTTGTTTGCACTGCTCTTTATAATGATGGTGATGGGGAGCGTAAATATCTTTCACAATTTTTCAAGTTTGTTGTTGCAAATCCACTTTCAGTTAGAACAAAGGTATTTTTCTTTTTACCCTATCTGGAAGAAACGTGCAAAATGAATAAGTAATATGCATATTTCATGGTACAACTTACAGTATGATAACTTTCATTCTCATAGATTTATTATTAAACATATAGAATGTGTACCTTTGATCACATCCATGTCACTTGAATTCTATATTTACTATGAACCTAATAGCCTCTTCTGTTATTTTTCTGCAGGTCCGCACTGTGAAGGTAGGACTTTAATTTGATAAACAGATGATCGTGAGTGATTGCTTTACTGTATTATTTATCATGATTTTTTGTGGCGTTAAACAACATAATATTTGAGGCTTGGTTATATCATTTACTATACATCTTTTTTAAATGTTTGTGCCATAGTTTTTTCATGGGTTAAAACTTTATACAAGTTATAAACACGACGTCTGATAGTGCACTCATTTGAACAGTAAAACTGAACTCCTTTTGCCGGCTAGTATCATTTATATAAATAGTTGATTAGTGACACAAGATTTGGAACGAAGAGCAGCTGAACAGATATAACTAATAACTTACAACAACAACACTCAAGCCTTTATCCCACTTATATAACTAATAACTTATATAAAAATAATAAGTTGGTTTTTAAGGATTAGGTTCAAAGTCTCAGCTACTGCTGACATGAATGGTTGTAAAACAATGATTCATAATGCCAAACCGATATATTTGGGATAAAGCAATTGGTCATGCTGCTATTGATGTTGATGATATATAGTAAAGGCATCATAGTAAACTTCTCATACATATTAATAGTTTGTGTTAGAAAAGCCCTTGTAAATGCCCATTTAAGAGACCCATTTTTTCCTTGTATTTGTCCCACATCTTGGATTGGGATCTTCTCTTCTCCCTCTCTTCCTATATAAATGTATTCATACTTGTAATTATTAATTCAAGAAGTATATACAAGGTTGGAGGTCTCTTTTTTCCTGCTCTCTTTACATGGTATCAGAGCAACCGGTCTCTTTCTAGCCGGCTTGTCTGTGTGCAAACCGCCGGGTCACCCGGCTGACCGCGCGGCCTGTTCTTCTCCTGCTTAGCCGCAGTATCGGGCGACTAGTCTTTCTCTACCCACTGTTCCTGTACCTCCACTTCTGTTGTGACTTGCTCCTCCTCCTCTTCCAATCTCTCCCTCTTTTATAACCTTCTCTCACACGTGGGGTCCACCTTCTCTTCCTTTTTTTTCCTGCCCGGCCTTCTTTTCTGACCGTGCGGCCTCTAGCCTCTGCTTTCCTTGCGGCCTCTCCCTTCCCGCTTATCGTGGCTTCTCTCAAGACGTTGCGGGTTCCTCCTCTCCTTCAGTTCTTGTTTCTGTCCGCATTTAGGTCGCGGTCTCTCTCCCTGCCGCTGGTGAACTCCACTTGACCGTGCAGACTTCCCTTTTATCCTTCTCCCCTCTAATCGTAGCGACCTGTCCAGTAGCTTGCGATCTCTCCTTCTCCCTTAGCCGCATCTTGGTCGCGACCTTCCTGGTCGCTGGTGTACAACCCCGTATCCGGCGAGTGAGGTCGCCAGGAACCAGACCGGTCGGTTCAGATTGTCCAAGCAACAGGCGAGCCCAACAGAGGAATCTGAAGATAGTGGGCGAGCTCGGCTTGGAGAAGCCGAACCCGAGCTCGACATTCGTCGACCGCGAGCTCGGCATTTGCCGAGCTAAGTCAAGACTCGTCGGACTGAGATCGACTAATGGAGGCCGACGGATGGGCAAGCTCGCCGTCCCAGCTCGCGCTCTCGCAATGGAGCTCGGCAACAGTAGACGAGCCGGATCTGCCGAGGTGGCCAGGCTCCCCAGCTCGCCTGGATCCACGAGGTACTTTTTACTGTTTTGCCCCCGCCGGTCTGCCCATAGCCCTTCAAAACAGCGGAGTTTGGCTGTTGGCAGACCCAACCAAGGGTATTTTGGTAACTTCAGGTCAGTTTAGTTTGGTTATTAGCAGTTCAGATTCTGAAAACTATAAATAGGACCCAAGGGGTACCCCAGAATGCATGCTTCTTGTGCTCTCCTGCTCCAGTTTTCAAGTGCTTTCTGAGGGTACCTTAGCTCGGCCTTTGGCTAAGGAGGGGAAGCGCTCTCAGATCTTCCGAGTGTGTGGTGGGTCCTCCCCGCTGAGCCCTTGGGTCAGTTCTCCGTTGTTTCTTTTGTTGTTTTGCTTGCAGGAGTGAAGTAGGCCCGCGGTTACCCCTTCCCCAAGGGTGAACTCCATAGGAGACCGTTTTTCGGTTTCAACAGCTGGTAGAATTACCTTGACCGTGTGGCCTTCCCTCCCCACCCGCACCCTGCTGGTCGCTGCGTCTTCTTGCTCGCGGCCTCTTTCATTCTCCCTTAGCCGCATCCTGGTCGCGACTTTCTTTGTCGCTGGTCGTTCTACCTTGACCGTGCGGCCTTCTTCTCTACTCGCCAACTGCTACTCGCTGCGACCTGTCTTGTCGCCAGCGGTTTCTCTTCTCCTCTACGTTGCATCCTGGTCGCGACTTGCTTGGTCGCTAGTGTATCCGTCGTGACCGTGCAACTCCCCCTGTGCCGCCTTTCTACCCAGCCGCCCGACCTTCCTTGCCAAGCCGCCCGGCTCATCATCCTGCTAGCCGCACGACTTATCTTCTTGCCAACCGGCCTCGTCTATTAGCCGCATGGCTTCCAACGCCTCTGTTGCTACTTCTGCTCCGCCAGCCCGTGAGGCTACTACGGCTTCTGAACTCCGTGATGAACTGCGGATTACTACCATCTCTCTGACTGACAAACACAATTTTGTCGAATGGGTTCACTCCGTTCGTCGTGTTCTGTAGACGAAGGGTCTTCTCCACCACCTAACTCGTGCTACTCCTGTTGCTCCCTCCGATGATTGGCTTCGCGATGACGGTCGGGTCCAGTCTTGGCTCCTCAACTCTATGGACACCGAACCCTACCGGATGGCCATGTATCATGATACGGCCAAGACAATGTGGGAGGAGCTCCACTCTTTTTACTTTGGGCAAAACAGTCTTCAACACCTCTATGATATTATCTCCGACCTTCAGAATCTTTCTCCTGGGGCTCCCGGCGACATGATTTCTTTTGTTGCCTAGGCCAAGACACTAGCCAAGGCTTGGATTCAACATCAGCCTCCTACTACGGATCTTGCTACTCAACGGGCCCAAAAAGAGGCGGTTACCATAGCGATGATGATGTCCCGCGTTCCGCCCCACCTGCATAGTGTTCGGGCCCAGATCCTCTCTTCCACGACGACTCTGTCACTGTCTGACGTCTGCTCCATGCTACTTCGGGTTACGCCTCCTACGGAGGCCCCTCCCAGCTTCGCACCTGCTCTTCTTCAACAGCCTCTCCTTCCGACCCCCCCTCCTGCTCGTGACTCTTCCACTCGGGGGGGGGGGGGGGCAGACCTCCGTCTCGGTGACGCGGACGTGGTGGACGTTCGTTTCTCAAATGCACATATTGTGGCCGGGGTGGCCATCTTGAGGCCACCTGTTACAGCAAACATGAGTTCCCTCCCCACCTCACTGCCACTTCCTCTACTGCTCCTGCTCCCACTGGGGCTTCCGCCCAGGATCCGGCCTCCACTACCCAACACAATATCGATGAGCTCCGCACCCAACTCCATCAACTACAGGGTGCCCTCAGCTGCTCCTCCGGCTCGGTTGCGTCCTTTTCTGCGGAAGGTATAACCTGTCTCTCTCCTAGCCCTCACTGGATCATTGATTCCGATGCTACTCACCATATTACTTCCCAGAAGCCCTCCCAATATCTCGAGATGGCTCATCCCCCGTGTATCACTGTGGCCAATGGTGACACTCTACCGGTCTCTGGCGCTGCTGCTCTCCAGCCTACCCCGGTTTTTTCTCTTTCCTCGGTTCTTCACGTTTCAGGATCTCTTTTCAATTTACTTTCTGTTAGTCGCCTGACAAACGACCTTGATTGTTCAATAACCTTCTTTCCCTCTTCCTTTCTTATGCAGGATCGTCGCACCCAGAGTATCATTGGTAGGGGGCAGCTGTTGAATGAGCTTTACATGTTGGATACCCAACCCACTCTTCTATCTGCCGTCTCTACTGTTGATTGACATCGCCGCCTTGGGCATGCTCCTCTTCCGATTCTCAAGCGGGCTCTTCCTGATGTTCCTTTACGGGAGTTCTCTTGTGAATCTTGTATCTACGACAAACACCATCGTTCTGTTTTTCCCCTGCATGTACCCAGAGTAGTACTCCATTATCCTTAGTTCATTCTGATGTATGAGGCCCTTATAAGGTCCCTAGTATCTATGACTTTCGCTATTTTATAACCTTTATTGATGACTACTCGCGTACTACATGACTATATTTAATGCATGATCGTACTGAACTTCCATCTGTATTTCGTACCTTCGTAACTGAGATGCGTACGCAGTTCGCCACCCCACTCAAAATCCTCCGCACTGATAATGCTCGCGAATATACGGGGCGCACCTTCTCCACCATCTGCACCGAATTTGATATCATTCATCAAACTTTGTGTGCCTATACCCCTCAGCAAAACGGGGTGGCCGAACGGAAGAATCGTCATTTACTCGACGTTGCTCGTCCCCTCATGTTTCAAATGCAGGTTCCAATCGAATATTGGAATTTCGCAGTCTCCACAACCTGTCATCTCATTAACCGCCTCCCTTCTTCTGTTCTTGATTTTGCCATTCCTATCCAACTCATATATCCTACTACCAACCCAACCTCTCTCCCCCCACGTGTATTTGGGTGTATTTGTTATGTTCATCTTCTTGGACCTCCCTCCGACAAACTTGCTCCTCGGGCGGCCAAATATATGTTTGTTGGCTACTCCCGTACTCAAAAGGGGTATGTTTGCTACTCTCCTTCATATGACAAGATGGTTGTCTCCGCGGATGTCACCTTCTGCGAAGATCAGCCCTTTCACTTACCTTCCTCCTCCTCGATTTCTTCTCTTGCTCTTCCCCGGCCTGCCGTTCCTATAACGCCCTCCTTTCTGCCATCTCACTCCAACTCTATTCTTGCTCCCAAAGTCCCTGCGCCCGTTATCCGTGTCTATACTCGTCGCGGCTCCAAGGATGGTTCCCTGCCTCAGCTCCCTGCTCCCAGTGACACTCCGGCACTGGCGGATCCGGCTCCTGCTTCTACGACCCATCCCCTGGCCAACTACGTTTCTCTCCATCGGCTCACTCCACCTCTCTACGCCTTTGCCACTTCACTTTCCTCTATTTCTATTCCTAACATTGTGCAGGAGGCGCTTCAACACCCGGGGTGGCGGACGGCCATGGATGATGAAATGAGGGCTCTTCGGGCTAACTAGACTTGGCATCTGGTTCCCCTTCCTGCATGCGAACACTGTGTCAGCTGCAAGTGGGTCTTTGTTGTTAAACATGCCGCGGATGGTACCGTTGAGCGTCTGAAGGCCCGCCTCGTGGCCCAGGGTTTTACTCAGCAACAAGGCCTTGATTATGAGGAAACTTTCTCTCCAGTGGCCAAATTGAACACGGTCCGAGTTCTTCTCTCCTTGGCTGTTCACCGTCATTGGCCTCTTTATTAGCTGGATGTTAAGAATGCTTTCCACAATGGTGATCTGCAGGAGACTGTTTATATGCATCAACCTCCCGAGTTTGAGACCATGGGGGAGTCTCGGGTTTGTCGTCTTCGGAAATCTATTTATGGTCTCAAACAGTCCCCGCGCGCTTGGTTTGACAAATTCAGCAAGGTAGTCCGCGATATTGGCTTCACTCGGAGCTTAGCTGACTTCTCTCTCTTCACTCGACACCGGCCAACCGGAACTGTGATCCTAGTGGTCTATGTTGACGATATTCTCATTACTAGCGACGATACTACAGAGATACAACATACCAAGCAACAATTGAACTCCGTCTTTCAGACCAAAGATCTTGGTAACCTACGGTATTTTCTCGGGCTTGAGGTTGCACGACGACCTGATGGTCTTGTATTATCCCAAAGGAAGTATTGTATGAACCCCCTTCATGATGTTGGTTATTCGGGATGCAAAACTACGGATACTCCAATGGACGCTAATCACAAGCTCTCGGCCCATAGCTCTGACTCCGATAAGCTTCTTACGAATCCTGAATACTACAGACGCTTGGTTGGGAAACTGATCTACCTTACAGTTACTCGACCAGACATCTCCTTTGCCGTAGGAGTCGTGAGTCGATTTATGCATGCTCCTCGGACATCTCATCTTCAAGCTGTCGAGCGCATTCTTCGGTATCTCAAGAACGCTCCAGGACAAGGGCTCGTGTACAAGCCATCCACATCTCTATCTATTGTTGCATACTCGGACGCTGACTATGCAGGATCCATTGATGATAGACGCTCTACATCTGGTTTCTGTACCTACTTCGGTGGTCATCTCATAACCTGGCGTAGCAAGAAACAGAATGTGGTTGCTCGCTCTTCTGCTGAAGCTGAGTACTGGGCCATGGCTGCTGTAGTTTCCGAGTTAACATGACTTGAGAGCCTTCTGGGAGACTTGGGTGTTTGTCTCTCATCACCGACGACCCTATTTTGTGATAGTTAAGCAACAATACATATTGCCAAGAACCCGGTCTTTCACGAACGCATAAAGCATATTGAAGTTGACTGCCACTTTATTTGGGAAAAAGTACAGTCAAAGAAGATAGATCTGGAGCATGTCTTTGATACAAATCAAGTTGCTGATATCCTGACCAAAGCTCTCTCCCGACCATTATACTATCATTTTTTATCCAAGCTTGGTGCCTACGACTTGTACGCTCCAGCTTGCGGGGGAGTGTTAGAAAAGCCCTTGTAAAGGCCCATTTAAGAGGCCCATTTTTTCCTTGTTTTTGTCCCACATCTTGGAGTGGGATCTTCTCTTCTCCCTCTCTTCCTATATAAATGTATTCATACTTGTAATTATTAATTCAAGAAGTATATACAAGGTTGGAGGTCTCTCTTTTCCTGCTCTCTTTACAGTTTGCATCCTATCTGCTAAGAAATGCAGGCATGGAAAATAAATATTTTTAGGGCAGTTGTAGGGATGTCAGTTTGCAATAATGATGTCAGTTGCGGCAGGGAAAAGTTTTGGGGGAGGGGGGGGGGGGATGGAAAGAAGTATATTTCATAATCTATAATTACAGTTGATTGATCTGATATCATGGTCTATTTATCGAGAAACTTCAATTCCGAGATGAGAGAATTATCTCTACTATATTAAAAGAAAATCCATTTTGGTGTATATTTTTGTTGATGAAATAATTCTAATCAATGAGATATCTATTGAAGTATGTGAAAAGTTATAAAAACAGATATACTGTTTAGAAGATCATTTACTACAGATGAATAGGCCAAAGATTTAGGTAGATATACAATTCTAATGGGGATGAGATTATCAATTATCAATTAATCTTTTTAGGAAATAAAGAGATACTTACGTGTAATTGGTTTTAAAACTTTCAGATAGCAAACCATAGAAGTGCCTCAAGAATATTATGATAAAAGAATAATAGGCGACTTTGATGGAGATCGCGATGATCCGCCACTCATTCAGACGATTTGAGTCTACGGATGCATCCAGATGGTTGTTTTGAGTTGATTTCATGTATTTATTTTATCTTTTCGAGTTGTTTTGACACTTGATTCGTTCAAATATTCTGAGTCGACCAATTCGGGTGCCCTATTTTAGTTATGATGTATTTAAGCATGCATGGGGCTGGCTAAGTCGTATTGAAGGTTATTTCCAGTTTACGGAAACCGTCAGTGACGTCTCTTCTCAGTGTGACGCCAAGAACCTCCTCCTTTGTGTGACTCCAAGGTAAAGTCGCCTCTCCTCCACTGCTCACCCACCATAAGCCCTTCCCCTCTCCACGGTCTTCCCCTAACCTCTCCAACAACCCACACGGCCACGCCCCACAACCCACGCATGCGCATTAAGTTTGCATTTGATTGGAGTGTGTGTATGTTTGTATGTCATTTTAGGGTTGTCGTAGATTCATTGCATTCATTGTGTGATCGCTTGCACTACATCTAGCGTTAGGGCATCACTTACTTGCTACCTATAGATTCATCGTGCTTCAGATTGATATCAAAGGAAGGTTCATGTACTCTTTCGATATGCAATCACTGAGTCTATATGTAGTATCAAATGTCGTATAATCACGACAATTATTCTGAGTCGCAGTACACTCCTTATAGATATGTTGTCGACCCTTCGTAACGATATGCTAGAGACGATCCCCGTGATGATAGATCCTCACATTATAATGATTATACCTCTCCACAATGTTATGATAGTAGGGCTGTGTACCGTTCAATCATCATCATTACACTTCTCCGCTATTTGAGAAACCGGAGTCCGCATATGCTCAACCTCATAAAGCTCTACCGGACGTGTCCTTATACTATTCTGATGATCATCCTCGCTTGCCACCATACGTTCGTATGGATCGCGTCTATCCTTAGATACAATGTGAGTCTATTAGGGACAACCATTTAGATGACTATAAGGAGACCTATAGAGTTTACCATAATGCAGATAACTTTACGCTTATGAATCACCCTAGTGTTCCACAAGCAGAGATACCTGAAGCCAAATTTCAATGATTGGTTCTTGATCAATTTGATCGATTAAATGCTCAATTGGACTACCTGAAATATGCCTTTCGAGGGACCAATAGGGTGACGCATCAGGATTTAGGTCAAGCCACCAATGTGTCTAGTAGTGTTCCCACTGACATGAGAGACCCGACACCTGATTTTGATATTTCTTATTTTGATGAGACTCAGTGCTCAACTGCTCATGTGATCTTGAAGTTGAGTTTGATCAAGTGATCTGTGCTTCAGATTGACAGCATGTCACAGTGCGACAAAGGGAAAAATCCCGTGAAGGATTTTGGCTTCTCTTATTCGAACCCGTCGGAGAAGAGGTGGCTGGCCGATGGAGAGTGGAGGGGAGGGGTTCCTGTGGAGAGGGAGTAGAGAGAGAGAGAAGAGAGGGAGATTATGAGGCTCTTGATATCTTCTTGCTTGCCAAAACCATGTTGCTAGCCCCCCCCCATAAATAGTCTTTATGCCTCCCATCAAGGCTTAAACAAATGGGCATAAAAGCATTAAAATAATAAAATCATTGTAGTAATAAAAACTGTCAGTGTACTTGCCCCCCATTTGTGCTTAAACAATGAGAATATAAAAACTAGAGATAATTCCAAAAAGGTGAAATTAGGAGTTCATGAAAGGTTTCAGGCGGGAGACATGAAAGACATCATGGGTACGACCGTTGCCTAGAAGGTGGAGTTGGTAAGCGACGTTGCAGATTCATTGTAAGATTTGGCAGGGGTCGTGGAAGTGAGGGTCGAACTTGGCAAAGCTTGCGGGCAGGTGGTGTGAGATTTGATGGTACAGACGTCCCTTCAACCATACTCAATCACCAATGGTGAACGTAACGTCCCGATGTCCACTATTGTAGCGTATCTCCACGCGGTGTTGAGCTTTAAGGATATGCTCTCTTGCGAGGGCCAGAAACTGATTGCGATCTATGAGTTTGCGGTAGACTTCAGACAGAGAAGAACCATGGCCGTAAGAGAGGAATAGTGGGCTACGTTTGTAAATGAGGCGTAATGGAATAGTATGGAGGGCCGTGTGGTTGGATGTATAATATGTTGTTAAAGGCGCGCCTCAGGCGCGCCCAAGGCTCACTGAGCTCAGAAGTTTGCGCCTTCGTGCACCTTAGAACATAAAAGGCGCGCCCGAGTGAGATTTTTGTTGTTTTTTTAAAAAAGCAAAATTATGTAAGAATTCAAAAATGTTTGATTGATTTGGTGTTTGTTGAAGATATTTGTGTGTTGAGATTTAGATATGATGCAAATGACCACATTAATTCATTTTTAAAGCGATATAAATGATAATAATGAATGATTAATTTGTAGAATAGATGAAAAACTTGATCGAGAAGATGTAATGATGTTTGGTGCTGATTATTTAAAATGGATGTGTTGTGCCTTGCCTTTGTCAGGCGCGCGCCTGCGCCTTGTGCCTTGCTACTAGGATCAAAGACATTTTTGCGCCTTGGTGCGCCTTGCACCTTTAATAACTAAGGATGTTTTGTAGCAATAAATCCATGGGATCCATTATACCCAACTCTTTGGTCGATCCCCCGTAAGGCACCATAGATATTCTTGACTGTATGGCTGACCACCTCGATCCGAACGTCAGATTACTGGTGGTATGCGTAGGAGAAGGCCAGCTTGGTCTCACGGAGGGGAAATAATGATTTCCAAAAGCGACTCGTGAACACCTTCTCGCGGTCAGAGACGATGGATTCGGGTAACCTATGTAGGCAGAAGATCTCCGAGAAGAAGATTTCTGTGACACGTTCAGTGACTAATGGTCGGATTAATGCGAGGAAGTGTGTCCCTTTGGAGAAACGGTCCACGACGACCATGAGGACTATTTTTCCCTTGGAGGGTGGCAACCCTTCCACAAAATCCATTGAAACATTGACCCAAATTTGAGTTAGCACGGGAAGGGGTTGTAGGAGGCCGACAGGGAGAAGGTTGTCCGTTTTGTTTTATTGACATGTGGGGCAACGAGAGATGTAATTCTGTACTTGCCAGCGGAGCCCCTTCCAAAAAAATTTGGTGCGAATGCGACGTAGCTTCTTTTGGATGCCTTCATAGTTGCGGCTATGGATATCATCTATAATGTGGTGAATAATTTTGGAGGTGTCAAATAGATGCGTCCCTTGTAGAGGATGAGATCCGAGTCGGCTGAAAGCGAACCCTTTAGGATGCGTTGGAGTAGCTCAGATAAGGTTGTTGAATTGTGGATTTCTTGGTGGATGTCTACGAGAAGGGGAGGGGGATGGGCCTGAAAGGGTGAACTGGGTGTCCAACGGTGGTGGGATGTTGGCTGGATTTTTGCGGTGGGAGAGCACGTTGGCGGCTCGATTCAAAGAGCCCGCCTCGTGTTCTACACGAAAATCGAAGTCGAGGAGTTTGCTCACCCATCGTTGTTGTGGCACGGTGTTGAGTCGCTGCTCAAAGAGGTATATAAGACTAAAATGATCAGTGCAGATCACAAATGGGTGGCCCCATAAATACGAGCGCTAATGCTGGATGGCTTTGGCGAGCGCGACGAGTTCTCACTCGTAAGCAGGAAGTTGTTCACAGCGATTAGCAGTCCGTCTGCTGAAGTATGCGATTGGGTGGCCGTCTTGTTGTAGGACCAAGGGCGGAACTGTTCACAGGCACTCCCGGGCATGTGCCCGGGTTCAAAATTTCAGAAGGAGCTATTGATTTGGGTTCAACCCAATAGTATAGACAACAGTTTATATATAAACCGCTGTCTATTCTAGGATTCAGGGTAGAATAGACAACGATTTATATAGGGTTTAGGGTTCAGATAGAATAGACAACGGTGTATATATAAACCGCTGTCTATTCTAGGGTTCAGGTAGAATAGACAGCGGTTTATATATAAACCGCTGTCTATTCTAGGGTTCAGGTTGAATAGACAGCGGTTTATATATAAACCGCTGTCTATTCTAGGGTTCAGGTAGAATAGACTGCGGTTTATATATTAACTGCTGTCTATTTTAGGGTTTATATATAAACCGCTGACTCCAACCATTTTTGCCATTCCGAACTCACGCCGCTGACTGCAATGACAGACAATTGAACCCTCGCAAGTGGTTTTTGGATTTCTGCTCTGATCTGTCTGATAAACTTCTCTAATTACAGTGAATTTGGTTTCGCTCTGATGTTTTAAGACCTTTTCTATTTTTAATGTTTGATTTCAACAATAATGGTTTGATCATTGATGATTTTGTTAAATTGATGATTGCCAAGTAGTTTTGATCAATTAGAACAAGATATCAGAGTTTTGTAGTTTATCACCTCATACAGTGAATCTGGTTCATTTGTTTGGTTTTAGGTTTTAGTTTGTTTCCTTTTACATATACCTAATTAAATCCTTATATTTTTCAAATGTAGCATTGACTTTTGAGTATTGTCCGGTATATTTCTAGTGTGATGGATAAATTTCTCTCAAAAGTAAGTTCGAAAGAAAAATCTATTGAATTAGAAGAGATCAAGAGACCTCGATTAGAGTTTAAATTAGAGGACTTACCCGCTGATCCGGGCTTGAGACAACTAATAACAAGTTATGAAGTGAATGTTCAAGATTCAATACGAAGATATTACTTACAAAATAGTCCTTATCAGCCACATTTATTTAATTTTCCGCAAACATTAAGGATGCTGGATTTTGTTTGTACTGTTACGTCTTTCCTCAAGCAAATTATGATCCAACTTTTGTAAGCCGCGAATTCAGATATTGGAAAGACAAAATAATACTTGAAAACATGTTGGTAAACATAATAGTGCACATAATGCATCTAAAAAGATATGTGAAAATTTGATGAATCAAAAGTAAAACATTCAAAATGTACTTGATAGACATGAACAAACACAAATTATAGAATATCATGCACGTTTATGTGCATCTATTGATTGCATTCGTTTTCTTGTGTTAAGAATTGTATTTTCGTGGGCATGATGAGTAAAATGAATCAACCAATAGAGGAAATTTTCTTGCATTGTTAGACTTCCTTGCTACACACAATAATGATGTAAAGACAGTTGTATTTGAAAACGCTCCAAGTAATTGCCAACTTACATCACCAAAAATTCAGAAGGAAATTGTTTCGGCAATTGCAAGTGAGACAACATACAAAATTGTTACAGATATTGACGAAGAATGTTTTGCTATCTTAGTGGATGAATCTCGAGATATTTCAGCAAAAAAACAAATGACAGTTGTTTTGCGATACATTGATGCAGAGAGTTTCTTTATTGAATGCCTCCTTGGTTTTGTTCATGTGCAAGACACGTTTGTTTTATCACTCAAAGATGCTATTGATAATATTTTTATGAAGCATGAACTTCACATATCTAAATTGCGCGGGCAGGGCTATGATGGAGCTAACAACATGAGAGGTGAGTTTAAGGGTCTTAAAATATTAATTATGAAAGAGAATCCTTCTGCTTACTATATTCATTGTTTTGCTCATCAGTTACAGTTAATATTAGTTGCCGTTGCAGAAAGTCATTCTGAAGTTGCAGGGATGTTCTCTTTTATTAATAGTGTACTGAATGTTGTAGGTTGCTCTTGTAAGCGCCGTGATAATGTCAGAACATTAGAAGTTGAAAGAGTTGTCCTAGAACTTGACTGCAGAGAGTTAGAAACTGGACGAGGGTTAAAATCAATCATTAGAAATCAAGAGAGCCGGAGACACACGCTGAGGTTCTCATTATGGTGCTGTGTTGAATTTCATACGTATGTTCTCATCAATTATAGATGTTTTTGAAATCATTACAGAAGATAGAGTTGATGGTAATTAAAGAGGAACCACTAGCAATCTTTTTCAAGAGTATATCAAAATTTGAATTCGTATTTCTACTACACTTAATGAAAATTATTCTGGCAAAGACAAATGAGTTATCACAGACACTACAAAAGAAACATCAAGATATTATCAATGCAATGAATTTCGTGAAATTAACAAAGCAGTTGTTATTTAATTTGAGAAGCATTGAGCTTGAATGAGAGTTATTTATCAATGAAGTAACTAAATTTTGTGTTAAACATATGATTGATGTTCCTAATATGGATAATACATTTGTTCAACCTGGGAGATCAAGACGTAAAACAAGAGATATCACAAATTTCCATCATTTTCAGGTAGAACTATTTAATACAGTAATTGATTGGACATTGAATGAGTTAAATGATCATTTCAATGAAATAAATACTGAGCTGCTTCTTTGTGTTTCATGTCTTGACCCAAATGACCATTTTGCATCTTTTAATAAACAAAAGTTGATTCATCTAGCATAATTCTATCCTTATGATTTTAGTCCAATAGATTTGCAATTACTTGAAGGTCAACTGGATGTGTACATTCTGGATAAGCGATCAACTAACACATTTTATCAAGTAAAAAGAATTAGCGGACTTGTTCAAAAAATGGTGGAGACTAAAATCATGATCATTTTCAATTTGTTTATCGGCTTTTGAAGTTAGCATGTCTTTTACCTGTTGCAACTGTTTCTGTTGAAAGAATGTTCTTGACAATTAAGATAATAAAAAGTCGTTTGAGAAACAAAATGAGAGATGAATGAATGAACGATTGCTTAATTGCTTATATTGAGAAAGATATTGTGACAACCATAACTAATGAGACAATTATCGCACGCTACCAAAATATGTGTGCCACAAAAGTAGTTTGTTAGTCGGTATGTAATTTGACTTTTATTTTAATTAACTAGCATTTTTTTTAATATTTCCCATTCAAACACTAACTATAATTATTTTTTTTAATTAACTAGAATTTCATACGTATGTTATTTTTTATGGTGCCCGTGTCCAACAGAAATACTAGTTCCGCCACTGTGTAGGACAACGTCATAGACATGTTCGGAGGAGTCACATTCGACGTGAAGTTCCTAGGTAAAATCTGGAAAGTGGAGAACCAGAGCAGGAATGAGTGCTTGTTGGAGAGCTCGAAAAGCGGAGGTACTCGTGCCATTCAACACGAGCATTTTTGCGGAGTAGAGCGACAAGCGGGTTGGCAATGGTGCTGTAGTTGCGGGTGAAGGCGACGATAATATCCTGTCAAACCAAGGAATGCACAGAGATCGCACGCTGTTTGCAGAATGGGCCAGGAAGCCACACCATCGAGCTTGTTGGGGTCCGTCGATACCCCGTGCGAGTGCACCGCATGGCCGAGATATTGGACACTTTCTTTGCCGAACACACACTTGGAACCTTAAAGGTGGAGTTGGTGCTGCATGAATTGGAAAACTATGCGAAGATGGAGAAGATGCTCGTACCAGGAGGTATTGTGGATCAAAATATCTTCAAAAAATATAAGTACGCCTTTTCTAAGGAGTGGTTGAAATACCTCAGTCATAAGTGCTTGAAAAGTGGAGGGAGCGTTAGTTTGGTTGAAAGGACATTACCAGAAATTTGAAATGGTCGTGGTGAGTTCGAAAGGCTGCTTTCTCTACATTTTGGGGAGCCATGCGCACTTGGTGATAGCCGAAGTAGAGATCCAATTTGGAGAAGAAACAGGCACCGCGGAGGTCATCGAGGAGTTCTTCCATGACCAAAGTAGGAAACTTGTCTTTCATGATCTTGGGGTTCAACTCTCGGTAGTCGACACAAAAATGCCACGACCTATTTTTTGTGAACAAGTATCCGAGAGGAGAATGGAGATAAGCTGCTGCGAATGACACCTTATTGTAACAAGGAGCACTGCCGCCCTATCTCGTCTTTTTGGAGAAATGGGTAGTTTTAGGGGCGGACTACCATCGGTGTGGCATCTGGTAGGAGACAAATATGATGATCACAGAGGGCGCTAGCAGAATTTTTTTCGGAAGGATGAAAGTATCTGCGAACTCGTGAAGGAGGGCGCTGAGGTCGGGTGGAATAGGCTTGGATGTGGTTCCAAGTGGAAGAGTTGGACCATGGGGGGTAAAGGCAGTTTGGAGTGTTACCGGTGTTTGGCCGCGCCATAGGATGAACTGTCCGCCGTAATACCATTGCATGATAAGGGCTTCGAAGTCCCACGTAGGAGGGCCCAAAGTGTGGAGCCAGCGAACTTCTAAAACCACGTTGAGCCCTCAGATATCCACCATGAGGAGGTCCACCGAAAAATAGTGTAGCCCAACTGTAAGGGGGACATTGCTGCAAATACCCGAACATGATATTACTTGTCCATTGGCCACCAATACCTGTAGTTGGCGGCGAGGAGTGATACGCAGATTGAGCCGTTTCACGACCGTCCAGTTGATGAAACCATGTGTGCTCCTGAAGTCCATGAGAGTTGTAAAAGGCTGATCGGCTAAGGAGATGTTTATTTGAATGGTGTTGCCTTGGTTACCCTGAGGTGTAGAGATGGCGTGGAGAGAGATTTTGGGTGCCATCCGAGCCATCCTCTTCAATCTCTTCGCCTGAGGGATCATCGACCCCAATCCAAAATAGCTGTTTACAACGTTGCCCCGAGCTAAAGGCTTTGCCACAATTAAAATAAGGTTCTTTGCAGGGCGGCCGGTCATCTCAGACAACGAGAGATGTCGGCGGAAAGGAGGGAGACCATTGCGGACGTCGTCCCCCTTGGATGAGAGGGGTTTGGCGATATCGGTCAACTTGGTGGTGAAGGGATGCGCGACCCCACTGTAGTGTGCATTGGGTGGTTCACGACGATGAAGATGGGGTCGATTCAGAAGAATGCACGCAAGCCCGCGCAGGATTTATTGCGGTAGTGAGGTCTGGGGGAGATTGGAACTCGAGATCCAGGAGAAGCCGTTCGTGTAGGCCGGCTGTGAAGATGGATACTTTTTGTTTTGGAGGGGCGCGAGCCAAGAGGAGTTGATAACACTCCATATAGTCGTTGAGAGGGCTGGATTGGCGTAGTGCGATAAGATCTCCAAGGGGGTTTCCGTGGGTGATGGGACGAAGCACATTGTATTGGTGCTGGAGAAGTCTTCCCATTGCAAGAAGGGGCGTTCCCTCAGAAGTTGAGTGAACTATAGCTGAGCTGCTCCCATGAGGTGGAAAGAGACAAGCCCAAGATGGTCTTCTGATAACATTGCTGATTGGTGAAGAAGAGTTCGTACCGGTTGAACCATGAGAGGGGATCCTCGTAACCATCATAGGTGAGAAATTCTATCTTGAGATAGCAGGGGTGCTGTAATCGGGATGAAAAGACGACTTGCTTTCTTGGTGTGGGCTGGTGGGGATGTTGCTGGCCGGCGGGTATCACTGCATGCGGGGAAGGCGAAGCGCAGGAGGAGGGGGGCATCGTCCCTGGGTAGGCCTTTGAGATTGTGTAGGTGAGCTTCCAAAATGGCTTCCTAACGCTCCATATGTGTCGCTTGTTTATCCATGCATGAGTCCATGCGAGCCATAAATTCTTCGAGCTGGGCGTATGAGTTTGGTTGCTCATAGTCAGGGTGGAAGTTGACAATCAGTAGGGTCGAGAGAGGATCGCTACTCTGGTAGATGAGTTGGCAGCCGAACTAGACAATGACAATGGAAGGACCGAGCCGAGTAGGGATGTCTCTGATACCAAGTTGATATGTGCTTTGTATTGATAGCGTGTCATGGGGTGGCAGAGGGCGAAATCTCGCGAAAGATTTTGGCTTCTCTTCTTGAAACCCGTGAGAGAAGAGGTAGCTGACCGGTGGAAAGTGGAGGGGAGGGGTTCCTGTAGAGAGATAGTAGAGAGAGAAGGAGGATCTTGATATTTTCTTGCATGCCGAAACCATGCTGCCAATTCCCCCATAAATAGTCCTCATGCCTTTCATTAAGGCTTAAAAATGCGCATAAAAGCATAAATAATAAAAACATGCTAGTAATAAAAGCTGTCAGTGTACTTGCCTCCCATTTGGGCTTAAACAGAGGGAATATAAAAATTTAGATATTTCCAAAAAGCTGAAAGTAGGAGTTCACCCTTTTATGCGCCGGTTTGCCCCTCCTCTTACTCGATCCGCATGCGACGTCGGTACGTATTACCCCAATGTGTGTCAGCTGTCCTTTGATCTGTAACATTATGACTTTATGATACAGGTGAAGAACGACATTGGTAGGCCTAGCGAGCAGCCCAGTGACACCGTGATAGTATATCCATCCCCTATGCCACATGTTGACCTAGTTGAACTGTGCGATCATCTACCTATCAACCCACTCTTGAGTATGGGCTCTTTTCACTCTCCCCTTGTCATTGCCCCGAACCACATTACCGCTGAGAGTCGAGAGTCTAGTATTGATATCGTAGTGGTTGCCCCACCGGTTTTTGAGGACACAACCCCCATGGGCGATTCTCATCTAGAGAACCATCCCGCTATTTTTGAATTCATGATCGGGCCTCATGTTGAGCCACCATTCCTATGTGAGGGTCAAGGGGTTAGAATTGACTTTGTTGTGGGTGCCCTACTTGTTCCATGGATACTATCATTATTTGTGTTTTCCTCTTGGAGGACCATTCTTCTATTGTTGATCTCTTCGGGATTAAGTCCTCGATAGGTTCATTTGATGGACTACCCTTCTCAAGAAGCATTCACTCCAGTGTGAATAGTTCATCTTCACACTGGTGATCATCGTGTCCGCGATGACTTCTTGTGTACACCTCCCAGTGAGCCACCTGTCGAGATTTATCATTTGATAGGTACCCATTACACCCGCGCTTCGTGCTCCTTTATCACCATCTATAACGTTCCTTCGGGTGATGACGTCATTCAAGCTGATTTTTTCTGTCTACAACCGGGTGAGCCTTCCGATGATAATTAGCACACCATTCAATTGCAATTCAGTGCTACAATTTTAGGCAGTTCTTGAGTACTCATACGCTTAATGAAATTTTCTACACCTAACCCGAATAATCTATTTGTGGAGAAAACTCAAACTTGTAAATACTTTCTCTATATTCAAATACAAAGTATGAATACATATTTATAGGAGGGAAAAAGAGAGAAGAGAGTTCTATACATGATGTAGGACTAAAGAAGAGAAAGAAAAAAATAAACAAATACATGGGCTATATGGGCCCCTTTACATGAGCTTTTCTAACACTCTCCCGCAAGCTGGAGCGTACAAGTAGTATGCACCAAGCTTGGACAAAAATTGATAGAATATGGTTTTTGGTAGAGCCTTTGTGAGGATATCAACAACTTGTTCAGTGCCCGGAACATGGTTTAATTCTATCTTCTTTGTTTGAACCTTTTCCCAGATGAAATGACAGTCTACTTCAATATGCTTCGTTCTCTCATGGAAGACTAGATTATTTGCAATATGTATAGCTGCTTGGCTGTCACATAGCAGGAGGGCAGGTGAGGGAAGTTTTACCCCGAGGTCGACAAGAAGATTTTCAAGCCAAGTTAGCTCAGAGACAACCAACGCCATTGATCGGTATTTTGCTTCTGCTGAGGATCGAGCCACAACTGCTTGCTTCTTACTTCGCCAGGTAATGGGATGACCTCCAAAGTAGGTACAAAACCCACTGGTTGATCGACGATCATCCAAAGAACCCGCATAATCAGCATCAGAATATGCAACTAATCTTGGAGTAGAAGATGTGGTTTTGTAGACCAATCCTTGACCCAGAGCTGTTTTAAGGTATCTGAAGATGCGCTCAACGGCTTGAAGGTGAGAAGTTCGCGGGGCATGCATAAACCTGCTGACCACTCCAACAGCGAATGATATATCCGGTCTTGTAACTTTAGGTAGATCAATTTCCCAACAAGTCGTCGATAGTATTCCAGATTTTGAAAAGGAAGATCTGTGTCGGAAGCGTGAACACACAGTTTATGATTTGCATCCATTGGAGTAGTAGTAGACTTGCATCCAGAGTAACCAACATCTTGAAGGAGATCCAGACAGTACTTTCTCTGGGACAGGACAAGACCATCTGGTCACCTTGCGATCTCAAGGCCATGGAAGTACCGAAGGTGACCCAGATCTTTCGTTTGGAAGACCGAGCTAAGGTGCTGTTTAACCGCATGGATGCCCTTTGAATCGTCTCCAGTGATCCGGATGTCATCAACATATACCAGCAGAAGAACCGTTCCCGTTGCACGGTGCCGTGTAAAAAGGGAGAAATCTGCTGAACCTCGAGTAAAATCGACTTCCCGAACAACCTTACAAAACTTTTCAAACCATGCCCGAGGAGATTGTTTGAGATCATAGATGGACTTCTTCAGATGACAAACTCGGGACTCCCCCGTAATCTCAAACCCGGGAGGTTGCTACATGTACACTGTTTCCTGGAGGTCGCCATTCAGAAAAACAATTTTGATGTCCAGTTGGTGTAACGACCATTGGCGATGAACCGCCACTGAGAGGACACAAACAGTGTTAAACTTTGCTACTGGAGAGAAGGTTTCCTCGTAATCAAGACCGTACTGTTGGGTGAAGTCACTAGCCACCAGGCGGGCCTTTAGACGATCAGTCGTCTCATCCTGAGCATATTTGATTACAAAGATCCACTTACACCCAAGGGGTCTCTGACGGGGGGGGGGGGGGGGGAGGTACCAGGTGTCAGGTCTGCTTTGGCCAGAGAGCCGTCATCTCTTCTTCCATGGCTGCCCGCCAGCCCGGGTGTTGGAGAGCCTCCTGCATAGTGTTAGGTACAAAAATAGAGGATAAAGAAGTGGCAAAAGTGTGGAGTGGTGGAGATAGGCGATGTAAGGATACATAATTCGTCATGGGATGAGCGGTAGAGTCTGGTGCCGGATCAGCAGAACGCGGAGCGTCAGAGGTCGAAGCCGACTGCAGTGAGGCAACAGAGGCAGGATGGTGACGATTGTAAAAACGTATAACAGGTGGCTTGGAAACAGAGGGAGCCTTGTCAGGAATTTGTGTAGGTGAAGGAGTGGTAACGAGAATGACATGACGTATGACCGTTGATGGTAGAGGTGTAGGATCTGAGGCAGAGAAGAAAGGAAGATCATCCCGAAAGGTCACATCAGCAGATACAGTCACTTTTCAGGTAGCCGGAGAGTAGCATACGTAGCCTTTTTGGGTCCGAAAATAGCCAACAAAGATATATTTGTCCGCATGTGGATCCAACTTGTCCATGGATGGACCAATAGTGTGGACATATCAGACGCATCCAAAGATGCGGGGGGGGGGGGGGGGGGTGATGGAGAATGGTGGAGTAGAAGGGATCATGAGGCTAAATGGAGTGACATTGTGGAGTACAGGAGAAGGAAGACGGTTGATCAAGTAACAGGCCGTGAAGAGGGCGATGTTCCAATAAGATTTGGGAACTTGCATCTGAAGCATGATAGAGCGAGCCATATCGAGGAGATGTCTATTCTTACGTTCAGCGGTTCCGTTTTGTTGCGGGGTATAGGCACATGAGGTTTGGTGAATAACCCCGAATTCAGAGCAGAGGTTTGCAAATTCGTGGCCAGTGTATTCACGGGCATTGTCCGTGCAGATAGTTTTGATAGTTGTGGAGAATTGCGTGCGGGTCTCAAGGAGGAAAGCCCGAAAGACCCGGGGAAGCTCAGAGCGATCACGAAGTAAGTAGAGCCATGTCATTCAGGAGTAATCATTAATAAAAGTTTGAAAATAACGATAACCAGAAATGCTAGTACCTCTGTACGGTCCCCAAATATCGGAGTGTACTAAGATAAAAGGAGCAGTGCTCCGAGTACAATGAGACGGAAAAGATGAACGCGTCTGCTTGCCGTAAAACATGCTTCACATTGAAAAGAGGTAAAGATACATCGGGAAGTGCCTTCTGGAGGACAGGCAAAGGGGCATGCCCAAGACGGCGATGCCAATCGACGGAGGAGACAGAAGACAGGATAGCTGGAGGGTCATCAATGAGGTAGAGCCCGTTCTGCAGCCGCCCTTTACCAATGATAGTCCGTGCCCGTTGATCCTGTATCAGAAAAGAAGAAGTAAAGGTTATTGAGCAGTTTAAATCAGTAGTAAGACGATCAACAGAAATCAAATTAAATGGGGAGCCCAGAACGTGAAGAGCCGAGAGCGACGAGAGAAAGATAAAGTGAGAGGGATATCAGCCGAGCCGGAGACAGGAACAGTGTCCCCATTAGCCACTGTAATACACTTGGGATGAGAAGTCAAGTATTGTTGTGGTCGCAGAGAGGTGATGTGATGAGTAGCACCAGAATCCACTATCCAACGTGAACTAGTGGAGAGATCAGCGATACCTTCATGTGAGATGGAGGAAGCAGAAGCAACCGAGGTAGGTGGGCGAGTGAGCAGACCATGAAGTTGTTGCAGCTGAAGGCGAACCTCTTCAAGGTCAGTACGAGTGGAGGAGTCTGTGGCAGCAACAGTAGCCTGCGGGCGAGGGGGAAACCCATGCTTCCGAAAGCAAACAGCCTCAAGGTGGCCGTCCTTCCCGCAGAAGGAACACTTTGCTCGAGAACGTGCTTCCCGACCTCGGCCCCGGGAGCCAGAAGCCTATTGTAGGAGAGCCGGTGATGGGAGAGCAAAACAGTCAGGAGGAGGCGAAACCTTGAGCAACATGACACACACATCAGATAGGGATGGGGTAGTCGCAGAGGAGAGAATTTGTGCGCGAATGCTCTGAAGATGATGCGGTACACGAGCCATCATCATGGCCACACCGACAACTTCTTTCTGTGCACGTTGTGCAGCGAGATCCAACATTGGAGGTTGATACTGAATCCATGCTTCGACCAGAGTCTTGGCACGAGCAACAAAGGACGTGAGGTCTGAGGCCCCGCCAACATGGAGATTCTGAAGATCATTGATGATGTCGTAGAGGTGTTGGAGACTATCTTTGCCAGAATAGAGGGCCTGGAGCTCATCCCACATGACCTTGGCGGTTTCATGATACATGGCCATGCAGTATGGTTCACTATCCAAAGAGTTGAGGAGCCACGTCTGGACCCGACCGTCGTTGCATAGCCAATCATCAGTGGGAGGAACGGGAGCGGCCTGGGTCAGATGGTGAAGAAAGCCTTTTGATTGAAGCCCACGACGAACCGAGTGCACCCACTCCGTAAAGTTTTTCTTCCCGATCAAAGAGATAGTAGTAATCCACAATTCATCACAGATTTCGGGGGCAGGAACTGGGCGGTCAGCAAATGAAGCCGCCGGTTCGGCAGAGTTAATAGAAGACCCCATGACCAGGCGGGCAGAGGACTAGGCCGCCGAGAGGTCAAGAGGCGGATAGACGGGGAGACCGCACGAGAAGACCAGAATCAGAAAGCATGCAGGCTGCACGGTCTGGGTGATAAGCCACTAGCGGCAAGAAGCCACGACCACAATGCTAAGCCCAGAGCGGTTAGGGAGACCGCTGCGATTAACCGACCACGATGCTAAGCCGGACACAAGAAGTCCGCACGGTCAAAGTGAATACACCAGCGACAGGAGAAGATGCCACGACCAAGTGCGGAAATCGTCACAGATAGAGAAGCCGCGGGAAGAGAGGAAGCCGCACGGTTAGAAGAAGTCGCCGCGAGGGAAAGGAACCGCGAGTAGAAGAGTCGCCGCGAGTAGATGAACCGCGCAAGTAGAAGTGGAAGCCGCGCGAGTAGAAGAGGTCGCGAGTGTAGAGAAAGCCACACGAGTAGAAGAGGTCGCAGCGACTAACCGCGAGTAGAAGGAGGTCGCCGCGGGTAGAGAAATCCGTTAAGAGAAGAGGTGGCCGCCGCGCGTAAAAAGGAGTTTCCGCGGGTAGAGGAAGCCGCGCAGGAGAAGAAGAAGAAAACAGGGAGAGGCCGCGAGCAAAGAGGGGAGCTTGCGGCGAGAAGAGAAACAAGCCGCGCGGGTAGAGAGGAAACCGCACAGGTAGAGAAGAAGTGGGAGAGGGCCCCACTAGAGAGAGAACTCCTATAAAGGATAGAGAGTAGAGAGAAAGAAGGTGGAGGCCACGAGATAGGAGGAGGGGAAGAGATAGAGGCGGGTAGAGAAATCGTAGCCGCGCGGATAAAAGAAGGAAAGGCCGCCCGGTTAGAAAAACCGAGACCGCGCCTAGCTCAAGCAGAGGAAGGTCGGGTAGTTAGCAGAAAACTAGCCGCAGGGAGTGACCGAGTCCCTCTGATACCATGTGGAGAAAACTCAAACTTGTAAATACTTTCTCTATATTCAAATACAAAGTATGAATACATATTTATAGGAGGGAAAAAGAGATAAGAGTCCTATACATGATGTAGGAGTAAAGAAGAGAGAAAAATAAACAAATACATGAGCTATATGGGCCCCTTTACATGGGCTTTTCTAACACTATTAATAAACCACCCATCTCCAGGAGCCTTCTCTATATGGAGCCTATTTTTCGTCGGTGTGTCGTGTTTGCCATGTTTTTCATGCGGAATTTAAATGAGTATGTCGAGTCTTTGGTTCATCACTTGCATGCATCTAAGAAAATCTTTCATTCAACATGCACATACGCTTCATGAATTAGTACAAACGATAATTAAAACAAGTAATAATAATTATAAAGCTCAAACAAATATGCACAGGAAAGATCACAATTTTAAAATTGGAGAGTAAGTGTTGTTTCATATACGTTTTGAGAGGTTCTCAATGGGAACAACAAAAAAATTAAGCGCTCACCGAATGTATCCTTATAAAGTTATATGACAAACCGGTACTAATGCGTATGATATTGACATCCCTCAGAATATGAGGATCATCCGGGTATTCAATGTAAAGGACTTGACTCCTTACTACGAGGAGTGCGTGTATGCGGATACCTTCCCCACTTCCGTACTTGAGCCACATCTTTCATCTCCTCCCTCACTTCAGCCTCAGCCTGACGAGTCCCACCATGAGGGTCACCTTGCACAATTGACGATTCCGCCGGTTAAGCTTTCAAACGATGATATATTTTATTCAGTGCCAGTAGCTATCATCTGAGATTTACTCAAATTGTTGCATATGACTTCACCACTGTGGGTGGGCGAGGTACATTGCGATACCATGTCCACCAGAGTTGCACTCATTCGAATGATCCAAGCCCACATGTGCATCCAGATAGTTGTTTTGAGTTGATTTCATGTATTTATTTTATATTTTCAAGTTGTTTTGACACCTAATTGGTTCAGACATTTTGAGCCAACTGATCTGGGTGCCCTATTTCATTTATGATTTATTTAAGCATGTAAAGGGGGCCGACTGAGTGCTATCGAAGGTTATTTCTAGTTTGCATAAACCGTCAGTCACGTCTCTTCTTAGCGCAACACCGGGAACCTCCTCCTTCGTGCGACTCCTACGTAAATCCGTCTCTAAGCCCTTCCCTAACCTCTTCAGCAACCCACGCCTCACTGCCTCACTCCCTTCCTGTCCGTCGAATCCAACAAGAAAACCCCTCAAGTTTTGCATTTTCCTGCTGGTGATAGCCCATAAGCCCCTCTCCCTGCTGCTCCCCACTGATTCTTATCCACATAATTCCCTTCCTGCACCCCATTCCTCTTTACCGTGAATTCCCAAGCATCCTAATCAACACCCTTTTGTTTCCATTATTCTGATTCAAACCATCCAAAGTTGTAAATATCGGATGTCGGCGATTTGTCGAACTGAGTTTTAAATGTCGGAAGTCGGAGACATGTTAGGGATATTTAAAATCTCAAATTTTCATTCTTATAAAAAGGGCAACCTGATGGGATGCGCAACAAGAGTCCGGGGAAGGGTCCCATCACATTGGTGAAATGCAGACAAACCTTACCCTACATTTTTGCTAGAGGCTGTTTCCAGGATTCAAACCCGTGACCTCAAGGTCACATGACCACACCTTAACTGGTGCGCCAAGGCTCCCTTTCATTTCCATATCTTATAAATAAATAAAAATTATTTTTATGTATATTAAGTATAATTATATGTTTTAAAACAAAAAAATATTATCATAAAACAATGACCCATGTATATCCCAAAATAAATTTAAAAAATATCCAAAGTAAAGTATTATAGCAAATACAAATCAGTACAATGTAAAATGACTTCGCTGGATTTACTGGTCCTATTTTGTGCACGCTTAAAAGTACTTGCACCTCAATCATTGTTTATTAAAATTTGATCTTCCTAAAATAATTTCATGAACTGTGCGACTGTTTTAAATCTTTATCTTAATTAATTACTTGTGGTTAAATTACAATTGGACCAATTCATTTGCATGTGCTTTAAGTTTACATTTGATTGGAGTGCGTGTATGTTTGAATGTCATTTTAGGGTCATTGTAGATTCATTGCATTCATCGTGTGATCGCTTGCAATGCATTTAGGGTTAAGACATCACTTACCTGCCACCTATAAATTCGTCATGCATCAGACTTGAAGGTAAATTTAATAGAAATACAATTAGGCTGACGATATTGTATGAATTTGAATGCTTGTAGTACAAAATCATTGCAATGTGATAAGAGATATTATTACATAAGAGTATTTTGATAATTTTGCCTTTGCTAACCGCATAAAACCAATGATGAAAGGTTAGAAGGGATGGGAAGTACTCTTAGTTTTATTCAGAGTTTTCCCTATGATCAGTGATCAATTAAATGGTTACCTCTTTGTTTGGACAACAGTAGCCTCGGAACAATCCTTCAACATGATCTTATATTTGTATTCTTGCATACATGTCTTTATGAATCAATACATTTGTATGTATTTAAATATACGGATGCATGCATGTATGCTGTGCTGGAGTTGATCTTATTTTGGAATCAATACCAAATTTGGCTTGACCTGAACTTGATGAGCCATGCTTGACTCAAATTAAAAGCAGATTGAGCCATCCTAAAGCTAGGTTTGCCTCCATTTGTGATCAGGCTACATATCAGCTCGAAATTTGATAATTAGCAGCCTTACTAAAGGATAAACCACCATTGCTTTCAGCTAGTTAGTGAAATTTTCTTTTCCTTTGGTTGTCAATCTATCGGCTATCTATGTATTTAAAGAGTCATTTGTTCTTCTCAGGAGATTACTTTTTTGGAAGCATGCATTGAAAACCATACTAAGTCAAATCTTTTTATGGATCAAGTTGAGTTTGAGCCTGCAGAATATTGGAGAGCATCAATTTTGAAAGTAGATGAGAGCATCTCTGATAGCAATGCCCAGACAAAGTAGTTAAATACATTATTTCTTTTAGTTCTTTCCTATAACATTAGTTCAACTATCTTGCAGCTATCCTCGGTTACCATACTTCATAAAATTGAACTGATCTACTTTTTGATTTGTTTTGCATTACATGAAGTAAGATATTCAGGTCGCCTCTTCTTATCAGAGCCGGAGGTGGAATATTCAATTATCTCTATCAGTTAACACAAACATCACAGGAGAGTGGACAAGTGAAGGTTGGTGGAAGCAATATTCTTGGCAAACTTCAGATCACGTGGCGCACAAATTTGGGGGAACCTGGCCGCTTACAGACTCAGCAAATTATTGGCACTGTAAGTGGACTAGAATTCTTTAGATCCTGGTTTGAAAAGCGCTAGTAGCAAAAGTATTATTCTCTTGTATTTATTTAACTAAAAAAAATGAAAAAGCAGTTTTACATTTATATGGTTTTATGAGGCCCTATTTTTGTCAATCTACTATAATCTATGTATGACTAAAGATAGGGCGCAATGATTAAAAATGATCCATATAGCCGACCCCACTATGGTGGGATAAAGGCTTGTGTGTTGCTGTTGTACTATAATTTACATGCATTCACCTTGTTCTATGATGCTTTTGATGATTGATTCTTGGGGAAAGAATTATAAGATCATGGCGATGGCGCTGAATTGTGGTCTTTAGTGACTATAAATCATGTTTCTAAGGCTTATATGAAAAATATTTCTCAAGTTTAAATTTTGAACTTGTATATCCCACTATTTATCCTTTAGCTAATTCAAATTTATTTCTATTTACTATTCAACATCAGTACATCACTAGCTTGTATTTTTTATTCACTAGTGGAAATAAAGTTACTAGGTGTTTATTTACTTGTAGTGGAGGAAAATAGGCAGCTAACTTCATCTTCGCATGATCATAACTTGTAGTCCAGCATCATTTTCCAATACCTGTATATTATAAACGTTTCATAGCTTGTAGTCCAGCATCATTTTCCAATACCTGTATATTATAAACGTTTCATAAAATATTTTTCTTTGAAGATATACGTGTTGATTCATGTACCTTAATAAATGTTTTGCTAAATAAGAAATAAACCTCTTTGGCAGCCTCTTCTTCCGAAGGACATTGACTTACAAGTTGTTGATGTGCCATCTGCTATCATTCTGGAGAGGCCGTTTCTGGTAACATACTAAACTTAAATGGACTTTCTGTAAAATAAACCTTAAAACTTTTTTTATTTGTTTTGAGCTTCCTTAGTGCGGAGTTGAATACTGATTCTTTGCCTTGTGGGATTAGAGATGCCTCGGGTTTCCTAATCATGATGACTTATGTGATGATATAATAATTTTTTTTTTCAAGTTCTTAGTTAAAAAGCATGAGGTTATCTGGTTTAGTTTCACATCATATGGATGGAAAATATGTAGGGTAGTGTTATGTAGAAATTCCAAATTGTTGACCATCTCTCATAGGCATGGGCTTTTGAGTTAAATCAGGCTTGATTTTCGGTATATTGTGCCCCTTTGATTCTTTTGTTCACATCACTATTAAATGGTATCGATTTATCTGGGATCAAGGGGTTCATGTAGTTTAAGGCACCCATGGGGATCTTGGATAGTTTCCATCATGGTTTAACATGGTACAAAGTGGATGGCTTATGTGAAGGTATCCCATGATTCAAACTCTTAGTGCATGATACCTAATGATATTGAAAGACTCCAATGTTAGGTATTGAAAGAGATGTTGCTCGAAGGATATATTTATAAAGGAATATGAGAATATTGGATTTGGTCTCACATATGATAGTTGTTGTAGAAGTACTTTGATCCCCTCATAAAGAATAAAGAATGGAAGTTAAATTAGTTAATTTATTTACGAAGAATTACTTTAATGCCTCTTGGAACATTCAACAACAACGAATGAAAATTCATACGACTCCAATTAGTTGGGATATAACTTAGTCTGATGTCGATTGACTCTCTTTCATAGGTTTAAGATTTTACTTGAAATGAGGTTGACTAATTATGTATTGGGCCATGAATAAAAATATATAATCAATTGAATACTACCAATTATCATTCAACACTTATTCTATCACATGTCTTAATTTATGCCATCATCGCAAAACACACAATTTTTAGGCATTTTCGAACATACCTAGTTATATCCGATTTTATATATGACCATTCAAAACATTTTTTTATCGAAGGTTAAAATAAAAAGTTTCTGGGAGTTTCGGGGACTGGTTTCCTAGAGTTTATGAGAGTTTTTCGACTCCAATATGTTTTGAATACCATACTCAAGGTCGTAGTTGTTGAAGTTTCCAAGATGATCTGGAAGTAGTCAAGCAGTTAGTCTCACTGCCAACGCAATATGAGCATATAAAGTCGCACATAAGAGCGTTTAGAGAAGTTGAAGGAAGGATTGTGTTGGCCTTGCTCATATTAAATATGAGTGAAGGAACAATCCTATGACTCTTTGGAGTTGTGTGTTGACAAGTCATATTGTTGTGTTCTCTAGCCATATCATCATGTTGACTTGACGATATTGTGAATATCGCCGTGTTCAACATGACAACACTCTGTTGTGGTTTAACACGACGATATTGTCGTGTTGACTTGACGATATCGTTGTGTTCAAGATGACAACACTTTGTTGTGGCTTAACACGACGATATCGTCGGCTTGACTCAACGATATCGTCGTGTGCAACATGTCAACACAACAACATTTTGTTGTTTACTCCAATTTAGGTCACAGGTCTGCTGATAACGGAGGCGCGTATCTGTTTTATATCCTTGGGTATAAATAGACACACGATGAGATTTTCTGAGAGCTTGGAAAGGGCTTAGAGGGAAAAGGTGTTTTCCCAAGTCGAGACCTAAAAGCTCGTCGATGTTGCTTTCGCGAGACCTATCCCGACCTTGCCGCCACCGCCTCTCCCTTGAACGAATCTAGCAATTCGTGGAGACATTGATGGCTCTCCTTCTCCGACCTAGATCTTGCGGGACAAGACCTTGGGGTTCTCCGTTGCTTGTTTGGACTACTGTAGTGAAACACCCCAACCTAGTTTAACGACAAATCAGCAGTCCGGTCGGACACGCGATAAGAAGTAAACTATTGTAACGGTATAAAAACTGTTATAAAACAGACAAAAATAAAAATGCTAAAAAAACTTACAGCGGAAGTAGAGTAAAGAAAACTAAGAGTAAAAGTTTACTTCAAAATCTGAATTCACAGAGCCATCTAGAATTGAAATTACACTATAAAACGAAAATGTTGAAAATTTGTAGTAGTCTGGTACATCAAGAACATGAATGAAGTACAAATGCAGAATGTCTGTAAATAAAATAAAAGTACAACAACAGAGGTATAACTGAAAGAAACGGATGACAGTGAAGACTGTACCGCCTATCCTAAGCGAATCCCCTGACCTAAGATCCCTGTAAAAACAAGTTTCAACTGGGTCAGACCCACTAGAGAGTAAGAAAAACTACTCCTCCCAACCACATTAAAATAAATAAACTTTTCTTGTATAAAAAATATGTAGAATTAATTACTGTTAATCTTGTCATTATGTATTCTTGTTCTGGTCATGTAATCGACTTGAATTCTGTCTCATTTTTCTGAATTCTGCTGGCTAATGATTTCTGGGGTTTCAGGGGTGTGTCTGTTGTAAGTTCTGGTAATTTCACGATTAACTAATTAAATCTTGATATTAATGACTACCGTGCACTAACTGTAAACTGTAGTCTGAGTGACAAACCTGATGGTGCCTTGAATTGAATGCCCCTCAAGAGGAACATAGGCTCCTATCTAAAGAGTTCCATATCTGTAATCAAGGGTCATCGATTAAACTCGTATGGTGGGCAGCTGGCCTTGTGAATAAGGTGGTGTGCTTCCACCAAAAGAATGAGGTGAATCCCTCTTGCCATGTATTTTACTGTATTGATTTGATCTAGTGGTTGGTACGACACTCATGGGGTAACATTCAATTTAAGTACACTAGATTAAAGTTTTTCATGTGACTGAATCTGGTAATTTTAGCCTAATTGTATCTTACACTTTAAACTGGTTCTGAACATGGATTAAACTATTATTTTAGTATCTGATTCTATACCCCGCTATGTTAACTTCTTTATCATCTGATTCGTTATTTTGACTGAATAGTATCTAATTCCCAATCATATTAACTTATTCCTTCGTTGTTGGTCTGATTTGATTTGACAGTAGGAACTTGTATCTTCAAATGTGTGTACTGACATAATTAATTCATGAATTATCCAAGATAATATGTTTAACTGAAAAGAAGTTGAATTTCTTACCGCAATGCTGTGACGTTCATAAATCCGGCGAGGTGACATGATTCTCCTTTCAAAAGTTCTGACCACTACAAACTTCTCCAAATAGAGATGGGGTTCATCGTTCCCAAACGCAGGGAAAATCATAAAATAAAACCTATTAAATTCTTGTAGTTAAAAACGATTTCCAAGTGGGTTCAATTCATTGGCTAAAATCACATCGAATGCAAGAAATTCGGAGGCAAAGATCTCACTTCGATTCAGAGATAATTGCTGAACTTCTCCGATTTCTAGCACCAACATTTAACTAGATCTGAAACCAGGTGGTAATTCCCACTAAAATAAATCCCACAAAAATTAGGGTTATTATGAAACTCGTCAAAATAAGCGAAACAAAATTGAATTGGAAAGATTAACATACGAGAGATCGTTACCTTGATCTAAAGGCGGAGGATTTCACAAAGATCAAATAAACCTAACCCACGGAAACGTCAAACCCTCTAAATCAGGAATCAAAAAGGCATTAGGGCATAATCACATGATAGAAGTGTGGAAAAACCTTTGAATAGAAGAAGAAATGGGGAACTACACTCACCAAAACTGAAAACGATGAGTTTGGAACCTTCCATCGTTGTCTAGGGTTGTAGTGGAGTCTCCCACGACGCTGGAAGGAGGGAGATAGACTGAGTCTACGGTTTCCTAGAGGAAGGTGTCGACTGGAACTGAGAGGAATTGCGTGCGCGAGCTTCTGGAGAGGAGGGAGCGAGATCGGCGTTAGAAACGGAAGAGCGTCGAGTGAGAGAAGGAAACGAGCGACAATTTTCCCCTTTGCCGAGCACTTATGGGATTTAAGGAGGGCGTGAGGCTCGACGATGGTTTGAGGAGTCGTAAGGCTAGGGCGACGAGATTTAAACAACTAAGATTAAAATTATTACTACTAAGAAACATTAATTAAAATGAAATGATAGCTCCAGACTTCGCCGACTCAATTAGTTTTGCTCGCGATCGGACCCTAAGATTAAAATTAAACGCGACGTAAGTTTTGTATGTTACAAATCTTCTCTCTTAATAAAATTTTCGTCTTCAAAAATTATAATCATACTCGAGTTAAAAAGTAAGGCGAAATTTTCGTTGCTCCGGAGTTCATCTTCTTTTTCTCAAGTATACTCTAGTCGTCCACAATTCATCCAAATGATCTTAACAAAATGAATCTCTTTGTTCCTGAGCTTCTGAATTCTCGAGTCTACAATTCTGACTGACATAATACTGATACTAAGATTTGATTATATCGGCGCATCCTCAATATTGATCACCTGATGAAGATCTCTGACTACTCTCCTTAGATAGGAGATGTGAAATACGACATGCAATCCACCCATATCCTCTGGTAAGGACAACCTGTATGCAACCTCACCGATGCTCTCCAGTACTTCAAATGGACCAACGAATCTGGAACTCAACTTCTTCATCCGCTTTATTCTAGAGACACTTGATTGGTCTAATCTTCAGATAAACGTAGTCTCCAACATTGAATTCTACAACTCTGTGTCACTTATCGTAATACTTGACTTATCTATCTTGTGCTATTTTCATACGCTCCTGGATGAGTCTGATTCGGGCTGTGATCCTATCTATACATGATTCCTTGTTGGAAGATCTCTCTTCACTCTCCGCCCAGCATAAGGGTATCTGACAGTGCTTGCCATGCAAAATCTCGAATGGTGTCATACTAATACTCGTCTGAAAACTATTATTATAGGAGAATTCTACTAAAGTGACATACTTCTCCCACTTACCGCCAAAACCCAAAATACACATTCAGAGCATGTCTTCCATGGTTCTATTTGTATGCTCTGTTTGGCCAATAGTGTGGGGGATGAAAAGTTGTACTAAATTTCAACTGAGTACCCAGACGCTTTTGAACATACCTCCAATATTTGACGGTAAATATGCCATCTCTATCCGACACAATAGACTTTTGACACACCATGAAGCCGGACTATCTCATCCACATACAGCTGAGCCAACCTTGGACCCTGGTCGGTCCTCTTGTTGGAAATAAAGTGTGCGACCTTGGACAGTCGATCTACAATCACCCAGATCAAGTCATTTCCACTCTGAGATATAGGGAGGCCATGCATAAAATCCATAAAGTTGTCTTTGAAGTTCCACTCTAGGATAGGAAAAGGCTGCAGCTTGCCTTCTAGCATCTGACATTCTGCTTTAACCAACTTGCACGTCTCACACTTCCCTACATAATCAGAGACATCACTCTTCAGCCCGGGCCACCACACTGACTTCTTGAGATCTGCATACATCTTAGTGCTGTTTGGATGTATTGAATACTTGGAATTATGTGGCTCAACTAAAATGACCTCACGAAAGTGACTGACATTAGGAATACACACTCCGCCCTTATGCAACAACAACCCATCACGGATCATGAAGTCATCTCTCTGACCTTCCTGAGTCAATTCCAAGATCTCTGCCATCTTTGGATTTATGGTCAAAGCATCACAAATCCTTTTCCTGATGTTGCACTTAATCTCAATCCAACCCAAAATCATAGGGTTAAAACTAGTGCGCGGTATAATACTGATCTCTAGCTTTTCTAAGGCTTGCGCCAATTCTTCCTGTTGGGTGTTGAGAGAATAACTGGAACGCCTTCTACTGAGTGCATCCACTAGTACATTAGTTTTTCCCGGATGATACTGAATAACAACATCATAGTCTACCAAAAACTTGAGCCACCTCACTGCCTCATGTTGAGCTCTTACTGATCAAAGATGTACGTACTTGAGGCTCTTGTGATCTGTGAAGATTTCACATTGAACACTGTAGAGATAGTTTCTCCAGATCTTCAATGCATATGTGATAGTTGCTAACTCTAAGTCGTGCACGAGATAATTCCTCTCATGGTTCTTATGTTGTCTGGACGCAAATGCTATGACCTTCCCATGCTGTATGAGGACATATCCCAAACCCTGACCTGAAACATCACTGTAAATCTGGAAGCCATCCACTCTTGGAGGTAGACATAGTATTGGTGCTTCCGTCAACTTGGTCTTTAACTCCTTAAATGCAGACTCACACTCCAAGGTCCAACTAAATGTTTTCCCCTTCCTGGTAAGCGAAGTCAATGAAAGAGCTATCTTTGAAAACTCCTTAATAAATCTCTTGCAGCAGCCCGCCAAACCCATGAAACTTTGGACCTCGGTAACTGCCTTCGACCTTGGCCAATCTCTGATCGCCTCAATTTTCTTTGGATCAACTGCAAGTCAATCTCTGCTAACGACGTGACCCAAAAATGCCACCTCCGAGAGCCAGAATTCGCACCTAGAAAATTTTGCGTACAACCGATTCTGCCTAAGAGTGCTCAAAACTGTCCTGAGGTGCGAGACATGCTCCTCCTTGCTCTTAGAATATATTAGGATATCATCAATGAAGACAATTACTGTTACGCCATATGATACTACGACACGTGACGAGACCGATCCGCGTTGGGGGCGCACGTATCAGCGCCAACCACCTACCATGACCGCATGATGGAAGTTGGGCGACCTTATGTTTTTATGCTTTTTATTCTCGTATGTGTTTTTTTTATTTGACTCACATGTTTAAGCCCAAGTGGGGGGCACGTTGTGAACTCATATATTTGCCGATTGGAACTCTGTGTGTTATGAAATGAATTAGACTTTCCTTCCCTCTCTCTCTAAACCCTCTCTCTCTACCCCTGTTTCCCTACCCGCGCCCTAGCCGCCTGTGCGGTTCCGCCGTCTCCCGCATCGGGAGACCACCGAATGCCCCCTTCTTCTCCTCTCCTCCGGTATCTCTCTTTCCCTCCCTCTATCGTTCTCTTCATCCCCTCTCTCCCTCTCTTCCTCTTCTTTCCCACCTCCAACCATAGCACCCACCAGATCCAAGACGGGTCCGACCCAACCGTGGGGATCTTCCTCCTTCTCGGGACCGATCACTAGATCGAGGTCGGGAGATCACAACAATTACAAATCGATCCAAGAACTCTTTGAACACCCTATTCATCAGGTCCATAAATGCAAAATGGAGTGTTAGTCAACCAAATGACATGACCACGAACTCGAAATGTCCGTATCTTATACTAAATGCTGTCTTCTGAATATCCTCATCTCGAATCCTCAACTGATGACACCATGACCTCAGATCTAACTTGGAATAAGTGCAAGACCCCACGAGTTGATCAAACAAGTCATCAATCCTTGAAAGAGGATACTTGTTCTTAATGGTAAGTTTGTTCAACTTGCGGTAGTCAATACACAACCTCAAATTGCCGTCTTTCTTCTTCACAAAAAGGACTGGTGCTCTCTACGACGACGTACTAGGTCTGATGAATCCCAAATCTAGCAGCTCCTACAACTGGATCTGTATTTCGACCAACTCTCTAGGAGCCATGCGATAAGGATCCTTGACCACTAGTGTAGATTCAGGTACAAGATCAATTTGGAAATCAATCTCTCTGGATGGAGGGGAACCAGGTAGCTCCTTCGGGAGGACATCGTGGAACTCACAGACCACAGGTACCTCCAACGAGTTGTCTTTTCCTTTTACATACATTAGGACTAAGAAGGAGGACAACCTTTACCGACATGCCTCATAGCTTTAACCGAAGAAATGATCAACTTGGATACTCCCTTCAAGCCTCAGAAGGTAATGAGAGACTTGTGAAGACCCTTTTTCCGGGCTTCCCAAAATGATCGGCCGGCTGACCAGGTATTTCTATCAGAACCTCCTTACTTTTGCAATTTATTTTGGCATTCACCTCTGACAGTCGATTCATGCCCAAAATCAGATCAAATTCAGAAATAAGTAAGAAGGACGCCGCGACTATGACTTCTGATTATCCAAATAATACTGGCGTCCTACATTTACAGTTGGTCTGTATCACTGAACCGTTAGGCATCATGACATCTAACAAAGTCGCGGCTATGGTGATCTCTGAGCCAAGCTTACACACAAGATTCTGCAATGAACGAATGTGATGCACCCGACACCCGTGTCAAAGAGGACCTTAGATGGTATGTTATGAATTAAGAGGATACCTAAATGCATACTTGTAACGTTTTAGTTAGTGTTGCTGAGAAAGGGAAAGACAATCATTAGAAATAAAAAAAATCCATACATGTCAGGCTGTCACCATGTGCTCCTGCTCCTTGGCCTCCTGTTGGCCAAGACCATATGCTCTAGGCTGAAACAGACCACGTTCTGGAGCTGGCTTTGAGTTAGCGTCCATCACTGCCTTTTCTTCATCGATCCCATTTGGACCGCCAACCTCGAATTTCGACTGAAGAACATCTTACGGGTATAGTTGTTAAACTTACGAAGAAAGGTCTTGGGTTAGAAAGAAAAATTACCAAACATAAGATCGAATTACCCGATTTCCCGCGAATCCCGGGCAATTTCGTGGAATGTGTCTTGCTCTCTAACAATTGAAACAAACACCTGAAGCAGCCAAGCATTCTCCAAAGTGATGACGATTACATTTAGGGCAGAGGAGATAGTCCCTACTCTTGGCCTCGAGCTAATTCCCCTTCGTCTCACCAGACCTCTGCTTCTTGCTCCAATTCTTACCTTAGTTGTTCCTATTCTGGTGCTGCTGCGGCGCATCCTTATGCTGCTTGGAGCGAAAGTTGCTACGCCTTTGTACCCACTGTTGATCGACCTCCAACCTCCTTACCGTATCTACCAAGCTTCTGTAGTCGGTATTGACCATAGTCATCAGTGGTTGCCTTAATGAGCCACGAAGGCCATCAACAAACTGGTTGCACTTCTCGACCTCATCTCATTGCTCCGAGCCCGCATAACGAGATAAGTGGGTGACTTCTCGCTCATACTCTGTAACAGTTTTGCCCCCTTGAAAGAGCCCGAGGTACTTCTCTTGGAGACTTTGACGTGTTGACGGGGGCACGAACCATTTCGCGAGTGCTAAAAGAAAACTTGCAACGAAAGTTGAGTAAGAAAAACTAAGGGTAAAAGTGTACCTCAAAATCTGAATTCACAGTCATCTAGAGTTGAAATTACACTGTAAAACCGAAATGGTGAAAATCTGTAATAGTATAGTACACCAAGAATATGAATGAAGTACAAATACAGAATGTCTATAGATAAAATAAAAGTATAACAACAGAGAGGTACGATTGAAAGAAGTTGACGACAGCGTAGACTGCACCGCCTATCCTAAGAGAATCCCTTGATCTGAGATTTCTATAAAAACAAGTTCCACTTGGGTCAGACTCACTAGATAGTAAGAAAGACTACTCCCAGAAATACTAAAAATAAATAAACTTTCTTGTATAAAAAATATGTCGAATTAATTACTGTTAATCTTGTCATTATGCATTCTTGTTCTGGTCATGTAATTGGCTTATGACGAGTTCTATCTCATTTTTCTGAATTTTGCTGGCTAATGATTTCCGGGGTTTCAGGGATGCGTTTGTTGTAAATTCTGGTAAATTTCATGATTAACTAATTAAATCTTGATATTAATGGTGACTGTGCACTAACTGAAAACTGTAGTCTGAATGATAAACTTGATGGTGCCCTGAACTGAATGTCCCTCGAGAGGAACATAGGCTCCTGTCTAAGGAGTTCCATATCTGGAATCAAGGGTCATCGACCCTAAGTCTGAAAATCGTATGGTGGGCAGCTGGCCCTGCGAGTAAGGTGGCGTGCTTCCAACAAAAGAATGAAGGTGCATCCCTCTCGCCATTTATTTTACTAGATTGATTTGATCTAGTGGTTGGTATGACACTCATGGGGTAATGTTCGACTTCATTACACTAGATTAAGGTTTTTCATATGACTGAATCTGATAATTTTAGCCTAAGTGTATCTTACACTTTAAATTGGTTCTGAACATGGATTAAACTATTATTTTAGTATCTGATTCTATACCCAGCTATGTCAACTTCTTTGTCATCTGATTCGTTATTTTGACTGAATAATATTTAATTCTCAATCATATTAACTTATTCTTTCGTTGTTGGCCTGATTTGATTTGACAGTAGAAACTTATATCTTCAAATGCGTGTACTGACATAATTAATTCATGAATTATCCAAGATAATATGTTTAACTAAAAAAGAAGTCGCATTTCTTGCCACGGTGCTCATAAACCCGGCAAGGTGACATGATTCTTCTTTCAAAAGTTCTGACCACTACAAACTTCTCCAATTAGATTTGGGGTTCACGTTCCCGAACGCTAGGGAAAACCATAAAATAAAACTCATAAACTTCTTGGAGTTGGAAATGATTCCCAAGAGGGTTCAATTCTGTTAGAAAAGCCCAATTAAGGGCCCGTGTTTTTCTCCTTTCTCTCTCCTTGTATTAGTCCACATCATGTATTAGGATTTATCTCTTCATTCTTCTCCTATATAAGTGTATGTATACTTGTAACTATTAATTCAACAAAGTATATACAAGATTTGAGATCTCTCTTTACATGGTATCAGAGCCAACCGGTCTCCTCCTTGGGTATCCGGCCTAGCCCATTTCTAGCCGCCTATCTTCCTTGCCTGTCCGCGCGGCTTCCCTTTGTCGCGGACTCTTGCGGCCTCTTTTCTACCCGCCTCCACCTCTACTTCTCTCGTGGCTTCCACCTCCTCCCTACCACCTCTCCTTTTATAATCCTCTCTCACGTGGGTCCACATTCTCCTTTCCTTCTCTACCCGCACGGGCTCTTTCTACCATTGCGATCTCTCCTATCTGCTGTCCGCTGCGGGCTCTCTCTTATCCTACTCACGGCTTCCTCTCTGCCTAATCCGCTCGAGTTCTCTAACTCGCGGATTCTTCTTCTAACCGCTCGAGTTCTCTAACTCGCGGATTCTTCTCCTGACCGCTCGAGTTCTCTACTCGCGGCCTCTTCCGCTTGCCGCTCGCGTTCTTTCGCCGCGACCTGCTTTCCTGCTCGCCGCGACCTGCCTCCTGCTCGCCGCGACCTGCTCTCCTGCTCGCCGCGACCTGCTCTCCTGCTCGCCGCGACCTGCTCTCTTGCTCGCCGCGACCCTTTTCTGCTCGCTGCGATCTCGCCTTCTCGCAGCTAGCGTTCTCCTCTCTGTCCTTAGCCGCATCCTGGTGGCGACCTCGTTTGTCGCTGGTGTACCCGTCGAGACCGTGCAACTATCTTCTCTGCCGGCTTCTCCCTAGTCGCACTCTGGTTGCGATCTCCTGATCGCTGGTGTGTCCACCGAGACCGAGCGACTGCCTATTCTAACCGCCCAGTCTCTTCTACAGGCCGCGCATGACTTCCGATAATTTCGCTGCTACTTCTGCTCCACTACCCCGTGCGGCTGCCCCGAATTACGAACTCCGTGATGAGTTACGGATTATTACCATCTCCCTAACTGAAAAAAGGAATTTCGTCGAGTGGGTTCACTCGGTTCGCCGTGTTCTGCAGACGAAGGGTCTTCTTCACCACTTGACCCGCGCTACTCCAACTGCTCCCTCCGATGACTGGCTTTCGCGATGATGGTTGGGTCCAGTCCTGGCTTCTCAACTCTATGGATCCCGAGCCCTACAGGATGGCCATGTGTCATGAAACGGCTAAGTCCATGTGGGAGGAGCTTCACGCTTTTACTCTGGCCATGACAGCCTACAACACCTATATTATATCATTTCCGATCTTCAGAATCTTACCCCGGGTGCTCCTGGTGATATGCTCTCCTTCGTGGCTACAGCCAAAAGTTTGGCAGAGGCTTGGATTCAACATCAGCCTCCTACTACCGATCTAACCACTCAACGAAACCAGAAAGAAGCTGTCGCCATCGCCATGATGATGTCCCGAGTTCCTCCCCACCTGCATAGTATTCGGGCCCAAATACTATCATCCGCCACAACTCCTTCCCTGTCTGATGTCTGCTCCATGCTGCTAAAAGTCACGCCTCCCTCTGAGGCTCCTCCTGTTTTTACCCCGGCTCTTCTTCAATAGCCTCTCCTTTCGACCCCTCCTCCTCGTGGATCTTCCACTCGGGGGGGGGGGGGGGGGGCGACCCCCGTCTCGGGGACGAGGACGTGGTGGTCGCTCTTCTATGAAATGCACCTACTGTGGCCGGGAGGCGCCGGGCTAAGGCGCAGCCTCCGCGCCTCAGCACAGCTGAGGCGGGCGATTGAGGCGCGCCTCAGCGCACCTACCGCGCCTGCTAAGGTATTTTTTTTTTTAAAATTTGATATGAGCAAAAACGATCAAGCACCCGAGGCACCCCCTGGCGCACTTAATTCCTCCGCCCAATCATGAAATTCCGTGCATAATTCTCTGAAATTCTAATTCCAGCGAATATACAATTTCTGCTGCACAATCCGCCCCAATCCTACTGGGCGCCCAATCTTCTGCCACTAATCCAGGGACTACTACTACCCGCTACAAGACATTGATGAGCCTACCACACCCAAACTTCAACAGCTTCAGGGTGCCCTCAGCCGCTCCTCCGGCTCTGTTGCGTCCTCCTCTGCGGAAGGTATAACCTGTCTCTTTCATAATTCTTGCCGGATCGTTGATTCCGGCGCTACTCACCATATTACCTCCCAAAAGCCCACAGAGTACCTACAGACGCCTCATCCTGCTTGCATCACTGTGGCCAACGGTGACACCCTACCGGTCTCTGGCTCCGCCGCTCTTCAGCTTACGCCGCACCTTTCTCTTTCCTCGGTTCTTCACGTTCCGGGGTCTCCTTTCAATTTATTATCTGTTAGTCGTCTCACACACGACCTTGATTGTTGCATTACCTTTTCACCTTCTTCGTTTCTTATGCAGGATCGCCGCACCCGGAGTACCATTGGTAAGGGACAACTGTTGAATGGGCTGTACATCTTGGATATCCCACCTACTCTTCTCTCCGCCGTCTCCACTGTTGATTGACATCGCCGCCTTGGGCATGCTCCCCTTCTGGTTCTCAAGCGAGCTCTTCCTAATGTTTCTCTCCGGGAGTTCTCTTGTGAATCTTGTATCTACGACAAACAACATCGTTCCTCTTTCCCCACTGCCTGTACCAGGAGTAGTACTCATCTTTCTTTAGTTCATTCTGATGTATGGGGTCCTTATAGAGTCTCCAGTATTTTTGGCTTTCGCTATTTTGTCACGTTCATTGACGATTACTCGCGTACCACGTGGCTCTATTTATTAATGATCGAACTGAACTTACTTCTGTGTTTCACGCCTTTTAACTTGAGATGCGTTCGCAGTTCGCCACCCCCTCAAAGTAATTCACACTGATAATGCTCGCGAGTATACGGGTCGCACCTTCTCCAATCTCTGCACTGAATTTGGTGTCATCCATCAAACTTCATGTGCGTATACCCCTCAGCAAAACGGGGTGGCGGAACGCAAAAATCGCCATTTTCTCGATGTTGCGCGCTCCCTTATGTTCCAAATGCACGTTCCAACCGAATATTGGAACTTTGTTGTATCCACCGCCTGTGATCTCATCAACCGCCTTCCCTCGTCTGTGCTAAATTTTGCCTCACCTATCCAACTCCTCTATCCCTCCACCAACCTCACCTCTCTCACACCGCAGATCTTCGGGTGTGTTTGCTATGTCCACCTTCTTGGCCCTCCTGCCGACAAACTTGCTCCTCGGGCCGCCAAGTATATTTTTGTTGGCTACTCCCGCACTCAAAAGGGGCACGTCTGCTACTCTCCTTCTGACGGCAAGCTGGTTGTTTCTGCGGATGTCACATTCTGCGAAGACCAACCCTTCTACTTACCTAGCACCACCTAGTCTTCTGCTCCCTCTATTCCCCGGCCTGCCGTACCGGTCACGCAATCTTTGCCGTCCTCTCCCCACGTTCCTCCTCGGGTTCCTCCACCACTTATCCGTGTCTACTCTCGTCGCCCATCCAAGGATGCTCCTGTGACCCAGCTCCCCGGTACCAGCGATACCTCGGCTACGGCAGATCCCGCTCCCGTCTCTACAACTCATCCCTTGGCCAACTACGTCTCTCTTCATCGGCTGACGCCACCTCTCTACGCATTTGCCACTTCTCTTTCCTCTATTTCTATACCTAACACTGTGCATGAGGCGCTTCAACACCCAGGGTGGCGGGCCGCTATGAATGATGAAATGCGGGCTCTCTGGGCTAACCAGACCTGGGATCTGGTTCCTCTTCCTGCAGGCCACACCTCTGTTAGCTGCAAATGTGTCTTTGTCATTAAACATGCGGTGGATGGCACTGTCGACCGTCTGAAGGCCCGCTCAACAACATGACCTTGATTATGATGAAACCTTCTATCCCGTGGCAAAATGGAACACGGTCCGCGTTCTTCTCTCCTTGGTTGTTCATCGTCACAGACCACTTTATCAGCTGAATATTAAGAATGTCTTCCTCAATGACGATCTACATGAAACAGTTTATATGCAGCAACCTCCCGTGTTTGAGACCACGGGGGAGTCTTTGGTATGTCACCTTCGGAAATCCATTTATGGTCTCAAACAGTCCCCACGTGCGTGGTTTGAAAAATTCAGTAAGGTGGTCTGTGCTAGTGGCTTCACTCGGAGCGCGGCTGATTTTTCTCTCTTCACCCGACACCGGTCAACCGGGACTGTGATTCTTCTAGTCTACGTTGACGATATCCTGATTACTGGCGACGACACGGCAGGAATACAACAGATCAAGGAACAGTTAAATTCCGCCTTTCAGACCAAAGATTTGGGCAACCTTCGGTACTTTCTTGGGCTCGAGGTCGCACGACGCTCTGATGGTCTTGTGTTATCTCAAAGGAAGTACTGTATGGACCTCCTTCATGATGCATGTTATTCTGGGTGCAAACCTGCGGAGACTCCTATGGACGCCAATCACAAGCTCTCGGCGCATAACTCTGATTCTGACAAGCTGCTTACAAATCCGGAATATTACAGACGCTTGGTTGGGAAGCTGATCTACCTTACGGTGACTCGACCTGACATCTCGTTTGCTGTGGGAGTTGTGAGTCGGTTCATTCACGCTCCTCGGACATCTCATCTTTAAGCTGTCGAGCGCATCATTCGATATCTCAAGATCGCCCCCGGACAAGGACTCGTGTACAAGCCATCCACATCTCTATCTCTTGTCGCGTATTCTGACGCTGACTATGCAGGATCTATTGATGATAGACGCTCCACAACTGGGTTCTGTACTTACTTTGGTGGACACCTCATAACTTGGCGTAGCAAGAAACAGACTGTGGTTGCACGTTCTTCTGCTGAAGCCGAGTACCGGGCTATGGCTGCTGTTGTTTCTTAGCTAACCTGGCTTTAAGGCCTTCTGGGAGACTTGGGTGTTCGTCTCTCATCTCCGACAACCTTATTTTGTGACAGTCAGACATCAATTCATATTGCCAAGAATCCGGTTTTTCACGAACGCACAAAGCATATCGAAGTTGACTGTCACTTTATCCGGGAAAAGATACAGTCAAAGAAGATAGATTTGGAGCATGTTCCTGCTACCGACCAAGTTGCGGACATCCTGACGAAAGCTCTCTCCAGGCCGCTATACTATCAGTTTCTATCCAAGCTTGGTGCCTACGACTTGTACGCTCCAGCTTGCGGGGGAGTGTTAAAAAAGCCCAATTAAGGGCCCATGTTTTTCTCCTTTCTCTCTCCTTGTATTAGTCCCACATCATGTATTAGGATTTCTCTCTTCATTCTTCTCCTATATAAGTGTATGTATACTTGTAACTATTAATTCAACAAAGTATATACATGATTTGAGATCTCTCTTTACAAATTCATTGGCTAAAATCACATCGAATGCAAGAAATTCAGAGACAAAGATCTTACCTCGATTCAAAGATAATTGCGGAACTTCTCCGATTTCCAGCATCAACACTTCACTAGATCTAAAACTAGGCGAGAATCCCTACTAAAATAGATCCCACAAAAAATAGGGTTATTATGGAACTCGCCAAAATAAGCGAAACAAAATTGAATCAGAAGGATTGACATACAAGAGATTATTACCTCGATATAAAGGCGGGGGATTACACAAAGATCGAACAAACCTTAACCCAAGGAAACGTCAACCCCTCTAAATCAGAAATCAAAAAGGCATTAGGGCATAATCGCATGATAGAACATAGAAGTGAGGAAAAACCCTTGAATATAAGAAGAAATGGTGAACTACACTCACCGAAACTGAAAACAGTGAGTTTGGAACCTTCCATCGTCGGCTAGGGTTGTAGCGGAGTCTCCCACGACACTGGAAGGTGGAAGAGAGACTGTGCCTACGGTTTACTGGAGGAAGATGCCGACTGGAACTGATAGGATTCCACACGCGAGCTTCTAGTGAGGAGGGAGCGACATCGGCGCTAGAAACGGAAAAACGGCTGAGCGAGAGAAGGAAATGAGCGACGGTTTTCCCCCTTGCCGAGCACTTACGGGATTTAAGGAGGGCGTGAGGCTAGGGAGACAAGATTTATATGACACTGGTTTGAGGCTAGGGAGACAAGATTTATATGACATTAGTTTGAGTTTGGACCGGAGAGGGGGGGGGGGGGGGGGGTCAAGGGGGTTTATTTCATTTTTTTGTTAATTATAACCTCTAAGAAGCATTAATTAAAATGAAATGATACCTCCAGACTTCGTCGGCTCAATTAGTTTTGCTCACGATCGGACCCTGAGATTAAAATTAAATGCGACGTAAGTTTTGGATGTTACATGTAGAGGCGCTGATCTACTTTTGCGCTTTGGACTCAAGCCGCCGACCCCGACTCAGTTGCAGAACAGAGAAGACAACTTGGATTGAAAAATCCGACTTAAGCAAAAGGATTTTTCCGGAGCATCTTGGTTGATTGTTGTGAATCGACCCCGCACAAGTAATCATAGCAATGGTTGTATTTATTTCTTGATTCATGGAGATTGCAAGATCTTTTACTGATTAGGATTTTCTTGCAAAATTTATTCCGCTGCACACATCTGATGTGTTGATTTCACTCAAGTAGAGAAAACTCAACAGTAGCAAGTCTTCATATCAGGCAAGATGAGAGTGCTACAGGACCTCCGTAACTGCCTGTATCATCCCCCAACCCACAACACTCCTACTGATGCCTCTCTTTGGAAACCCTAAATGAATCTTAAATTTGCACCGCCTATAGCCCACCAAAAAATTCATGATTTTCTAAAAAATGGTTCACCCAGCCCAGCAAACTCCTCCAAGAACTTTTTGACAAAATTCTAGTCTATGTTCAAAAGGAAGGAGAAAGAAAACATCCTTCCGTAAGCCCACCCTCTTTCAGAATCCTACGACCTCAAATCACTTTCAAACTCTATTCAATAACCCACAACCACCTCCTAACCATTGCCGAGTGATGAAACCTTGTTCACGGAGTCAAGATTTTGAACTTCCCTAAATCGGAAGCAAACACTACTCACTGAAATTTCATCACAGCAACATCTCTTACCATTCTCAAACAAGAAATCCAAATGAGCAAAGCAGCAAACCAGAAATCTCATCTAATTTACATTTTTAACGTTTCATGATCGAACGGAATACGTCATTTTTATAGGGTTGGAAAGCAATGAAAACCTGTACATTGGCGGTAGAGGCTAACTGAGGGTGGAAGGCAGCGGTTACTCGCGGAGAGATCATAATAGCCGATAACCGGGAAGATAAAGCCCGGGCTGCTTCTTCACGCCCTCAAATGACGAATATTCAAACAATGACACAACATGATATAGTACTCCGCAAGAATAATGAAAACAAGAACAATATTGGAATTTTCACGTAATGACAAAAAAGTGTAACTGAAAAGGGAAGATTACTACATAATTAACCTAAAGGCTGCCCTCATAAATATTCAAACAATGCTGATATAGTACTGAAATTGAAAACAAGAACAATGGAATTTTCAAATGACCAAATAAAGTCTGAAATTTGTAAACCAAATAAAGTAACATAAACTTAAAATAATAATATGTGAGCAAGGCATGTGGGAGAGATATACTGTGGTTCACAAGGTTTAGGAAAAGTTCAAAAACAATGGTTGAAATATCTGGAGTTGCAGCAATGAGCTCTGTATGGTTGGGCTGACTCAGAGAGGAGGGGTGTGGAGATTTGGGTTGTGGATAACAAGGGAGATCAGTGAATACGTGTGGCTTGGCTGAGGGTTGCTTGGATCTGAAAAGAACGAAAAGACAGTTGATAAGGCGAACATGCTAGAGCGGTTAAGGATGGTGAACAGGGGGTTGTCGGTGGCCCAAATAGTGTACAATGGTTAGAAGGTGGCAAAAACGGCCAAGAAAGTAGGCTAGAACTAACAACTGTGAATGCTCGATCTCGATGGAGGAGTCATCAAATCCACTAGAAGCAGGTGTAGGAATTGTCGGCGGGGTCATGGAGGATTGTCGGCGGTGGAATAAGGTTGTGGAAGGGGGTTGTCAGGCACTAAAGGAGAAATAAGAGGAGGGGTTGAAACAAAGACTAATTTCTTTTGATATTTTCCCTGGATGCCGACAGAGGAGACGCAGGGCCTGTCAGAGGAAGACTGAGGAGTGGACGCCGAAGTCCAAGGAGGCTGCGTTGAAACGAGGAGTACGGGTGACAGGAGACAACAATCGTTTCTACAATATCGAGTGTGGAGGCGACGCTAGAGGAACAAAACAAATAGAGGTATCTCTTTCGTTTTCTATTCCCGTCTATTTATGATTAGGGAGGGGTTCCGACTCTAATAAAAAATAGGTTTGGTTTTTCTTTTTTTAATAAAAGGGATGTTAAATGGAAATAAAAAAGGGGGAGGTTTCAAAGGGTATGGTAATAAATGAAAATAAAGGAGGGAAGAATTCAAATGTTTTTTTTTCATTTGGTATTCCTCTTTATGTTGGTATTCTGAAATGAAGTATAATTTCAGAAAAAGCTTTTCATATAATTTTGAAGTAATTTAAAACATTTAAATTAAAATTATCATTTTGGAAGCTTGCCCTAATCATCACTTACCTAATTTGACAGAGTACTTTATTCATTTTCTTATTGGTCGGTGATGCTAATAAGTTGTACGTGCGTGTGTGAGTGCGATAAAAGACAAAGATGCTAATAATACGCATGAAAATAAAACAAATAAACGTGCACGAAGACATGTACTGCAACATAAAATATGCAGGAAATAAAGTTGTCACTCAAGTTGTATCAAATGTTGTCAAGATCGAGATCTTACCTAAGATCGGTCGACAGTGGTAAGATCGTAAAACGTGGGATCGACACGAAACAGTAAGATCTTACTTAGTATACAAAATTAAATAAATCTAATATATATATAAATATATGTAGTAGATCATTAATCATAAAGCAAAATATATAAAAGAAAAGTTCAAGTTCATAGTATGAAAGTAAATAATAATAGTACATTTAACTCGTTCAAAATAAGTCATCTAAGCTAAAGTCCAAATTGCCTAATGAAGCATCTTCGTCGCCTTCATCTATCCCAAGATCTTGTTCTCCTCCTATGTGAGCAGCTACCTCTTCAACATCCAGAGTCTCTATCTCAAGATCTTCTTCATCATCTTTATCGACAACAATCCACTCATTATCAGATGAAATATCATCAAAATTATATTTCCGAGTTTTCTTCAACTTGCTATTTGTCAAACAAGAATTTGCCATCACAAAGACAACATCATTCATTGTCTTTTGCTTCAAACGATTTCTTATTTTTGTGTGCACCTAGAAAAAAAATTAATTAGTATACAATAATTTTGATGATTAAAAATATTTAATAAATTGTAAACTATACCCTTTCAAATGCACTCCAATTTCGCTCACATCCAGAAGAACTACATGTCAAGCTCAATACATGTTTTGCAAAATTTTGTAGATCCGGATGTTCTTCTCCATAAGAATCCCACCGTGCCACCAGAGTTTTGATATTAATACCAGTTTTGGCTACTATAGAGCCAATTTTTTTTTTTTTTGATTCCTAAAATCCTCCAATTGGCCATCAATCTTTGAAATTTCATCAATATCTCCCCCGATCATTCTTTCTAAACAGTCATAGAGTCTCCGCTTCACCTCATAATCAACTTTATACGACGGACTATAGTAAAATGCATCCCAAACTGGTTGATAACTAATCATCACAAATAATAGAATTAGTATATAAGGAAAAAAAATCTCATATCTATAAGACTATAATACTTAAAAAAGAAACTAATTGACTTACAATTTTTGCACACCATTAAAGGCATGAGCAATGTGCTCTTTTGCTCGATCCATTTTCTCATATATATATATATATCCCATAGCAGGCTTCTCATCAGAATCAACCAAACGAAGCACCTTCATTAAGGGATAAACACCTTTCAAGCAAATGACAATATTTTTCCAAAAATCTTTATCCATCACCACCTCCTCAAATAGCCTTCTTCACTCGAACATGCAGATCAGCTAGCTTTCCATTCATCTGAATTGAACATTCTTATCCAAGCAAGTTTGTTCTCATTAAGGCAGCCCAAAGTTAAGTGTGAAGTGGCGAAACGTGTCATTGCCGGTCTCACCAATTCCCTGTCTTTAGTAAAGGTTTTCAATAAAGACATGAGGGATGTTCTGGAGAAATCAACAGTCACAACTCGCAAAAAGCACAGGTCCAGGAAATATCCGAGAGAATTAGGTTAAACTTTCAAAACCTAAAAATAAAATATAACGTAATAATACGTGGTTTAATCATTAATGAAATTTAATTAACTATTTGCCGCAAAAGTCAAAACCATGAAGCGTATGGTTTAACGTATCGTTTAATGAAAATATGAAATGTAATTAACTGTTGTATGATTAACCGTATGATTTAATGAAATTTAATTAATAAATTAAATATTTTTAAACACAACGGTTCAGTTCGGTTCGACTCGGTTCGGTTTGCCACGCAAAACCATAAACCGAACCAAATCGTATGATTTTTCTAAAATCAAAACCGTAACCGAACCGCAGCCTACTAAAACCAAACCAAACCGTATGGTTTGGTTCGGTCCAGTTTTGTGGTTAGGTTGGTTTTGGCTTACATGCCTACTCCATAGTCTGTTGATATTGTTGCTTCAGATATTTCACCCTGATATCATGATATGATGGAGGCTTAAAACCCAAGCCATGCCTTGATATAGATTCACACATCTTATGAAATTCTTCACTTTTTACCACATTGAATGGTAAAGCGTTGTTGTAAATGAATGATGCTATATCATTGCATGCTTTTTCATGCAATTCCTTCTTGAAAATTGAATTGATGGTACTTTGAGTTGTACTTGCTTCACTTCTCTTAAAAAGTCTAGTTGAGCTTCTATCTTCCCTTTTCCTCTTCAAGTCTCCAACATCCTCTTCTTCTTCCACATGGGGGATTGTTTTTTTCACTAACTTTTCTTGCAACCCAACAACAATCTCACATATCTCTTTCTTCACTTTCGCAGGAACAACTTTACATGCTCCAACGTCTTTTTGAGTACCCGCCAAATGATGCTTCAATCTATAAATTCCGCCGGTCACTGTTTTCTCATAAAATTTGTACTTTATTTTTCTCGCATCTTCTTCAACTGGGATGCCATACTTCCATCCTATATAACTCTTACTTCCAGGAGCATTTTTGCTCGTTTTAGACCCTTTGCTAGCGGTGGTAGGAGCATTGCTACTCCCAACTGCACTACCTGAAGCACCACTTGAAGTCATTTTTAACTACCTACTTAATACAAATCAAACCATAAGCACATGAAACAAAAAAATTCAAATCATAAGCATCCAATTGCCATAACTCAATATTAAGGGGAATACAAGGTCGGCAAAATAATGCTAAGACAGCAGGTCAGAGGGAAAGTTAATTCTTTACTCAGAAATTTGACCATCACTCTTTTACAGCTGAAGCCGATTAATTACAGCAGTGGCCATAACCCATGATCAATAAATCCTAGCACCATTGAAATAATTACAAACATGTTCATAATGATTAATAAACATCTTACCACCATCAGTAAATATGAATAAAAAGGATAGACATAAAATGGCAGTAGTGCAGTACGACATAAGCACATTAAATACCATTAATTATAGTAAAAGACCAAATAACAGACTATGGAACTAAGCTTACTAAACGAGGGAGATGAATATAAGTGTACTGCTGCGCGGGGAAGGAGAAGGACTCGCACCAGATCAGGATGGCAAGAGGCGGCAGAACCCTTCTCGAGCAAGCAAACACCAACGGCGGCAGCGTCTCACTGTCGCGCGCCGGCGAAATAGGGCGGCAGCGGCGTCTCAGTGTCGCGCGTAGGCGGAATAGGGCGGCAGCGGGCAGCGGCTGCTTCGCAGAGCTCGCACACAGGCGAGAGGGGGGTGTCGGTCCGAACCCTAGGGAGAAGAATTTCGTTTTCGAGGCGTCGAAACATTTTTCCTGCGAAGGGTTCGGGTTCGCGAGTTAATATAAGTGTTTCCAGTGGAAACGGTAGGATTGTACGGGATCGTAGGATCGCACGATTCTGTAATCCTAAACGGCGATCCCATCGTTTCTACGGTACGCGCGATCTAGGCTGCCCCAAGATCGTATCCCCGTAAAAATCGTAAGATCGTACGATCTTACGTGCAAGATCGCGATTTTGACAACATTGGTTGCATCACCGTGTCACTCCCAACACTGAGAATATTGAAATTAAGATGTGACTCAGGTTATAAAATATGTGCGAAATACACGACATAGTGTTTGTTGGCACAACACTTGACACATGTGTCTTCCTCTAGCTTGCTGCCAGAGGTTTTCAGTTATGATAGAGGTTGCACATGTCTCTGCTCGACATTACATGCAAAAAATGCAACTAAATCAATCACACATTGTTTGTTAACTCAATAATGGACTGATTAAATTCTACATTTAGAAGCAGGGTTCAATTGGGGAGCCCAGTAGTTACATCAAACATGGGGTTTCCCTTATAGTAAGTAGTAGGTAACTCAATAATGGACTGATTTGGTATTACAATTGTAGGCAGAGTTAAATTTGGAAGCCTAAATGTTACTCGAGACATAAGGCTTCCCTTATAGTAGTAGAAGATGAACAATGTCACATTAGTTGATAGACTTTTTGAGATCCTACTTTTTCTATTTCTGACGGTATTTTGGTTATATTAGTATGTTCTTTGCTTATTGTTCTCAAATATGAGTTTGTTTACCGAAAAATGATAATTATAGTTTCCTTGTCTCAGCATTCATGAAAATCATGGTGAACTCTCAAACAATTGTCTCTGTATTTCTTCAGGTTTGTTTAAAACTTACAAACCAGTCGGAAAGAACAGCTGGTCCTTTTGAAGTTACTGTTTCTCAAGGAAGCTCCAGTTTACCAAAGCTTGTAGTGGTTAATGGTATCCAGAAACTGGTATCTTTCTGTTCCCACAGTAGATTGTTCATGCAAACGTCTTCTACTTGTGAAGACTTGTTTTTCATAGAACTTGTCAGATGTTTTCAGCATCTTCTGCTGGAATGATAAGAAGCTGCACAAATATTTTGTTTAGAATGATGTTTAAATATTTTGCTTAGAATAATATTTAAATGTTTTGTTTAGAATAATGTTTAAATATTTTGTCAACTTTGTTTATGGTGTCATATTATTTGGGTATTCTTATTTTATAATCGCTCATTATCTTGTTCAGGGGCGGATCCAGAAATTTCAACCGGGGGGGGGGGGCAAAAGAGGCGGAGAGATAGCCGACAAGGCCTGTAGAACATGGGTCGGTGGAACTATGAAGGGTCACGACGATGGTGCGGCTGGGGGAGAAAACTGTGGGTGATTGATGAGTCCACATTGTTTCCAAAACGGGGCTGGGCTCGATGGAACGAGCAGCGGGCGGCTCGAGAAAAAATGGCAGGCGTGTCGAGGGCAGATGGACCGGGGTTCAAAAAAGGCCGATCTTCCCCGTGTTGTCAGCAAGGATGACGCATGTGAGTGGTTGGGTGGATTCGATCATTAAGAATCTCGTGAGGAGCTGGCAGGCACCGCTAGTAGGGCACCAAAAGGGGAGATTAAGGGAGGCTTCAGCTGTGTCGGGGACATCGGGACAGCGACATGTCAAAAACGAAACTACAAGTGTCGTTGCTTACCCTTGACAAGTGTGTTGTTTACCAAATGGATGTCTTTGTCGACAACGATAGGGATCATGGAGGAGCTAAAGACGGAAGATGTAGGGAATGGATGCGTCAGACGTGCTGGGAGGCGTCAAAGTGCTTGCTGGAGACGACACAAATGTTGTTGTGATCGTCTACTGGCGTAGAGGCTGCTGCATGCTTGCGGGAATCAAAGAAGCAATGTGGATCAAAATGGCAGCAACTTCGTAGAAGGGGGGCCATGCATCGTCTTCCTCTTGTCAAATTTCTTTTTAAAAGGTCTCCATCTTATCGGAGTCGTTTCTCCCTCATCCGGCCCCCGTTTTTGACGTTCAAGTTGTCAAAATTCACTGCCTCGAAGAGAGGACTCCGTATCCACTAATAATTTTGTAAAATTTTTAGGGGGGCCCGGGCCCCAGCCAGCCCCCCTTAGATCCGCCCCTAATCTTATTGATGTATGCCAACGAGGAAGTGGTGTATATTTCTTTGAACCATATATTTCATGAACACAAATAACACATTGAAGTTGACCATTAAACTTTGTGAGGAAAGAACTTATGGAGTGCCCTTTTTCAACTAAATACGCTTTTGACAAACCATCTGTTGGCCAACAACTCATGAGGAGATTAATCAACAATTGCATCAATTGCATCAAAGACAAGTCGGACTCTTCGAACATCTGAATCTGACTTGAGTGGAACTATTAGAAAGTATAGACACGCACACTCGCGCACACACATATATAATTCATGTGTGTATTATATACAAAGGTCGTTTACTAGGACTTCCCCTATAGGCATGCTAAATTATTGGTTGTACCCCTCTATATTTTGAAATTACAAAAACTTCCCCTATAATATTGCATTTCTAACATGAATCCCCCCAGAAGCCTCAGAGTGGGCAGGGGTCGGCGAAGGAGGCGACTGCACAAGGAGAGGCAGTGGCGGCAATGTCGGTGCAGGTGGAAGCTGTGTTAGAAGGTGGCCAAAAAGGTCCGGTAGTGATTAGGGTTGCTGCAACTCATTTAGCGGAATCAGTGGTGCAAGCGGAGGCGGTGGGGGAAATCAGAGGCTGCGGTGTAAATGACCACGACGACCTTTCCAATTGAGCTATTTTGGCGTTGAGGGTGTGATTGAACCGAGCCTCAAAACGATCAAACCAGTCGAGCAGTTGGCCCCACAAGTCGGTGACCTCCATATCTCAAGTGAATTAATGATTAATCAATTAATCAGGTAATCAATTAAGTAATTAAAAATTATATTAGACGTGGTGATTGCAAATCAATGATAAGGGAGGGCTGCTCAAAATTGCAGGAATTTGTTGTGTGTTCAGAGGTGAAAAGGACAAACTCGTTGGTCCAAAAAGGCGAGAATGCTCCCAGCTACAACGCACGTCATACGAAGACGACGATTACTGGAATGCAAGGGGGACTTTGTGTGAGGCGCTCAAAATAGAGATAGCGCCGATAAGCCTGAATGATGATGAGGACCGGATTTTCGTTCCTTTCGACTGTGAGTAGGGCTCCTGGCTATGCTGGCAAGGATGAAACCAAGGATTTGGGCAGGGATGGAACCGCGTGGATGCGTGCGCTATCGTCAAAGTCGGGTCTGGATGGGAAGGGTAGGCTCGCGTGGCTTCGATGATGGGCGGCCTTTGGATATTGGTTTGGAAGGGAAGCAGATTGGCTCGGTTGAGGGGTCGGTTGATGGAAGGAGTCGACGCCGGGGACGGTGCGGGCTGTTGGAATGGTGGACAAAAATGCTTGGCCGGGTGAGGAGAAAAAAGTAGTTCTGTCAAATATGTTACGTGCTCATTTGGCGGATGATCGATGGAGGCGGGGATATAATGACAAGCCGTAAAATGGGGGGTAAAGGAAAGAAAAAGAAGCTTGGGGAAGAGGATGAGAGGAAACCCAAGAGGAAGTTAGCGAGCTTAGAGAGATAAAATAATCTTGATATTTCCTCCCTTCATACAAGATTAAGGGCATATAACCTTGATATTTTAGAGAGATAAAAAGCTCTTGGGGAAACTCGTAATTACATCAATATGCATAAAATATAAAAATTCATGAAAATATTAAAAGACCGAAAATACTCATATGGCTTATTAATATGACTCAACTCATACAATAAAAACTCAACTAGAGGCAACATAATTACTAATATAATAAGCTAAATGACGTTGTACCCGTAACTGTCTTTTTAAAGAAAATGCTGGCGAAATTATGCTCAGATTAAACATGATTAATAATTGAGAAGCTATGCATGATCGCAAGTCGAAGTTGGGTCGAAAACTGAAGTTTGTATCAAACAGAGATAGTAGAGCGCTGATTCGATATAGGCTTGGGCTTTGGACTTTTCCAAATGTGTATAAACTTTGGTTAGATAGTCAATATGATTTTTTTATTCATCTTGTTTAGCGGTTGCCATGTGACCTTAAGGTCACGGGTTCGAGTCCTAGAAGTAGCCTATTACAAAAATGCAGGGTAAGATTTGCCTACATTTCACCCTTGTGGTGAGATCCTTCCTCGGACCCTTGCCGCGTGGGGATGCTTTGTGCACCGGGCTGCCTTTTTTATTCGTCTTGTTTAGCTATATAAAAGGACATTTTTCGATATATATGCATGTTTGTTGATGTGGAGAATAATTCCTTAGTTTAATCTGGATGGGTAATCTTGTGTGCTGGTGTCCTGTGCGTTGATAAAGGGGAAGAGAGGAGAGCGTGAGTAAGGGAGGAGTAGGGGTGGGGTAGGAGAGGGGGCAACAAGAAAATCTAAAATTAAGATACAAACTATAGTGAGGTCGGCTATACAGATCCTTTATTCACTATAGTGAGGTACACAGATCCTTTGTCGCCATTGTGCCCTATCTTTTGTCTACAAGAAGAAATCTAAAATCTAGAAAATTAAGATACAAATTTCATATTCTAAAATGAGGTTAAACAATTCATCCAATCTAAATCAAGGATACAAACTCCTAAAATTATGAAAATTAATGAATAATTCATCTTATCCCAATTTTAAGAAATACGAAGTGAAAGAGGAGTATACTGTGGGGAGCTTGTTGCCGACACATTGGTGAGACCTGTAGTTGGTGTCAGCAGACTGACAACTTGATGACGGAGGCTGATGTGGAGGTTGCCATTGTATGCAAACTATGGGGGGTAGACGACAAGGTTCACTGGATGGTAGTAGATGGGTGTTTCCCGTGGAGCTACCTATTAAGAAGTGAGAGACCATGGTGATGGCTGATGTGTTTTGCTGAGTTGAAGTTGTCGACTTCTGCAACTGAGGGAGTTGTTGGGTGGAGACAATAGGGATCATTCAATGTGACAGGATGAGATTAGTGGAGTACTCTGGCTATTGCTGATGGGCTTTTGTGGCTTGGCAGATCGTTGTTGCATCTTATCCTCAATTCGCTGTGTCTTGATAGTTACTTCTTTTTCTATGGGCTGGTCCTACAGTGCCTGCGCCTTTTTGTGTAGCTCAGTGAAATTTCCCCAATTCTTAGGAGCTCTGATGGTGGAACAAGGTTTCATGGAGGATCACGCCAAATAGGAAGGTATGCGTGTAATCATATTGTCGGTTTGCTGTTGACGATGGAATTGGGTGCATATATTGTTGGTTGAGACTTGAGAAGGGGATCATGTGGCTGAGGCCCCAACTTTGTGGATTTCTTGAGGCTCCGTCATTTTTTTAAAACTTTATTAGGTACGGTAGCAATTGATTAATCAAAGTAGTTTTCATTTAACAATTAATTAATTAGTCTATTGATTAATTAATCAATTAAAGATGGGATGCTGTGTTTGATGACGGAAGAAACCGCTTAATTAAAGAATAAGATGAAGCACTGGGTTCGAAGGACAGTGAAGTAGTGAATGTCTTGATACAAAACTTCGTTGATGCTGGGCTCAAGGAGCAGATACCTTGTTGTTGATTGTGCAAACAGATAGAAATCCCTCTTTGAAGTGAGCGGCTAGCCGATCTTATACAGATACAATGAACTCCGAGTGAATTGTGCACGTGCGTTGGCAAGTCGAGCAAAGATAGTGTTCTATTAGTGTGTTGGATTGGTCGTGGATGATTCTGTGTTGATGAGAAGACGACTAACGGCGGTTTTGTTAGAGAATGCGGGATTTGTGGTGGTTTTGGCAAAGGATTCAACGTTGCCACTGTACATAAGAAAAATAAGCTCACGAACTATTAAGAATTCATGTTCTGTAATGGATATTATGCTCGATCCTCATCCTTCTCGATAGAGACAGTAGCGTGGCTGAGGAAGAAAAGCTCTGATAGAAAATATTACTAACCTCGCTGAGATTTGTGGTCTTGTTTGAGGAACTGGTGGATTTGTGGAATCTTATCTCCAGAGGGGAGCGCCCTAAAGGCGGCCGACGACGAAGAGGTGTATTGATGAAGCCTTTACCTCGGCTACCGAAGAAGGGGGACTCGAGGTGCAAATACCTTTTTGTTGATTGTGCAAATGACCGGAAATCCCTCTTTGAATTAGGCGGCGAGCCAATCTTATATAGATACAACGAGCTTCGAGCGAGTTGTGCACGTGCGTTGGCAAGTCGAGCACATATAGTGCTCTATTAGTGTGCTGGATTGGTCGTCAGTGATTCTGTGTTGATGAGAAAACAACTAATGGCAGTTTTGTCAGGGAATATGGGATTTGCGGTGGTTTTGGCGAAGGATCCAGCGTCGCCGCTGTACATAAGAAGAATGAGCCCACAAACTATTAAGAATTCATGTTCTGTAATGGATATTATGCTCAATCCTCATTCTTCTCGGTAGAGAAAGTAGCGTGGTCGAGGAAGAAAAGTTCTGATAGAAAATATTACAAACCTCGCTGAGATTCGTGGTCTTGGTTGAGGAACCGATGGATTTGGGGAATCTCATCTCTAGAGGGGAGTGTCTTAAAGACGGCCGACGACAAAGAGGTGTATTGACGAAGCCTTTACCTCGGCTACCGAAATTGGCGGACTCGAGGGGGAGCACCAAACTTTAAACCTAGCTATGAACTATAAAGTAAAAAATAGAAATACTTTCTTGCTTGATTTCATTCATTATCTTAGAGATCCTTAAATATAATTTTAATGATTACGCAGATCGGAAATGAGTCCCGACATTAACAACTACTTAGAAACATTAAATGACACGAACGACTCAAAGCTGCACATTGACGCCTAATGACTTGTAACAAAGACAAGAGTCAACAAGTGAATCCAAAAACCTACATGCAGATACAACCATGCACGGATGGTTGTGAGTATGCTCTTTATTGCTCATCAAATTTCCCGTGGCCAGCCAGTTGGGTAGATCTGTGCACATCAGTTGTGCACATCAGTCTGGGTAGAATATTAAAAGTTCACATGCATCAGTGGCAACCCACTGAAGTTCTTGAACTCTTACTTAGGCTATGTTTGGTTGGGCTGTTGCTGATGGAAAGCTGCTGATGAACTTTGTTGCTGATTGAAAAAGTGCTGATTCTGGAAAACAGAGTTTTGTTAAAAAACTGTTTGGGTGAAACATAGTTTACAAAACAGAGTTTTCGAAAAGTTGTTTGGATTCAAAACGAAGTTTTTAGCAAAAATATTTTTTTCTCAATTATTCAACAATATTTAGTTGTTATGAACCATCATTCATGAACATCCCACCTCACTGGAGCAAAAACATCCCCAACGGCGACAGATCTACAAACAGAGAACAAGCAAAGGAAAAATTGCGGGAGGATACCTTCGGTTGGGATCCGAGAGCGGGGTCGACGAAACTCCAGCGGCGTCAACTAAACTGCGGTTGGGTTCCTTGAGAAGGAAGCGTCGACGACGTCGAGGAAGGAAGCGTCGACGGCATCGAGGAAGGAAGCGTCTGAGATCTTCTTAAGTCGACCTCAAGCAAGTAGTTATTGTTCCTGTGCCCCTCAACTTGGATTAACTGAAATTACTCGTTATTTCAGCAATTCTACCAGACTCATTAGTAACTTCTGTGTTTTTTCTTTATGTTATTTTATTAACAGGGATAGTTACAGAAAACTCCCCTTTAACTTTTCTTAATCACAAGGACCTCCCCTCTATCTTTTAAAATTTCCGGAATCTGCCCTCTAAGTTTACATTGATAACGTATATGTTCCAAAAGAAAAATCTCCGGAAGACCCTTCCAATTTTTTTTCGTACATGTATGTCAACATTGTAAACTTAGATGGGAGATCCCAGTAAATGACCCTTATTGATATTGACTTTCCTGAATTGTAAACAACAACATGCTAAGATAGTAAGGTCTATTTTTATCGGTGTTGGACTGAATTTCTTGACTTAGTTGCCAAGAATCTCACTTTAGCTTTGTGAGCCTATAAACTACAATTTTGGCTCTTGTAATTGCTGCTGAATTAGAAAACTTGTTTTGGAATTTGATGAATATACAAGTTTCTTCCCTGATTTGGTTGGATGCAGTTAGAAACTTTTACCAGTGGAGAAATTGCATTACATTTTTGACGCAGGACGATCCCATATGACGGGAAAATAGTGAGTGAAACTCCTACGTGTATCCATGCATGAATCCGACGGTTTACTTGAAACACTTGATATTTATCAAGCAATATTAATTTTGTTAAACCACCGCACCCATTTTCCATTCTAAAACCCGGGTCACAGATGGAGAGGCGGGGCCTATTATAAGGCACGAGTGGGCCGTCAGGGTATGTGGTGTGAGACTAATCTTGACATGCATTTTTTTGGTTCATGTTGGACCGTCCAACACGCCCCATCGACGTGAACCTTCCTCAAATGGAGAGGCAGGACCGTCCAACAAATTTGATTGGCCGCAAAGAGTTAAAGCTTTCAAATATATAAACACGTGAAGTCGTATAATTGCAAGAGTATCAGAAAATCAAATAACTAGATAAATGTGAAATTACAGAGACCAAAGCAATTGAAAACAAAATCTATAAACCACCATCTCTTCAAGTAGAGAACAAACACAAGACCCAACGGTAAAGAAACAAACACACGAACCTTGAATACCACGACTAATTGAGGGGAGGGCTGGAGGTATCTTCGGAGGGTAAACGGGAAGCCAAGATCACTGGATTGGGATCTCCGGATGATGAGCCAACTGCTGGACAGCAGGTCCCAGCTGCTGGAGGAATTCCAGAGAGTGGGGGGAGGTGAGTAATGAAGTTCTGGAGGCTGGAATTGCCTACCAGGTTGGAACCGTGAGGTGGTTGAGTTGGTTAGAGGTGGATGCGTGATCGGAAATCGGTTTTTGGAGGAGGGGTGGGGGGGGGGGGGATAAAGTGGCTCCACGAGTAGAAAGGGGACTGGAAACAACGGGTTGGCAGTTAAGGAGAGAGGGGAAAGGGAATTAATTGAGTGGGGGAATGGGGGGGGGGACTTTGTGGCTCCACGGGTAATGGGGAAAGGGGTTCTTCTTTTCCGTTAAGGAGAGAGCGGAGGAACTTAATTGAGTGGGGGAGTGTGGGCATAGTGGTTCCACGGGTAGGAGATTATGAGAGAGGAGTTGTGGTGGCTCTACGTGAGGAATGGGAGGGGAATGAGGGATTGGTTGTTATGGAGTAAGTGGGGAGGAGATTTAGGCTTTTTTTAGGAATGGTCCCTAAATTTTATAGGAGTGGGGAAGTGGGGTAGTGAAGGAGGTTGGGAGATAGTTATGTAGTGGTAGAGGTGGTTGCCGTCTGGTGGTGGCTATCAGTGGTGGTGGTAGCTACCGGAGATGTTTTCCGGCGATCACCAGAAAATTGAAAATGGGGGGAAACTTGATGGAGATGATGGTGGCGGTGGGAGGCCGGAAAAGTTCTCCGTTGATCATTGGAGATGAATTTTAGAGGGCTGTTTTTGAGTTTTGGTGAGAGGGCTTTCGGGAAGTGTTCCACGATAAGAGGAGAGGAGGGAGGGTTGCCGGGAAAATGGTGGAGGAATGGGGGTGGCTAGCCAAGGGGAGGGGGAACCAAGGCTTCACGCTAAGGATTGATGGGATGAGGGCCAAGGCTTCACACCCCGGCTTGGCTTCGACAACAAAATGACCAAATATTAGGCTTCTATACTCCAATCTTTAATGCCCTTAAATGAGAGCTCTCACCCATTATTTATACTCTATGATGCAACAAACGACAATGACTGGCCGATCGTCCCGATTTAAAAATACAAAAAAATATAAGTAGAAATAAAATAATGACAGGTATGAAAAAAAATACTACGATCATCAGTCCACATAAGATGAACGGTTCTGATTCTCCATTTACATTCAATATGAACGAGATACAATCAGAAAACAAGCTTCCGTCAACGCTTGGAGGCTGGGTCCTCCGAAGAGCTTCTCTCTAATGAGAGCCCCAAACAACTACCCAAAGATACTCAAACACCCATATCCCTCCCTTTTATATAGACGAGAGAGAACACACTGTTGAAGCCGACAAAATTTCCTATTCTAAGATATTCAGATCAATGCAACCTAAGGTTACTGGTCCAGCGGTCGGGCTTTATGACTTGATAGGCTAGGTCACAAAAACAAAGGGACAACTAGAAGGACCCCAGGTACTGCGACTGGAGGTCCCACCACGTACCCGGATGCTTAGAACAAGCTTACAAGCTTCCCCTCCACAACCAAAAATGACCAAGTAGGGTACAAGAGGGACACTAGCCTGACCACTATCTTAAGATGGAAACTATGGGGGATGATCACTATCTCACAACTCAGATCTTCAGAAACGAGATTCCAAAAGCTTAGACTGAAGTCCTCAATCTTGTACCCATGGGGTCCTATTTATAGGAAAACCAAATGGTGTATGCGAGGGGAACTCGCCATACTCGCCCAAGGCTTCTACCGTCTTGAATGCTGACTCTGACTTACCTTGACCTATTGACTTTGACCATTTGATGTCATGGATTCAAGTGGGTCCACCCTCGATGAATATGGATTGTACACACACACTATTACAAAATATTTTAATTATTTTAATCAATATTCATCAATAATAATTAATTAATATAAAATTATCACAGAGGCTTGCATATGCATTCCCGTGTATCCTGCGAGATGGTGTACTCAGGTAGATGTATCACCGAGACATTATTCCGCCCTTGAAATTGACCTTGTCCCAAGGTCATGGCTCAAATATTTACCCAGGCCTTTAAGAATGTTTGTGATATATATAAGCTGGACGAGAGGTAGCGGTGGGAATGAAAGATAATACATGTTAGATTATGGGCGAAGATAGGTGGGTGTAGCAGTGGAGGAAGTGGAAGGTTCAAGGAAAAGGATACCAGTGAGGGGAAAGGGCGGGTGCAATGAAATGAATGGGGGAATATGGAATGGAGGCATGTGCAAATAGAAGAGGGCAGCCCATGTGCGGTCCAAGAGGAGAAAAAGTTGGAATGAAATGGGGAAGGGGCTAGAGGCCTGTGGAAGATGAAAAGGGAAACATCGAGAGTGGTGATGGAAAGATGATAAACTGCAAGAAAAAGTGGGAAAGTGGCTCGCTCAAGGAGCGAAGAGTGGAGTTGATCCAGAGGGGTGGGTGGCGCGAGGCGACTGAAAGGGTACGTAGGTCGGGGAAATGAACCAAAGAAGCGTGCAACTCAAGCATTAAAGACGACATGCATAAGTACCCGCGGAAGATATGGCAGGATGTACCGACGCGCCAGAGGGCGTGGATGATTGCGGGTACTACACCGAGGAGTTTTCGAAGATCCTGACTTGCGAGTCCTTGAATTTTGTCACCCCAATGCAAAGGGGGTTCCGGGAGCAAATCCGACACTCGATGGAGTGTCGACGAAAGGATCATTAGAGGTTCGATGCCAGGGAACTTCCTGGGTTCGATCCAGCCGCCCGTTGTCGTGCTGAGATGAAATAGACTGTGTGCTTGGAGTGATGTCGGCAAATCAAGATTTGATTGCCGCAAACGCGGGTGCCGCCGGTGGGGAGTTGATGCAAACCGCGCTTCGTGAAGACTTAAATTTCAATTAAAGGTATCCTTAGCACAAGATTAAATTAACAATTAAGTTAGCTACACTACCTCTTAACTGAAAACAAACATTTCATCGAACAAAGCAAACATCAAATTTATATAAATGCATCAAAGTCACAATCCAAGTAATAAGGAAAACCCAATGAAAAAAATAATGACAAAGAATGATAGGAATGGAGGGTGCGCTACACTTGAAAGACAACATTTGCTGAAACCTAACTATTAAGCCACTTGTAAGGAGATTGAGAATGGGGGAAAATCCTCTTCAGGCGCAGTCACGACAGGACGAATATCGGCATCAAGGTAACAGTGGTTGGTGTTGGTATTGCTGGAGGAGGGGCAGAGAAGATTAGGGAGGCGGAACCGCGGTAGGGAGTCGTGCGGCTTTGCAGCTAGGTGGCGACAAGGAATGCAGTGGCGAACTAACAGGGGCTCGGGTGGCGTACTGGATGGGGTCAGGGAAAACGAGTGTCAGAGGTGGCAGACTGGAAGGGGTTGCAAATAATGCAATGGCAACGGGTGTGAGATGAGATAGTGGCTTGGAGCAGTGGCACAGAGGGAGCACAAGTGCAACAGGCTTCGACGACCACAAGGAGGATGCGGCGAGGGCCCAACTGTTGCTGGGAGAGATTGACCGAATCGGCGTTCCCGAGAGGTGGGAGTAGGCGCGCATGGAGGGGGGGGGGTCTGGCGGCTGGGAATACAAAATATTTTAATTACTATGATTAATTTAATCAATATTAATAAATAATAATTAATTACAAAATATTATATGGAATTTTCACAACGGCTTCGCTACGCGCCCCCATGAATTCTGCGAGGCAGTGTACTCAGGCAGATGTATCATCGTAACCAAAACGAGCATGATTTAAAAATTCTATACACATTCAAAATCAATCTTATAGTTCATGATTTCATTCAAAAAAGATAAAACCATCACTTTGTAAATCATTTTTTTACCTTCAAGCAACCAACAAAGCCCGTAACATCTTAAGGTTGCTAGCTTGACGTAAAGGTTATGTTGTGCCGTGGACTTTGTTGGCTGCTTTTTTTTAGATCATAACTTGTACCATCACAATTTCAATAGACCTATTTGCTAAATGTTTTCAGCCTTTCTATATTGAAGTTTACTATTTTGTGCAGGCACTGCAGCCATTGGAGGCCTACAGCTCTACAGAGTTCAACCTGGTGAGGGGGTTACACTTTATTGCATTTCCTTTATTAATTTAATCGGCAGGTGATTGGAAGAGATCCTATCACGGATATCTTGTTGGGCTTATTGACAGAAGCACATTAACTAATAGGACACATGGTATCTGCCAATGTTGATTGTTAATTTCAGTTTTATTTTAGTTTTATACAGTTTTAATTATGTTTGGACTGTTTTTATTTCAGTTGGGTTTAATTATTTGGAATTGTTCAAATCTTGGACTATCTAAGTGTAGAGAAACACTGAACCTTGTCTATACTTTTTTGTTATCAAATACAATGTATGAGTACATATATATAGGAGGGAGAAAGAGAGACGAGTCCCCTATACAAGGTGTCAGACAAATGTATAAAGAGAAACAATAAAAGATTAAATGGGCCACAAACATGGGCCTTTATATGGAATTTTCTAACACTCCTGCAAGCTGGAGCGTACAAGTCGTAGGCACCCAGCTTGGATTGGAACTGGAAAAATAGGGTACTCGATAGGGCTTTCGTGAGAAGATCAACAACTTGTTCAGTGCCCGAAACATGCTTCAATTCTAGCTTCTTCATTTGAACTTTCTCCCTAACAAAGTGACAGCCCACTTCAATGTGTTTTGTTCTTTCGTGGAAGACTGGATTCTTTGCTATGCTTATAGCAGCTTGACTGTCACATAGTAAGGTAGCGGGTGAAGGGAGTTTTACTCCTAGATCATCGAGAAGACTTTCAAGCCACGTAAGCTCAGAGACAACTGACGCCATCGACCAGTATTCAGCTTCAACTGAATACCTAACAACCAAGACTTGTTTCTTACTGCGCGAAGTCACAAGGTGACCTCCAAAGTAGGTACAGAATCCACTGGTGGACCGTCGATCGTTCAGGGAACCAACATAATTTGCATTTGAATATGCCACCAATGTGAGAGTAGAAGAAGAGGTTTTGTATACCAGCCCTTAACCAGGGGCTATTTTTAGATATCTCAGGATGCGCTCGACGACCTGTAGATGAGACATCCAATGAGCATGCATAAACCGACTGACCACTCCAACGTCAAAGGATATGTCTGTTCTCGTGACCGTTAGATAAATAAGTTTTCCAACGAGTCGACGGTAGTATTCTGGATTTGAAAGAAGATCTGCATCAGAAGCATGTGCGCACAGCTTGTGATTGACATCCATCCGGGTCTTAATCGGCTTGCACCCAGAATAGCCAGCATCCTGAAGGTCGAGACATTATTTCCGTTGAGAGAGGACAAGTCCATCAGGACGTCTTGCGATCTCAAGACCAAGAAAGTATCGAAGGTTCCCCAGATATTTTGTTTGAAAAACCGAACTAAGATGTTGTTTGACCGCTTGTATTCTCTTTGAATCGTCTTCTGTAATTAGAATGTCATCAACATATACCAAAAGAAGAACCGTTCCTGTAGTTCGATGTCGAGTGAACATAGAGAAGTCTGCTGAGTTCCGAGTAAAGCCAACCTTCCGAACAGCCTTACTAAACTTATCAAAGCATGCCCGAGGGGATTATTTGAGGCCATAAATAGACTTCTTAAAGTGACAAACTCGGGACTCCTCCATGGTCTCAAACCCGGACGGCTGTTGCATGTAAACCATTTCTTGTAGGTCACCATTTAGAAACACATTCTTGATATCCAGCTGATGTAAGAGCCAGTGACGATGCACAACCGCAGAGAGGACACGAACTGTGTTGAGCTTGACCACTGGAGAGAACGTTTCATCATAATCTAGACCTTGTTGTTGAGTAAAACATGAGCCACCAGTCAGGTTTTAAGACGGTCAATTGTACCATTAGGAGCATGCTTAATGACAAAGACTCATTTACACCCAATAGTCGTGTGGCCTGGAGCAAGGGGAACCAGATCCAATGTCTGGTTAGCCCAGAGGGCTGTCATTTCTTCGTCTATGGTTGCCCGCTAGCCCGGATGTTGGAGAGCCTCCTGCACAGAGTTATGAACAAGAATAGAGGATAAAAAAGTTGCAAAAGTTTGAAGCGACGGGGACAGGCGATGTAACGATACATAGTTTGTCATGGGATGAGTGGTAGAGGCTGATGTCGGATCAACAGGTCACAACGTGTCAGAGGTCGAAGCCGACTGCATCGGGGCGGCAGAGCGAGGAGGGCTACGAGTATAAACACAGATAAGAGGGGGCTTGTGGAGAACGGGAGCCGGGTCAGGGGAGCCTTGATGGAGGAGAGATAATTGGGATGACAGGTATTGGGACGGATTGTGGTGGAATAGGTGGGTTTGGGGCGCAGAAGAACGGTTGTATCTTCTCGAAAGGTAACATCCGCAGAAACCGTCACCTTGCGGGTAGTAGGAGAATAACAGACATACCCTTTTTGAGTACGAGAATAACCGACGAGCATGTATTTGGCTGCCCGAGGATCCAACTTGTCCATGGACGGACTAAGTTGGTGAACATAGCAGGTACAACTGAAGATGCGAGAGGTGAGAGAGAATATCGAAGTAGAGGGGAAGAGGAGACTAAGCAGAGTTGCATTTTGAAGGACGGAGGAAGGGAGACGGTTAATGAGATAGCATGCCATCGACAGCGCAAAGTTCCAATAAACCCTGGCGACCTGCATGTTAATCATGAGGGAGCGAGCAACGTCGAGAAGATGTCGATTTTTTACGTTTAGCAACGCCGTTTTGTTGGGGGGTATAGGCACACGACGTATGATGAATAATTCCAAAGTCAGAGCATAGAGTAGCAAATTCATGTCTAGTGTACTCGCGAGCATTATTCGTCCGGAAAGTTTTTATTGGTGTAGAAAACTGTGTGCGAGTTTCAAGAACGAAGGCCCGAAACACACGGGGAAGCTCAGAGTGATTACGAAGTAAGTATAGCCATGTCATTCAAGAATATTCATCAATAGCGGTGATAAAATAACGAAAACCAGATACACTAGTAATTTTGTACGGGTCTCAAACATCAGAATGTACTAAAACAAAAGGAGCAGAATTCCGAGTACAGTGAGAAGGAAAAGAAGAACGGTGTTGTTTGCCCAAAATACATGAATCATACTTAAAAGCATGTAGATGGATCTCTGGAAGAGCCTTCTGGAGCACGGGAAGAGGAGCATGCCCAAGACGTCGATGCCAATCAACATAGGTGATGGATGAGATGATGGTAGGAGGGACATCAAGAAGGTAGAGCCCATTTTGCAGTCGTCCTTTACCAATAATTTTCTGCGTCCGTCGATCCTGCATCAAAAAAGAAGAAGATGTGAATGTGACAGAGCAATCCAAATCGGCAGTAAGACGACTGACAAAACTAAATTAAACGGGGAGCCCAGGACATGAAGAGCTGAGCTGAAAGTGAGAGAGAAATTAAAGAGGATATCAACGGAGCCGGAGATGGGAGCGGTGCCGCCATTGGCCACTGTGATACACTTAGAATGCGGAGAATCCAAGTAGTGATGTGGCTTTAGCGAGGTGATATGGTGAGTAACACCTGAATCCACTATCCATTATGGACTACTGGAGAGAAACAATACCTTCATTGGAGATGGTGGCAACAGAGGCAACGGAGGCAGGCGGGCAGCTGAGCATGCCGTGAAGTTGCTGGAGCTGAAGGCGGACTTCTTCAAGGTCATCACGAGTGACAGAGGTGCCGTCGGCCGCAACAGATGTAGCCGGACGAGGTGGAAGATCATTTTTATGGTAGCAGGTCGCCTCAAGGTGTCCGTCCTTACCGCAGAAGGAACACTTCGGACGTGGTCGGCCACCCCGACCCCTTCCTCGAAAGCCTGAACGCCCTCCACAGATAGGAGGAGGGAGAGGTAATAAGGGCGCAGAAGTTCACTGAAGGAGGGCCGGCGAGGGGGGTCCAGTAGTATCAGGTGGTGGTGATACTTTGTGCAGCATGGAGCACACATCAGAGAGTGAGGGGATAGCAGCTGACGAGAGGATCTGAGCCTGAACGCTCTGAAGATGAGACGGGACACGAGTCATCATGCAATACAAATGACTTCCTTCTAAGCACGCTGGGTAGCTAGATTCATAGTAGGGGGCTGATGGCGGATCCAGGCCTCAGCCAATGTCTTAGCCCGAACAACAAAGGAGGTAAAGTCAACAGCACCACCAATGTCAAGAGTCTGAAGATTCGTGATGATGTCATATAAGTGATGAAGACTGTCCTTGCCGGAGTATAGAGACTGAAGTTCTTCCCACATCGCCTTGTCCGTCTCGTTATATATGACCATGCAGTAAGGTTCTTCAGCAAGGGAGTTGAGGAGCCACGTTTGAACACGTCCATCATGACAAAGCCAGTCATCAGTGGGTGGAGAAGGAGGATCTGTAGTGAGATGCTGCAGAAGGCCCTTAGACTGAAGAACCCGTCTGATAGAATACACCCATTCAATGAAGTTCTTCTTCGGTTCTTCCCAGTGAGGGAAATGGCGGTGATTCTCAACTCATCACGCAGCTCCGGAGCAGGGAGCAATCAGGCTGGAGGAGGGGGTGTGGGCTGCTTTGAAGAATCACTTGAGGTCCCCATAGAGTCACGATGGCTAGACCGGCAAGATAGCGGCTAGGCAGCGACTAGACAAGGGGCAAGGTCGCAACGACAAAGCAGGAGAACCAGACAAACACAAGTCGCACAATGCGCCCAGACTGCGCGACTAGAGAGTTCGGCAAGGCTGCACGTCACGAGGAGCAGCGACTAGAGTAGTCGACAAGACCATGACGACTAGCAGAGATCGCGGCGGCAAGACGAGCACGCGGAGAGGAGACGAGGAAAGTTTGCGTTGCTAGAGAGGTGAGCACTAGCAGGAAGCAGGGAAGATCTCAGCGGACAGCGGCTACGGAGAAGCCGCGGCGACTAGAGCAGCGTCAAAAGCAGGCTGCGCGACAAAGAAGAAGCAACTAGATCAGGCAAAGAGACGGGCTGCAGCGAGGACAGGAGGAACTCTGGGACAGACCGCGCGGCTAACCGGTCACAGGTCAAGGGAAGACCTCGCGGCAAAGGGACATACCGCGCGGTAAGGAAATGGCGGCTAGACAAGACGAGGAGGTCGCGGTTTAAGCCAGTAAAGATCGCATCGACAAGAAATCTGCAGCGGAGAGGCTGACAACAAGAAGGTCGCCGCGACTAGAAGAGATGCCGACAACAGAATAGCAATGGCTACAGCAGAGGAGAAACACGGCTAGGAGTGGAAGACCGCGCGAAGGGTGGGGTGGGGGGTCCCACGGGAGAGAGTATAGCTATAAAAGCGGAGCGGGAGAGAGCGGGGTGGGGGGGGGGGGTGGTTCCGCGAGAGAGAGGAGAAGTCGGGTAGAGACAAGGAAAATCGCGAAAGGAGGGGGTTAGACAGAAGAGGCGAATAGCACGGTTGTAACCTCAAAAACTGGGCGGTTAGAAAAAACGTGTCCGCTCGAAACCGTAGGTAGGACCGGGTGCTCTGATATCATGTAGAGTAACACCGAACCTTGTCTATACTTATTCGTTATCAAATACAATGTATGAATACATATATATATGAGGGAGAAAGAGAGACGAGTCCCCTATACAAGGTGTGAGACTGATGTATAAAATGAAACAATAAAAGACTAAATGGGCCACAAACATGGGCCTTTACATGGACTTTTCTAACACTAAGGAAATATTTGGCACTCCAGCTGCATCCCGTTTCGGTGTTGACAAATGTGAAACTAAGACCACCCACAAACAACTCCACTCTAGTGTCACGTTCCACGTGGAGGTTCTTTCGTGTGCCATTCCAGGCAGGTTTGCCCAAGCTCTAGTGGTCGTTTCGCCTTTGGTGCAAGCCGGCTGCCCAAACAGGTCCTAAGCTTTAGAGTGGTTGGTCTAGGACAATGATTATAAAATTGTTAGAATTTATTGGCATTACATGCTCCTTGTAACCTAATACCCGATCCTTCTTCGTGGGTTCACCCGATCATTCTCCGCTTGTCTGCTCCACGACTACTTGACCTCTCTCCTCCACCGACTGCTCGACCTTTCTGCTCCGCCGACATCTCAACCTCTTTGCTCCGCCGAACTCTCGACCTCTCTGCTCCAACGACCTCTCGACCTCTCCGCTCCACTGACCGCTATCTATATATCTTTCTTGACAGAGAGCCCTCGCCCACAGGGAGCTTCTGTGCGGTTCCTTGAACCACAGGGAGCTCCGGTCACCTCTATGTGGTGAGGTAACCTTATTTCTGCCGCCGTTTTCTCACCATTTTGAGGAGATGGTTTCTCTTCCTCTCCTCTTCAAGATTTGTGTGATTCCTTTATGATATGCGGGTTGGGATGAATTTGGATTATCTAGGGTTTCCCTCTTTCAGAATCCCAAGATTTTTTATGCGGCGATCTTCATATTTTTATTTTTGAGTCACCATGTCAGAAGTGTCGATTCCCCAGTTACCTCATTGACAATTGTTACTCTTATGGGATCTCTCAGGAAGAGTCATGATCATAATATTCCTGAAATTACTACCATTTGTTTGGTTGATTCCAACTACCGTTTGTGGTCTTGCCGTCTTGCTCTATCACCTTGGCGCTTAAAAGTTGTCGCTTATTTGGTTATATCAGTGGCACCAACATGGAACATGTGAAGGACTTAGTGGATTGGATGTAATGTGAGTATGAAAACTCCTTAGTCATGCCCCTATTCACGAATTTCATGCAGGAATTCATTGCTTGAAACAATTTGTTTTGCATACACTATTATTTAGATTTGAAAAAAAAGGCAGGGTGTACCTACTTCTGCAGATGCATTGCCAAGAACGCAACATGATTTATGAGGACGAGGCTGTGACTTTGATCAAATCAATGTTTAGATAATTGGTGGCTCCATTTACCATCCCTACCTAAGACGTATAATATTATGTTGCAAGAGTTTGATTAACGACAGACTTAGCCTCTAGACTCCGCTCCCGAAGGATCCGCTCCAGCTTCCACTAACATTGTTTTTGTTGGTCGGATGACACAGACTCTCAAATGAAGTCTTCCGATAAATACCACTTGGTTTGGGATTATTGTGGGAAGGGCCCCCACACCAAGAGCACCCTGCTTCAGACTTCATGGTTTTCCACTACAGAGAGGAGGTACTACACCGCGGGCTGACCATACATATGCGAGATCTCAGGGCTACAAGCTCCTCATTTGGCTCACTTCACTGATGCTACTGATGGCACGCCTAGCAATGTTAGATCTTACCCATCTTGCCTTCTCGTCGTTTTTTTCGCTGAAAAGATGCATGCACCTTGCAACATGATGCATGGTCACTCTACTGAGCCTGCTGCCTTAACATCGTCCTCTTATGATCACGTAGGGACTTCCGGTACTTATTCTGCCACATCCCCTCCCTCCACCCAATGGCTGGATCCACCTCAAGTTTTGTAGCCTATATGCCTCTGTTAGACAAAAAGAAGTTGTGTATCACTGATTATTCTCTTTCCCTTATTGCTGAAAAGGGCTTCATCTCTCTCCTCTCTCACCTTATCATCACGTGTTCATGTCTCAAACCTTACTCATTATATTATTTCTAGTAGCCAATTAATTAATTCTATTTACTACTCTGTAACTTTTCCCCTCTTCATATGTATTTCAGTACTTGAAGACAGGTGAGGTGATTGACTGTGGTAATATGTGCAATGACCTCTGTGTTTGAATTCATCACGATGCAACCTTCACAAGCCTTTCATTCTAGGCCATCTCATATTTTGTATTCTTGGCACTGTTGTCCAGAACACATCTATCTTTATTATGAAACTATTATTTCCTATTATGTCTGCAACTATGTTTGATATGTTTGTGTGTGATATATGGGCACTTAATAAACAACAACATACTTCTTTTAATTATGTTTCTATGCCTAATACTACTACTTTTTGATGCGGGACAGGAGTCCACCTGCCCGCCACCTTGGCATCACCACCAAGGGGCCCACCTGGAGTCAGCACCAGGCGGCTTTATCAGGCCCGCGGGCCGTACACCCCAACCAGCTCTCCGTCATGGAATCATCACCATACGGGGTTGTTGAGGCCTCGATCCCCAGACCTCCTCTCAAGTCCTCTATTTCTTGAGGGCCTCTTATCTAGGAGGTCTGGGGATCGAGCCCCGGCCTTGCCGTATGGTGATTTCCATGACGGAGAGCTGGTTGGGGTGTACGGCCCGCGGGCCTGATAAAGCCGCCTGGTGCTATCCAGGTGGGCCCCTTGGTGGTGATGCCAAGGTGGCGGGCAGGTGGACTTTCCCGCATCACGTGCGGGAAGGAGTCCACCTGCCCGCCACCTGTCACCACCAAGGGGCCCACCTGGATAGCACCAGGCGGCTTTATCAGGCCCGCGGGCCGTACACCCCAACCAGCTCTCCGTCAGAATCATCACCATACGGCAGGTAGGCCGGGGCTCGATCCCCAACTCCTAGAAGAGGCCCTCAAGCAACCTCTCATCACCAACTTCCGCGGATAGTTGGTGATGAGAGGTTGCTTGAGGGCCTTCTAAGGTCTGGGGATCGAGCCCCGGCCTAACAACCTCATGGTGATGATTCCATGACGGAGAGCTGGTTGGGGTGTACGGCCCGCGGGCCTGATAAAGCCGCCTGGTCTGACTCCAGGTGGGCCCCTTGGTGGTGAGCCAAGGTGGCGGGCAGGTGGACTCCTGTCCCGCATCATACCAATGCATTAATGCAAGTGGAGTCAGCACCAGGCGGCTTTATCAGGGCCGCGCCCATACACCCCAACCAGCTGACAGTCAACACCGTGCGGCAGGTTGTTGAGGCCGGGGCTCGATCCCCAGACCTCCTAGATAAGAGGCTTTCAGCGGCACTTCATCACCAACTGATCCGCGGATCAGTTGGTGATGAGAGTGCCGCTGAAAGCCTTTATCTAGGAGAAGCCCCGGCCTCAACAACCTGCCGCACCTTGACTCCGGGCGGAACTGGTTGGGGTGTATGGGCCGCGGCCCTGATAAAGCCGCCTGGTGCTGACTCCAGGTGGGCCCCTTGGTGCTGATGCCAAGGTGGCAGGGCAGGTGGACTCCTGTCCCTGCATCACTTTTGCTAATTCACATTTATTTATGGGGGCCTCATGCGTGTTTAATTTGTTATCTATTGATTGTTTTTCATGCAATTTGTGTATATCTATCGAGAAGTAAAACTCAGAATAGATTTTCACTTAGCTACCAATATTAAAAGTTTTCTAATGACAATTACCATGAATATATTGATTTCAAATTGAAAATACCTTGGGACCTATTATTCACCAAGGAAGACTAGCTGTTGAAAAAAAATATTACCTATTGTCTATTGTAGACTATGCACCTTTCAAAAGACTACTAGCGCGATGTTGTTCTCATTGCTGCTTATGTTATTAACGTCATACCTACTTGTGTTCTCGAGAACAACATACATTCCTCCTAGCATTGCCATTGTGTCTCCTACTCAACCTTCTCGGGTTTTTAGTTGTCTATTTTGTCCATGTACGTCACCCTAGTTGTACTAAACTTGACCGCGAGCCTTAATATGTGTCTACATAGGATACCTACCCATAGAAAGTGTATAAATGCTTCCATCCACCTACCACGAAGATATTTGTTACTATAAATGCCACTTTTCATGAATCCAAGATCTATTATGAGCCCTCTCTTCAGGGAGAGTTTATACCCTCAGAAATGAGCTCCATACTATTCCTTTACCCATTCCTCCACCCTATAGTCTCTTCGGTCCTTGCTATTTCTCCTACTATTCCAGTTACCTCTACTATGGCTCCTACCTTGCAGGTTTATGCCTGAAGAAATAAGGGAACAAACATACATGGTCATTTCATGATACCAAAAATGCCATAGGATCCTACTTCAGGGTCTACTAACCATCTATTACTCTCTGGAAAGTATTAGATAATGCACCCAACATCCTTTATCTCGATATGATTCTTACGACTCGTTCACTGCTTCACATAAGACCTTTCTGTTTTCCTTGGCTTCTATTTCCATACCTTATAGGGAAGTGTAAGTGACAATTTTCTGTCAAGCAAAACTCTCAGGGGATTGTTGAAAGGTGCAAAGCGAAACTAGTGGGAAGAGGTTATGCTAAAACTCTTGGGATATATTATCAGGATACCTTTTTCGCGGAGGCAAAGGTGAACTATATACTGCCATACTGGTATTGTTATCTTCTGCTGCTTGCAAAGGATGAAACTGTTATGTGCTTTTCTTGGTGGGTTGCTGATGGTGGGATGGAGGCAAGCCCTAGAATGAAGGCAGAGGAGAGAAGACGGAACCCTTAGAGAGGGTGAAGGAGAGAAGAGGTTGGAGAAGAAGAGAGGAAATCCTAAAAGAGAGAGCTTGAGGAAACTTTGATTTCATTCATTGATTTCTTCCTTTACATGACTCTAAGCCCACATGGCATAACCGTAAATTATTCAAAATTATAAAAAATGCAATAAAATACTAAAACACCTAAAATGCCCTAACTATGAATTGACTCATACAACTTATAAAAATACATAAAATAGTAACAACTTAATAAAAATACATAAAATAATAACAACTTAATAAAAATACATAAAATAATAACAACTAGATAACCGACGGCTGGACCCATAACACTCCACCTTTCCATGAAATCGAGCTTGCCCTCAAGCTCGAACCGTCTCAAATGATCCGATCCCTTGGCTCTTTGATTTCGTGCCAAAACAGTTCATGGTAGCACGTCGCGGTGGCCAGGACGGTTGTGTGAGTAGTGGTGGTGGTGCCAGAAAAACGGATGACAGAAAGAAAGGTCTCGACGGGACCAGTAGAGAGATGACGAATAGTGGCGGTAAGGCGGCCGGGGGAACAATGACCGGCATGAGGAATAGATCCAAAGGGGCCCACAGAGTAGGTGGCCGGAGAAGAAGCAGCGTGGTGTCTGGCGGGGTTGACAGAGCAGGGGACTGGAAAAAGAGACGGAGAGATGGCCGACTGAGTCGGTAGAACAGGGGTCGACATAACAATTGGCTGGAGGAAAGACGGTGAGGGGGCCGGAGGGACCGACAAAACAAGGGCTAGCAGAGTTACAATGGGTTGAGGATGCAGTGGCGGTGCGAAGAAGGTGGTCACATGGTAATCCTTTAATGCACAGAGGAAATCCTCCGCATTTGCGCTTAACTTCCTGTTCATCTTAATCAATTGAATAATTAATTAATTCGATTGCGAATTAAATAATTAAATCAAATAATTAATTTATTAAGCAACTAAGTCAAATAATTAATTGATCTAAAGTAATTAAATCAATCAATTAATTGATTACAATCTTTAATCAATTTAATATAGACCCCCTAGGTTTGCTGATTTTGGTGGGTTCGACGGAATTGTGGTGGGCTCAGGCAAGATCATGTTTCGGCCCTCGATGATCAGAAGGAGAGGGCGCGACTCGCAGATGACTTGGCGGCTTGAGGACACAGTAGGAGGTGTGTGGGGCTCGTTGGGCTCAGGGAGATGGCGACATCGCTCGTCAGTGATGAAAGCGACAAAGAGGAGGGAGCACTATGTGGATGAGTCAAAGATGGTTGCTGATCGGTGGAGTCAACAATGGGAGGGTGTTGATGACGAAGAACCGGAGGATGAGCACGTCGAAAGAAGTAGTTGAAGGAGAGCGTTGCGCATGTGCGCAGGTGGCTTGATCTGAAGTAGCGTGCAACTAGTGGCTGCAAATGTTGGGGTGAAGGTCAAATCTGTCGATGAATCAGTAGAAGGGTCCGATGCATCGTTGGTCATTACTACTGTGCTGGGATGCATCGTTGGTCATTACTACTGTGCTGGGACGACGATCCGCCTGCGTGCGAACTAGGCAGAGAGCGTGCAACGTCTCCTAGAGTGCAAGAAGCAGCGAATGTGGAGCTTCCTGCTTGATTGCGACTGGGATGTGTCGTCGACTTCTAGCAGAAGGTCCATGAAGGAGATGCTTGGCCGAAAGTGGAGCGACGGGAAGAACGGCTGTTGGAACGACATAAGAAAAATGCTTGGTCGAAAGGGGAGGAAGGAGTCCTCTGATACCAATATGTTATGTGCTTTTCTTGGTTTATTGTCGGCGGTGGGATGGAGGCGGGGATACAAGGGGAAAACCCTAAAATGTAGGTAGAGGAGAAGATGAAACCCTAAGAGAGGGCAGATGAAGGAGAGGAGCTTGGGGAAGAAGAGATAAACCCTAGAAGGGAGAGCTTGAAGGAACTTTGATTTCATTAATTGATTCCTTCCTTTACATGACTCTAACGGGCCTTATATAAGTCATGTTTGGCATAACTGTAAATTATACCAAATTATAAAGAAATGAGTAAAACAGTAAAACACCTAAAATACCTTAACCAGAACTTGAAATTAGCGGAGACACAATATTCACCCAACTATAGAGAAATTTCATGCCAGAGGCCTCGAGTCGGTGATTGAAAACCGTCACCGAGATAGACTACAATTCTTGTCATCAGGTTGGAAGGCAATTGCAAACACGTCACTACGTCGTGGGAGATGAAGGTGTGACTCACCACTATTAATCATAAACACCACCGGTGTCCCCTGCAGCAGGTCCTGGAGTTTCATAGTGCGGGGTCCTGAAATGCCCCCAATAGAAAAACACGAAAGCTCCAAATGATGAAGTGGGATCGTCGCCTAGTTCTCTAGAGGAATCTCATCGAAGAGCAGGGCCTCAAAGTCAACGATCGTCACTTTGTCATCATTAGCGCACATGAGAACCCGCATTTCAGGCAGTCGTGTGCCGAGGAATAAGGTTTCTCACAACGAAAGCACAAACCCTATTGCACGGGTTATTGTACTCCTGTGTGAAAGGCGGGGGGGGGGGGAGGTTAGCTAGGAGGAATGGTTTGCCTAAGTGGGAAGGCTGCGTGCTGAGGTTCCCCTGCCGGAAGTCGGGGGGGGGGCACTGGAAGAAAAGAATGCATGTAGAGCGAGTTGGGGGGATGGGAGCCGTCAAACGTAGTCGGGGGAGGTTCATAGGACATAAAGAGAAATCTTCTTCGACCAAATGGGAAACCTCCATAGCGTCAAAGATATCATGAGGATGATGGGTACGGTAGCGAATGTTGGTCTGGAGACCTTGAATAAAGCACATTTAATGATCTGGTGGAATGACAGGGACGTGGTTGACGGGCTCGATGAACTCGTCAGTGTACTAATCCACTGAAGTAGTATGACAGAGGGCACATAGGCTCTCCACCACATTGCCTGAGTTCCGACGATTATAGCTGTTCACCAACGCCCACTGCCCGAGCGAGGCCAGCCATGAAAGGATTGGAGTTGACTGGTGACGCCAATGAAATTTCCTCCCATCTGGGATGCCCTGAATATCAAAATATTGCTTGCCCTTGACAATCCATCCAAGGGGATCAATGTCGTTGAAATGAGGAACTTCGAGGGCACGAGGCGTGTGGGTAGTGGAGGGATCCTCGTCGGGTGACAGCGTAGAGGAGTGGCTATCCAGTCGGGCATCATGGGCCTCCAAGTGTTGAAGAATCTCTTGGATCGACGCAAGAGTGTTTTCTTGGTCATTGTGTCGACACTCGACGACGTCGAGGCGAGCATCACTCATGGATCGAGTGGTAGGGCGCTTCGACGGGAGCACCAGGATCCGGTGGAGAAGCGCCGACAATCGGCGGAAGTAGTAGGCGAGATGCACGGGTGAGCCGCAGGAGACTGTTGGCGCGTGAGACATGTGCAAGAGATCGTCTTCCCTAAAGGCGGAAGGCTCGTATGAGACGCGATTGACGGACGAAGCGAGGAGCACGTATGGAGAATGACGCGAGGAGCGTGCATGGTGAAATCCTGACGTGTGGAAATAGAACCCGGCAGCACACGATTAGCAGGCTGGGAGGCTAGGTCGGACCAATGTTACGAGATGGAGATGTTTCGACCGGGGAAAAGGAAAAATGAAATCCAAGGGAAGAAACCCACATGGCCAGCCCTAGACTCCATTTAATTTCTTAATCCAAGATACAAGACACCCAAAATAAGTGAGAGCCGGGTTATATAACCCCTCTCGGTAAAAGCGTAAATACGATAATGAATGAAACGCGACAATAAAATAAAGATACATCAACTCGTGATCACGACATATCATGCCAGTGTAGTCCTCTACGCCGGCCTCTTCCTCTGAGAATACCCGTCATGTTGTCTACTCTCCTACCTCTTGACCGTCCTCCGTGTTTGCAGCAGAGTCACTCTCTTGCTTTAAAAGAGATGTTATCATTTGATCCTATTTGCTACCCATCTCCCATTTTCAATAAAAGATGGTACCATGTCCAAAAAGTGTGAATATACACTTATGCAGTGCAACTCGCAAACACTAATGTCACACATGTTACCCTCATGAACCCTATCTTTTTTACCCTCCTATGAAGTCACTATCATGGATTTCCTTAAAGAAAAGATCGACCAACTTCATGTCAACCCATCACTTCCAACATCACCGCAACAATCACTGGCCTCAAACCAACCATTCCACATGCCTGCATCATCAATGTAGAAATTTATTTATTTGTTATTTTCCTTTATCTTGTTTTGTTTCATTCGTGTCTAGTATCTACAGAGAAGTCTCCGTCTCTGTATGAATAAGGTCATTGATATTTTCCTTGAATTCATTTTTGCTCTTTCATTCTGTACATGGTATCAAAGCTGAAGACAAGTCCCTTGACCCAGTGTAGGGATCTTGCCTGCTCTTTCTCTCTCATCGTCATAGTGCCAACACTCCGAATGCCTGACATGCTGCTGATGTGCCCTTCTCCCCTCTAGTGTGGCCGAGCTTCCCATTCTTTCTCTTCCACTATAACATCGAGGCCACCATGGGTTCCATCCATGTCAACTGAAGCACTCTCCACCACCGGACAAAGCCATGTCAAATGAGCTTCGCTCATTCTATTTGGGTCAAGATTGTGTGTAACACCTTTATAATCTTCTCAACAAACTTTGCTATCTCACCCAATGGGTCCCTTAGATAAAGGTCATGGTGGACAAACTCAATAATAGCATTGATGCCAGGTTCCCACATCACCCACTGATTGGTGATTTGATTGCTCAACGAACTCAAAGAGAGGCTATTTATATTGGCATGCTGATGACCCATCTTTCCACCTCATCTCCACATGGTCACCTGTCCAAATATCTCCTTTGCAATGAGTGTTATGAATCAATTCATGCATGCTTCTGAACTCTGACATATGTTGGCAGTTAAGTGCATTCTTTGATATCTAAGGTGCGTTCCTAGCTAGTGACTCATCTCTCAGTCATAGTATTCAGTCGGATCAATGGGTGAGCTGATCACCAGTGGCTTTAATATTTTTTTCGGTAATCTTATCACATGGATAGTAAGAAGCAAGCAACTGTTAATCACTTTTCAGTTGATACCAAATACTGTTTTATGGCCCTAGCTATTTTGGTGCTTTCTTTGCTTAAGAGCCTCTTGGTCGACCTTGATGGACCACTTCCTTCTCCTTTGGTTTTTTTTCCCATGATAACTGATACACTATCATATTTCTAAGAATCTAGTATTTCCTGAGCATACTAGCACACAAAGCACATCAAAATTGATTGTCACTTAATCGAAGACAAGATCACGCTTTCAGAAATTTAGCTTCAGTATGTATATCCGCCACTCAGATCTCTACATTTTCGCCAAACCTGTACACCATCCCTTGTATTTTGGTTTCTTACCATGCATGATTCATGCATCATGTATGTTCCAGCTTATGGAGGAGTGCAAAAAGTTATTTTATCTGTTTTTCTTTTCCTTCATCTTCTTTTACCCCATTTGTATGTTATATTAATATGAGACCTCCACTTTTCTTTAAATAGGGTCATTTCTCATTAATATGGACAAATTAGTTCAATTTATTTTTGCCCCATCTCTACAATTGCCACGACTCTATCACCACATGGAATACCTATTCTTGAATTTCATGTATTTATTTTTTATTTTTTAGTTGTTTCTACTGTTGCATACTTGGACACATGTTTTGTTGGATGTTTTCTTATAGTTGTTTTTAGTATTGTGAATTCGCATGACTTGCAGGTTCTATTCGTTGTGTGCTTAAATTAATTGCGCCTCAATTAATTGTGGACTTTAACTTGCTATTTTTAAATTAATTTTATGAACAACTGTGTGACTTTTTGAAATCTTTATCTTAATTAATTGCTTATGGCTAAATTACAATTGGACTAAATCATTTGCATGCACATTAAGGCTCCGTTTGGGGGGGACTTATTTTCACCGGTCAAGCAGTCACGACCGCATGATTCGGACCTTAATTAAGTCCTGGTTCATGCGGTCGTGACCGCTTGACCGGTGAAAATAAGTCCTCCCAAACAGAGCCCAAGTTTACATTTGATTGGTGTGTGTGTATGTATGTCATTTTAGGGTCGTCGTAGATTCACTGCATTCATCGTGTGATCACTTGCACTGCATCTAGGGTTAGGACTTCACTTGTCTGCCACCTATAGATTCGTCCTGCATCAGAAAGCTTTTCTCATTTCACAAGATTGCGAATAAATAATGACTTATTGTCACATACTTGAGCATTTTTCCTCTTGGGATTTGTTCACCATATTTATTGAGACATGTCTTTGCTCTTCATACGGAACACCATGGCTCAATATTTTCAAGCTGACATAGTTTTCAACTTACCTTAGCCTTTTTAAATTTGTCACCGGTGCCATTGTTCTTTGGTCCAGGCCCTCTTACCAGTTTCCCTATCTCATGTGGTAGATCTCAACAAACTGCATGAAGAAAAAATTGGTGAGTTCTACCGTCTCGATTTTCGTCCAATCCAACCATTACTCCCACATTACTCACAGTTCTCCTTGCCGACACCTTCCCCAGCCACAATCCCATGAGCCCATCTCACTACCAACACCTCAACAATCTGAATGCCACCTCCTTTGTCATGTCCATGCACCCATCACATTTACATAAATGTAACACATCACAAGGGATTCAGTTTTAACTGTGAGAAAAAATTCTGTTAACAACAATCATTGCAAAACTCACAAATTCCTCTCGGTACTCAGCCAACAACCTTAAAGGTAATGACTTGTTTTTTTCCCTATGGCACTTCATGCGTCATTTTCTATCAAGCAGACTTCATATCCCCGTAACTTCCTCACTTGAAACCTCCACCAGTATCTTTTTGAGCATTCATCGCAATACAACCTTCACATTACTTTCTCCATCCACAAGACCCCACTCTTCTTTCTCATTGATGGTGACACCACTCATAGCTTCGTCCAAGCATGTGTGTCCAAACACCTCCACATCAACATCCAACCGTTCTCCTTATTCTCAATCTCAGGAATGGCAGGTAGCGGCGAACAAGCCACCTCAAGTCATCTACCCTACCCTCAATTACACTCACCTTCTAACATCATGAATTTAACTATGACGTCTACATCCTCTCGCCACATGGTGCCAACATTGCCCTCAGTGTACTGTAGCTATAATACCTAGGCCTTGTCACCTTCGGCTCCAATCTCACGTCAACTTCTTCCACCAATCCCAACTTATCACCCTACAATAGATGCAAGATAAAATATCAACTAACCTGGAGCTAAGAAGATATGACTGAATTAATTTTCAAGCAACAACATCCGCCACTAGATCACACTAAAATAACAAAATTTGGAATCTACTCAAAAGTAACAATTGAGTGCAACAAATTCTAATTAGGGTGACCAATGTTGATAACAAACTAAAGAGAGTGTGAGGAAATTGAATGCATAGTAAATATGGAAGGTTTGTGGCGTAGGTTTGTTGATGGCATAAGGTTGTGGGTGGCATGAGAAGGGAGGAAGAGAGTATACGATGCTAGGAATTGCGACCGGAAGACGGTGGGAGGTCTGGGATGGTATGATAAGCGAGGTAGAAGTTTCCAAACTCAACTAGAGATGATAGCTAGGAGGTGGTGGAAGGTTGAGAGATGGAGGGAGAAGAACCGACACGGGCTTAGGGGCAAGGATAATGTTGAGTTTGTGGAAGAGGCTCGCCGATGCTGCTCAATGCTGAGACATGCATGAAATATTGCTAGGTGACCGGAGGTAAGAAGACGACAATGAGAAGATGACAACACCTCCAGTAGGCACGGGCTTCAGCACCCATGTAACCGAGCGATTCTAATGATGGGAGCCAACTCTCGATTCCTTGTCCCAATACCTAATAGGAAATTGATTTAAGTTAAATGCATTTGATGGTTTAGATTGTCTGGTCGGACTATTTAACATAAATTTCAAAATGGCACCCAAATAAATACATAAAATACGAAAAATATGTTCAACACAATGACGTGAGTTGATTGTTCGTATTCTTAATACTGATGCTAGTGGAAATAAACATTGACGGTCCTTTTGAACCTCGTGCTTTACTTGATGTCGTTGAACTCCATCAACTTTTCCCGGCTTGAAAGTATTCATCTCCTATGTATTGAGACTGTCATGCTCCTGATGCAAACCTGGTGCAAATCAATGAAGTTCTTCAAATGTTGTCTGCCATTGATGAAATGGTGTCCTCTTTAGTGTATTAGGTATAACATCAACTCCGTTCGATGACTATATGATCTCGTGGTGCATGATCTCAGTAATACCCCTAGCAGTAGGTGTACTAATGATGATGTGGAGGGTCATGTCGATGGTGTGTGCCATTGTTGAGGTGGAGGTTAAGGTTGAGACCGATAAGACTGACAAGTATATTAGGCTAAAGATCATAGTAGCCGAATGGCTCATAATGTGAAATCAAATCATGTACATTGAATACGATGTAGATACCATCTCCTTAGGAATATTCAATTTATATGAATTTGCTCCAATCTTTCTTAAAATTTTGTGAAGGCCCTTTTTCCTAATATTCAATTTCTTAGTTGTTCCCGGTGATAATTTCTCTCGTTGAATGCGTACCATCACTTGGTTACTTTTACATAAATGATGTGGTTTTCTATGGATAGAATACTATTGTCGTGCCCTTAATGGGATCTTACGTCGGATGTTTCATGCAACTACTGATGATCAACAGACTCAATGGACTCCCTAGAATCTACTGTAGTGTGTTGAATGCCTCTTAGAAGGGGTGGTTTATCGGGAGAATCATTGGGTGCGCCTATACGGCTTGTGGAGTGTCACTCCAGAGGGGTGACTCATTGGGAGGCTCACCGGCCAGTGTATAAGAAAATTCGTCGTATGTGCAACGAACACCTGAAGGAACATTAGAGACATCGCCATTGAGACACAACTTTTGGGCTTGCCTAATGTCTCCTAGAGGAGGTGACTCGTTAGAGGGTTTATTATAAGTATCAAAAAATTCGTCGTTTGTGTGATATATCTGAATAGTTTCCCGAGATATTAAGTGTCCTCATGTGTGAGCTATGTTATCAAAGGTGCGCCTCAAGCGCACCTAAGGCTCACTAGGCCCAGAGGTTTGCGTCTCCGTACGCCTTATTTGCGCCTTTGGAATATAGAAGATGCGGCTGAGTGAGATTTTTGTTGTAAATTTTCTTCTTCAAAAATTAAGAAAAAATGTAAGAACTTAATAATTTTTTATTGATTTAGTGTTTGTGAAAAATAATTGTGCGTTGAGACTTAAATATGATGCAAGAGACTATAATGATTCTATTTTAAAGAGAATAAACGATAATAATGAATTATTAATTAGTAGAGTAGATAAATAATTTGACCGAGAAACTGAAATATTGTTTGATATTGATTATTTAAAATGGATGTGGTTGCGCTTTGCCTTCACCAGGCGCACGCTTGCGCCTTGAGCCTTGCGCATAGGCTCTAAGACCCATTTGCTGCTTGGTGCGCCTTGCGTCTTTAATAACTAAGTATATGAGGTAGCCACTGTATGCTTACTACTAGAGTGTTGACTCTCACTAATGAACTGACTCGTCGATATGACGTGGAGGGATGTAGAGGATCATGCACACGTTCACAAGTTCTCCACCCGGTATCATCTTCTTCTTTACTGGGTGTAGGTAATAGGCATACCACAATGCCTAACTCCATGTTCCTATCTTCATCACTTCTGAAATAATTGAATATTATTTCCGATGCAGTATCTTTCCTCAATGTAAAGTAAATGGCTAACTACGAGCAGACTCACCAGGCAGGGCTTGATGGAATGAGTACTAGGCGTAGCTCAGAGCGGGAGCAAGTAATACTGTAGGAGGGGACTCAAGCTGGCTGAGTGATCTTGTGATGGCGGGCAGGGACTTAGGCTGAGTGGGTGCAGCTTGAGTATGGTAGGGGAGTATGGAGGGTCTGATCGGGAAAGCTTAAGGGGGGACTGATGGGGGTGTGAGTAGGGAGGAAGAGGGGTGGTGTGGCTAGGGCTGGTGACTGGGAGGCGGAGGAAGGTTGTTTGGTGTGGGAAGGGAGGAAGTAGTGCAATGAGTCTATGGTTGGTGCTAGGAGGTGGTGGAACTTTGGTGGTGGCATGGTTAGGGAGGAGAGGGGTCAGTATGAGGCTTCAGTGCATGGAAGATTACATATTTGCTGGGAAAAGGCTCGGCCGTTCTAGACAAGGTTGGGAAAGAGTGTGGTGGAGCTGGGAGTTTGACTTGAGATAAGGCGACAATGGTGAGGTGGCGTTGACTCCTGCAGGAGTGAGCTTCGGCATTCACTTTGTAGACCGAGAAACTCTAACGTAGGGAGCCAACATTTGATACTCTGCTCTAATACTTGATGTTTATACACAGGAGAAAGATTTAGGTTAAATGCATCAGATGGCTTAGATTGCCTGATCTGACCGTTTAACCTGAATCTTGAAATATAGCACAGTAAATAGAAAAAAAATAGGAAAAAAGTGTTGAATGTGATGACGAGCTTCAATCGTCCATATGACACCCCTAATGCTGATGATAGAGAAAAAATTTGATGGCCCCTGAAGCCCATGCTCTACTTGTCATGGTTTGTCCCGATCATTCTCTTTATCCCTTCTCTTGTTCATATCACATTTTACAGATCTTATAAAAATAGGGGCATTGAGAACATGACGTTCATATAAAACCAACATGAAAGGAGTATTGAAAAAAGGGGTAGACGAAAGATACTTGGTTAGAAGTTGTGTAAGCAAGTCTGCCAATTTATTCATTGTAAGTATTTAAATTTCCGTTTTAGAAGTCGGCGACAATCAGCTCAGATTTTGTTCTTTTGTATGAACTCAGCTCCTTGTAAATTGGTCCTTATATTTGTTTGGGCTAGGACTTCGCTTCATTGCTTCATCATTCCTGCTAATTTAGTATGATTTGATTGTTAATGAAAGAAAAAGTAAAATTGAATGTGACTGCCTGGTCAAAAGAGAAACTTTGTTCAAGGGGTGGGCTTCAAGAGCGAGAACTCAAAATTGCGCGCATCGGAATTTCAATCAGACAAACTCTTGCACAACAACCAACAACAACACTCAAGCCTTTATCCCACTATAGTGGGGTCGGCTATATTGATCTTTTGTCGCCATTGTGCCCTATCTTGTGTCATAATCTCACTAATGCCTATGTACATCATGTCTTTCCTTATAGTTTCATTCCAAGTCTTTATTGGTCTACCCCTCGCTCATTTAACATGACTAGTGACTAGACTCTCACAACGCCTAACTTGTGCATCTAATGGTCTCCTTTGTACGCGTCCAAACCGTCTTAGTCGAGCTTCTCGCATCTTCTCTGCAATTGGTGCTACTCCTGTCTTAACCCTGATACGTTCATTCCTAATTCTATCCAGTCTCGTGTGTCCACACATCCACCTACGCATTATCATCTCCGCAACTCTCATTTTTTGCTCATGTACAATTCACTGCCCAACACTCAGAACCATAGAGCATCGCTGGTCTAATTGCAGTACGGTAGAACTTGCCCTTAAGTTTTAATAGTACTTTACAATAAACTCTTGCACAAACTTTTAAAAATGTGAGCATCGCTTTTTGAGGCGCGATGTTGCAAATTGCCTTAGTACATCTCTCTATTAGAATAAAAGGAGATTTGGAATTGAAGATATCTCAATTGTTAAGGTAAGGCTAATGGCGATGATCACTATATCTTTAAGTCACTTCAAAAGTTGTGTTACGTAATCGTTTACCTGATCTATGATCTCAAGTAAGGCTCTGTTTGACGCTACTTTCTTTTGCTACGGTGAGTTTGAACAAAAACGCCACCGTCATGGAATGTATGTTTGACATGACAACGGTTATGAGCGCCATCAAAAAAGAAAAAATAGTTTTGAACATATAAGTGAATGAAACTCTTTAGGTGAGGTCGGGCACTCACGAACGACGGTTCATAACCACCGTATTCATGACCGCCATTGCCGCGCCAAACGGACCCTATATAAAAAAAAGAAAATCTTTTCCTAGATCTTGCAGTACTTGCTACAATTTATTAGGTAAAAACAGTTTTCAGTCTGTTTTATAATCTGATTGAATCCCATAAAGTAATTCCCTGTTGAAGGTATGAAGACTGGTCCCCCATTGGGCGTGGAGGCCAGTATTCCCCTACTCGATTTCTCAATGATTTTTTTAATCATTTCATCGCGCGTGTATGTGGCCTTGGGATTTCTTTATAGGAAGGGCAATTTCTTGTAATAATCAGGTACCACAAAATGACATTAAGATATCCCTACTGCACATCCCTGGAGATTCTGAAGCAAAGAAATCCCTTCATTTTCTGCAATTTTTTGTTCTCGCCAATCATCTTATGTGTACTTGACTCCATTGGGCATGGCGGTGGCGTCGTGAACACGGTCATTATGAACTGTCGCTCTTGAACGCCTTTCATCTAAGAAATCTCATCCACTTTTCTTGGTGACGTCCATAACTGTTGTTACGCCAAACAAACTCACCGGAGCAAAAACACCATGCCAAACGGAACAAGTAAATTGCTATTGACATTGCTCTTTGTCAATTGTAATGCCACATTGACATTGCTATTTGTTAATGTAGAACCTGATAGCCATTAGACTGGGTGTACAGAAGATCTCAGGAATCACAATCTGTGATACCAGTGAAAACAGAATGTATGATCCATTACCAGATGTTGAGGTCAGCTAATTGTGCCTTTTTTTTAATGCCGCCGATAATAATCTTATAAAAACTAAACGAATCCTATCAATTTTTATTTTATTTTATTTCCATTAATTTGGATTCAATCCTGCAGATATTTGTGGATTCAGAATGAATTTTGCAGATGCTTCCTTCCTGGTAAATCTGTTCAGAGAAATAGATTCTCTTGCGAGTTCTTGTTTCAACTAATAATGTTTTTTTTAAATGATTTTCTAAAGTACAGCTAAATGTATTTATTATTTTATTATCCTGTTAAAAAATTTCATTTTTTAAATAAAAAGAAATTGATTAGTGTGTTGTTAAACAAGCAACTCATATACTGTGGAGTTTTTAAAGTTGCACTTAAAAGTGCTGTAAAATTTACATGCAGTTTGTTTCTATTTGACCAAGCTCATTTTTTTTATCGCAAGCATGAATCCCTACCGCGACGTGGCGCAACTTGATGTGGGCTCTTTTCTGGTATTGCAGGATGATATTTTATTATCGTAATTATTGTGTATAAATGTATTTTTATGGATATCGTATTCTTATTATGAAATCTTGAAAAAAACATTTGTATGATACATCTAGGCTGTTGTAAGATTTGGGATGTATGACATTTTGAAATTTACTTATATTTCCTTTTAATAGTTTTTTTAGACAATTTTCCTAGATTTTAATTATATTATTCAAATTGAAAGTAAGTAGATTAATGGACAAACCTTCCATATCAATTGGTCTTAGGCTCTGTTTGGCGTTGCGTTTTTGCGCGTTTTTGCTCAAGTGAGTTTGGACAAAAAAGCTAGTGTCATAAAATGTATATTTGGCTTGACAACGTGTATTACCGCCACCAAGAAATAAGTTTTGACCACCGCATTCGAGCGTGCCAAACGGAGCCTTACACCAGGTACTATAATCTATCTATTTGATTTCACAATATATTTATTTTAAAACAGAATTCAGAGTCATTTTTATTCCTTAACTAATTTAACATTATAGTAGGCATTTCTAGAGAAATATTTCATACTAATACAAAATTATTAGAGAAAAAAATTCACTCGAGAGAGGAGCCTTGTGTGTGTAGTGTGCATCAAAGTGTGACCCGTGCTTACAATTCCTTCGCTAGAAAGAAATATTTAGGACCCGACTCGAGCTCACATGCTAAATATAAAATATAATGGTTACAATACATTAGGCCATAAAACAGCAATAGATACAAACTGCGGTGAATATAAGTAGAGCTGTCAATACAAACTATGGTGGTTGTAAATATGATCACTATTGTTTTATGTAAATTGTAAACTTATGCAAAAAATAATCAAGGGCACACGCTGGACCCTAAATTAGGAGTGTTTTGTTATTGTGAAACTCGGTTCCAGGTCAATTGAGAGAGAGAGAAGAGAGGGAGGGAGAGAGAGAGAGAGAGAGAGAGAGAGAGAGAGAGAGAGAGAGAGTCCTGATCATGTGCAAACACCTATGCTGTGCATATCCCGAATATGCAAATAAGCACCGTGCGCCATCTGATTGGGTATTGTAGCTTTCCAATGGGACAGACCAGCCGCTCCACAGCTCGGCAGCCGGTGGCTGCAGGCTCGACGACCACCGGCTGCCCATGGTTCGTTAACGTGGTGAATTTTCTTCACAGTGGCGACAGAGGCTGCGATGGTTCCTCTTCGCACCTTTGCCGAGAGGGTCTCTCAGAGAATCCCAAGGGCAGAAGGACTGTATGACCCAGGAAAGCCGAGCAGGCGAATGGAGCATCCGAGCTTGCGCGTGGTCGGGAGAATGAGATCGACATGCCTGCATTCGCCCAGGGATTAAGGCTTGCCAATTGTGTGAACCGTCTGTCACACTCGCCTGCTGCGCGCAAGCCTCAGGCCCTGGGCGAATGCAGGCCTGCTGACCTAATTCGCCCGACCACGCACAAGCCTGAATGCTCCACACGCCTGCTTGTCATTCGTGGGTCATAGGGCCCTTCTGCCCCTGGGATTCTCTGAGGGACCACTCGGCGAACACGAGGTTGTACACGTAGATTTTTTTATGCTGTGGATTTGTGTTTTAAATCTATGGGCATATGTTTTTATAATTTGCACTTATATTTTTATTTTAATATTTCAATTCAGTTGAATTTAATGTTTTAAATTTAAATTTTCAATTTCGTCCATTGAATTCTGAGATACAACCGAACATCATAATTACTAATGCGCGACAGGACGCAAAATACGCGCCCGAGCGGAAAATGAGCGTCCAGAAGGAAAATGAGCGCCCATGCGGAAAATGCTCGCCCGGGTGGAAAAATGCGTGCCCGAGTGAAAAATGCGCTCCCGTGCAGAAAAATGCACGCTCGACCGAAAAATGCGCACACATGATGGTGCACCCGAGCGAAAAATGCGCGCCCGGGCCGAAAAATGCACGCCCGGGCGGAAAATGCGTGTCTGGGCAGAAAATGCGCGCATGAGCAGAAAAATACGCGCCCGGGCGAAAAATGTGTGATGTGCCGAAAAATGCGTGCCCGAGCTAAAAATGTGCGCCCATGGGAAAATGAGCGTCCCGACGAAAAATGCGCGCCCGGGCGAAAAATGCACGCCCGGGCGAAAAATGCACGTTCAGCCGAAAAATGCGCGCCCGAGTGGAAAATGCACGTCTGAGCGAAAAATACGCTTCGTTCGAAAAATGCGCTCCCGAGACAAAAATTGAGCGTCCTGACCAAAAAATACGTGCCCTGGCAAAAAATGCACGCTTAGGCAATAAATTCTAATATGCAGTAGAACAGTGAAATTACTAATTACAATTCTTGTGATAAAATTCTCGCATTCAGCCGAACACCAGAATTGGAATTGACTTCAATTCCAATTCATACGGGAATTGAAATTGAAGTCAATTCCAATTCTTGAATCTCAATTCCTGAGAAACCAACGGAGCTACAAGTAATTACACCACATCGGCATATCCCAAAATTAAAAATATTTATGAAAATTCATAAATCCTAGAAAAATTTATTAGAGCTCCACCTACTATTGTATGCTATAATTGTTATTAAATAATGTATATTGTGTTTATTAAATAATTGATATGACAGAATAAAAAGGTTTTGTATTGACCATTATTTGTAGACTGCCCGACAACAGACTAGAATTATTTTTGTACCCGCAGGTATCTAGAGGAAGGTGCACGCGTGCATTGCGAGCCGCTCGATCTGCCAGGCCCGCCGTCTGATCAAGATAACTCCTACCGAGTTTTTTTTTATTTTTTTGCTCGCTTTAATCGTAACGGTCAGATCTTAAATTCAACGGGCACTATTGTCTTTGCACCTTCGTCTAGGTACCCACGGGTTCCAAAAAAGCGCTCACAACAGACAGCCTGCGGAGAGCGAAGCCCGCCGTTGTACTAACATAGGGCCGGAGGTAATGTTAAATCAAGAGTGTCAAGATAGGATGGATAAGACAGAATATGTTTGTATTGGAACCCAATCACTTCCCTCCACATGAAAGAGATTTAACCAGAGTCCAAATGCATGGGATCCATATGCAATCCTCTTCTATTTAATAATAAGTTTCTACTGACAAATAGTCTTCATCTTTTTAAAATATTTTTTTATATTTTAATTTTTTAAAAAATAAAAAATCCAATGAATGTGGACAGAGTTGTAAATAGAGAGTAAACCGAGATGCAATGTTACATCAAATCAGGATTTTTTTGGGAGATTGTTAATAGCATTTATATTGGCTATTAGCACTCTTCATAACTCATTTAAAGGGCATTCTTAAAAGACTATCCGCGCTCACCTATTTTCCCCCTTTCCGTCGACTGGCGCAGATGCGGCTCAGTTTGTTCTGGTGGTGGCGGTGAGAAAGGAGCAACGTTGGGAACGGAGCTTTGAGAAAGGAGCTCCGGACAGTTGCCGGAAAGGAGCGTTGGATCGGCTGTGGCGTTGAAAAAGGAGCAACGTTGGGGTGAGAACGTGCGAACCAAACAGTTCCCAGAAAAAAACGACGCTGCGGCTAGAACTCAACGGAGCTGGATTGTGGAAACAAACGGACCCGCAAAAAGGCATTACATGATAGTTGAGACAATAAACGTGTTAAAGCATCTGACTTCAAGGAACAAAATAACAATGTGAATAAAGGAATGGGATAAATATGAACATTTGGGATGAATATAAACATGTAGTTGTTAGATGAAAGAATCAAAACTGACATCCAAAATCTATCTGGAGAAACCTAATAAACATGACATTTGTGCCGGGTCGCTCGACGCTCCCACGGTCCGGTCGAACTGAACCATCTTAGCTCGGGAGTGAGCTGAGCGAGCAAACAGTCATAGAATGAAGCAACACGTGACGACAGGATATTTTATGCGGAGAAAAACTACGAAGTCAGATCGGTGTTGGCCAATTCCACTATCTTTTAGAGCCGCTGCAAATAGCTGTTTCTTGAGATTGACAGGTTATCACACGTTACAATGAATTATCGGGATCTGTTGATTTGCTTGGTGTGGAGCGCAGTGAAGTGCGTTCGGAAGCAGTCTAGAAGGACGAACGCAGCAACGGGGCTCTGGACTTGAGACTTGGAAGCCAAGGGAGCTCTTCGAAGTGTCTTTGAGGGAATCTTCGAAGTCTGACGGAGATCTTCGAACGCCGAAGGAGATCTTCGAACGCGAAGGAGATCTTCAAAGAAATCTTCAAACACCGAAGGAGGTCTCTGGGAATTTTTTGAGGGAAGACTCTTGAGCTCTCTCTGGCGTTGAAGGTAGTGTGTCTTCAACTGAGAGCTCATGACCCCTTTCATAGCTTTTGAGAGGGGCGTCCTAGTAATTGCGCCTCTTCAATTTTCCGATGGACGAAAAGGAGCTCTTGATCGGGTGGGGGGGGGGGGGGGACACGGATTACCCTTTTGTGAATATCACGATCCCCCCCCACCCCCCACCCCCCCCCCCCCCCCCCCCCCCCCCCGAACGGTTCGGGTAGTTCGGGAAGGAATGACAACGACGGCGGCAGTGGGAGGTGAGCGATGGCGAGCGCGACGACGGTGAGCAATGTTTATGAAAACAGCTCAGACAAATATTTTCGATCCAATAAATAATCTAACGACAAAAATCAGTGCGATTACGAAAAGAAATTTGAGCAAGCCACAAACATAAAAATAGAAGCAACCACAATCAAAGAATACAGAAATTTGAAGTGGTTTCCCAAATTTTGGGTACCTCTACTGCGCCGGCAAAAAAAAACTCCGTTACTGATAAACACACGTAGACAAAGAGAGTAAGAAAGAGAGAGATCGGTATTGCCCTACGAGGAACACAAAAAAGAAAATATCATTATCCTTCCTAGACTCTGTCGACAATACCTCATTTTCCAAGAACGTTGACAATCTCGCTTCTTAAGAATCCGGCCGAGCGTGACAAAAACAAATAGGAAGACGAATGAGCACCGCCGTGGCAGAGGAAGAAGAAACCGCGTGAAGAGGGACCTGCGCTTCCCTTGGATTTTCCACAGGACCTTCGACCGTAGAGCACCACCGCTACAGGAAGAAATCGTGCGGCCGACACCTACTTGTCTGAATGCCTTCAAAGGGGAAATCGACACCTCTATTTATAAGCATGAACCAAGCCCTAACAAACCGGGCAGAGGGGGGCGACTGTATGCATTAAGTAGCAGAGCAATCTCCTACTATTTGTGTTCCTTCATCCGAGGGAAATTGAAAAGTTCTCCAAAACAAAAATATTGTTGCGATATTGGTTTCCAAGAATGAAACCACCAATGGTGTAGTTTTCATTATCAACCCTGATTAAAAGGAGGCTGCATAGGAAAGATTTCAAAAAAATAATATTGTCTCTGGTTGGAAAGAGACGGCATTTGCAACAATCTCTACATTGACGCATCTTTCATGACATGCTCCACTTTACTGAGATAACTCCAAGTTGCCCTAACGGTCACCAAGAGCAAATGCCAAAGGAACCAGCTGAAAGTACTTCCGCAAAGAACGGATCAGAAAAAATCTCTTATCCTAAGTAGCACACAAACTGGACTGACGTGACTGTCTCAGAAACGCTTCACCTTGAATCTAAATTACAACTGCTCCACCTCCAGCGATGGTCTCCCATGGAAAACTAACCTATCAAGACTTCTAGTCTGTGATGTACGCGCGAGAGAGAAAATGATGAATGCAAACACATCAACAATGAATGCAAACGAACTGACCTCAGCATGAGGAAAATAAGCCTCTATGAGAACTAATCAAAAAATTGATTAGACACATTCTAAACTCATGTAAAATGAAGGAGTAACAAGTAGAGAGTTTAAGTAATAGAGGGTGATCAAACTGCATTCACAAAATGAAATTTTTGACTAGAAAAAATAACTAAAAAATAAGAGTTATCGTGACACAAGTATAGAGATAGCATAATAAAAAATGAAGAAAAATAAGCATGAGCAAATAAATGAATAATAACCATGGAAACAAAAAAAACATAAATGCAGGTGAGCGGCGGAGAGGAGTGTTCCAGTGCATAGGGGAGCTCCCGTGCGGGAGTGCGCGCGGGAGGGAGACCGTGCGCCGCTGTGCGCACAAAAGTGAGCCCACAAGTAGGCGCGCGCAGAAGGGATCTCATGCACCGGCTTGCGCATATGCAGAAGGGATCCCATGCATGGGCTTGCCTTGAGGCTTTTAACTCCGTCCTTTTGTCCGAATAGGTTTGGAGACTTATGAGCCCAAATTCTTTGGTAGCTCAGTTATGCATGGCTCGTTACTACCTAGATGGAGATACCTTTGCGGCCACTTTGGGTAGTCATCCGGCCAGCTTATTGTTGGAACGACTTTTTCCATGCCCGGTCGTTGCTTGTGGAGGGATCATGTAAGTCAGTTGGCTTTGGAACGAGTATTGACATTTGGCACGACAACCATATGTTATGGGAGGGATCCTGTAAGTCTTGCTGGGTTTTTTGGAGGAATCACAACCATGTGTTATGGGAGGGTACCCTTCAACCTCTAGAGGGGACGATTCTCTTTATTCACTCGACAGTTGTGACTATTCCGGAGCAGCTTGCGATGCCTGATTTGTCTCTCTCAAATGCATACCCCCTGACAATATTAAGACTACTTTTGGAGGAGCTCTTCGGGATGACGCTTCATTAGTCGGTGTTGTGTTCATCGCTCGTGATTCTTCCCGTAGGTGCTTGGCATGGTGGTAGAGGCATTGGAATCAAATGACTTCTCCTGCAGTGGCTGAAGCACTTGCGGCTCAATTGGCGGTGGAGTTTGGTTGCAAGTCTATGGTGGTGTGGGGACTGGGCTACATTGATTAAGGATTTGGCGACGGCGGTAGCACCTTTCTCTTTGGATCGCTCAATCATCGTCGACATCTTGGATTTGGCTAGTATACCACAACTTGATTTTGTTTTGCACGATGGTTGTCAATTCAGATTGCGCGTGACATTGGGTCGGTTTCCTTCCACATGTCCACTTCTTTACCCTTACATGTATTGGATCTAATCCACATAGACTCTCGTGTTGAATGAATATGTGTGATGAGCTTTTTGATAGATCTTGAGGCAAAGCAGAGGTAAAGTAGAGGCAAAAAACAAATGAAAAAAAACTCACGGTTTTACTAATGAAGATTTTACTGGTTTTAATTAACTTGATATTGTGTAGATACAGGGGATGTCATTATATAGGCTAAACATCAAAGTAAATAGAGACGGCTCACCATTTAATTGCTACAAAGAGCACAGTAAACAAAGAGCCTGATTTAATTTCGACACTTTTTCTCTAAAAAAAACAACCTAGAGCATTCAGAAAGTCACATGGCGTCTGCTCACCATTTGCTAGACAAACAAATCAAGCGAGAAGGACCATACTCGCTACCCTTAGTTCGACATCGACTCCAACTCAACAACTTGCCATGATAAGATAAATCTGCAGACTATCTGCCCACTCACATTCTATTATGAACCAACATTGGGGTAAGACATATTAGCAACGCGCGTACGAGACCCGAAATCTTTCGATGATCTTCTAACGGTTAACGATGTCCACCACAACACTTTCAAACGGTCGGCAGAGGCTTACGGCTTGCTTGAGCAAGATAACAGTATTCGTGAATGCTTAGCGGAGGCTAGACTATTTCGCATGCCTTCTGCTCTTAGAAGATTATTTGCAACTATTCTTCTGTACTCTAATCCTATAGCAGTACGATCACTATGGGAAGAAAATTACATTAGCATGGCTGAAGACTTTGCATCGACAAGCAATCCAGATTACATAAAGAATAAAGTGTTATACAATATAGCAGGAATTCTCAATGAGTACAAACGCACTCTACAAGAGTTTGACCTACCTAAAATCAGTGATGATTTCGAAGATTTACAAAATGTCTCCAGCATTCTACAACATGAATTAGCGATACTTACTCCGCTTGAAGATCTCCGCGCTATTGAGTCACTAAATAATGACCAATTAAACGCATTCAACGCAATAAGCGAGGCTATAACAAAAAAAAGCAGTGCTACCTTCTTTGTTGACGGACCGGGGGGAACAGGAAAGACTTTTCTTTATCGGGCAATCCTTGCAAAATTTAGAAGCAACAGTTGCATTATTTTGGCAACAGCCTCATCCGGGATTGCTGCGACTTTACTACCTGGTGGTCGGACTGCTCATTCAAAATTTAAAATTCCAATACAGCTGGATGCTTCAACAATGTGTAAATTTGGAAAACAATCCGATTTACGTAAGCTTATACATCAGGCGTCTGCAATAATATGGGACGAGGCACCTATGACTAATAGACGTGCCTTTGAAACAGTTGATCGTACATTTCAGGACATGCTTGACATTCATACACCTTTCGGTGGGAAGGTCGTAATACTAGGAGGCGACTTCCGACAGTTAACTCCAGTTGTCATAAATGGAGCAAAATTTGAAATTATAAATTCGAGCATTATTCAGTCACATCTGTGGGATAACGTTCGTGTGCTACGCTTATCAAGCAATATGAGGTCAGCCAGTGATACTTATTTCAGCAACTTTGTTCTTCGAGTTGGTGATGACACAGAACCGACACTGGACGATGACATGATCAGAATTCCAGATTCTATGATTATTCCGTGGGATGGAGAGAATTCAGTCTCTACTTTGGTAAACTTTGTTTTCAAGGACTTGAGTAGCAATTTTGATAATGTGGAGTACATGAAATGTCGGGCTATTATAACCCCTTTGAATGATGATGTACATAAGCTGAACGATATGACCCTTGCTCTTTTCCCCAAAGAACATACATACTACTCATTTGACTCTGTGCTTGATGACACCAGAAATTTATACTTACCCGAGTTCTTGAACTCTCTGTCTCCTGGAAGTCTGCCGCCTCACAATCTTACATTGAAAGTAGGATCACCAATAATGTTGTTGAGGAATATTGATCCAAACATAGGGCTTTGCAATGGTACGAGACTACTTTGTCGCCGCTTTGGAAGAAACATCATTGAAGCAGAAATTCTAACAGGACAACACAGTGGTCAAAGAGTCTTCTTACCGCGCATACCTTTACAGATTTCTGAGGATGTAAACATGCCATTTGTGCTAACTCGAAAACAGTTCCCTGTTCGTCTTTGCTTCGCTCTAACCATAAACAAATCCCAATGACAAACAATTGAAAATATAGGAATTTACCTTTTAGAAAATGTCTTCAGTCATGGGCAGTTATATGTGGCTTTCTCGCGTGGGGTTTCCGAGCAAAAAACTAAAATCTTGGTTAGAAGGGGGACAATACAGGGTCGTGAGGGTGTTTACACTAAAAATGTGGTGTACAAGGAAATCTTTGCAAAACTAAACTACCAACCACAACTATAGTAAGTATAACATTTTCATATGCATAATCGTCTTGCCCCCTCAAAATCTAATTTCTTGAATTACATGCAGGTCCATATCGATCGTTGCAAAGAACAAACGTAACAACTTATTCCTGATCCATAGAGTTCGTTGTAATTTTGAGACCATCAAGTTGGAGTTGCAATAGGTAAATAATAATACCGACCGTTGTAATTTTGACCGAGTACATGTAGTTTCTCTTTTTGATACATCACTCTTGGGTGCGAACGGGCAAAGCCCTTGAGATGAAAGGATTGTACTGGCAATGAACAAATCACAATTTTTTGCGGAACGGAGCTCGGGTGGAGGCGGCCGAAGGCCGCACAAGAACATCGTACACAAACCGACAAACCCACCTTGGGTGCGAACGGGCGAAGCCCGTGAGCACCCAAGGCAACCGGGAGCATCGAGCACGGCCGGCAGGCCGTGCGAAGTTGCTAGTATTGCTTACGGGAACTATTGATCGTTGAATTTTGTAGACCTGGAACTATTAGTTTCTGTAGTTCAGTTGCAATTTGCATGTTGTATCATAGTTCAGTATTGTATGAGATCTCATCAGAATATTTTAGGATATTTATCCGATCAATGCAGAGAACTAAAGAAACTGAAGGCAAGACATAATATCTAGCTGTTTTTTTTTGAAGATTTCTAAGATACGCCCAAGGTTGCAGATATTGGATGTCGGGTTCATGTCCGTTTGAGTTTGAAATGTCGGATGTCGGATTACGGGGGATATATCGGGGATATTTTACAATATTGGATTTTAATATTTAAATAAATTTATTCATATATATTACACAGTTTTTATAAATATATAATTGTATACATAATGTATGTTTATAAATTACACAATAAACATATATACAAATAGTGTGTTTATAAATTACACATGAAAGAGCCGTTAACTGCAATAAACGAGATAAAGATCATCAAAGGAGAGCTAGATGAGAAAGTAGTCGATACTAAACTTAGAGAGATGCACAAAATAAATTATTTCTGTTTGATCTCCTCAAAAGGGATAACCCAGTGCACAAAGCTTCCCTGCACAGCGAGGGTCCGAGGAAGGATCCCACCACAAGGGTGAAATGTAGGCAAACCTTACCCTACATTTGCTTCCAGGACTCGAACCCGTGACCTCAAGGTCACATGACAACACCTTAATCGATGTTTGTTCTCTTCAAAAAATGAAAAAAATATTTGTAATACTTTCGACGATATATTAGTCACAAAATATCGCCGGATATATCAGGTAAAACGGATGGCGATATTTTCAAAAATGACATATTTGCATAAAATATCAATGTCGTGGCGTTTTACCCTGAAAACTTTTATGTCGGCCGAGATGTCGGCTGACATCTACAACACTGGATACGCCCGGTGAAAATGTGTTTAGCAGTGGTGGTGGTGGTCGTGAGTCCCACGGTTATGAACTGTCGTTCGTGAACGCCCAACCTCACCTAAGGAACTTCATTCATTTTTATGTTCAAAACTAGTTTTTTCTCTTGGACAGTGTGGTTTTTGTTCAAACTCACCAGAGAAAAAAAGCCACGCCAAACAGAGCCTAAATCTTGGCCTAGTCTTGCTTTTCAAGCGTGTGAAGAAGCTAAGATATTTCGCTCCAAACATGCATGTGAATAGCTAGGAAGTTATGAAAATCTTAGCCTAGTCTTCAATGTAGTTCTAGTTTCCCAGATCCCTGTACATTCTTCAAGAACAAAGCTGTATCATACTTCACTGGACGTCAAAAATGATTCTTTATCATGAAATGGAATCGTCTCAATAGTGAATTTTCTATTGATTTCTAGTATTTACCCGAATTTCATACTGTCATCAGGATCTGCATCCCGTACGAATATCAAGCTGTATTCATACAGTGAGCTGAGTTCAGCAACAAAAAAATTTCACATAAGGAATAAGTTGGGGCAAGGTGGTTTTGGCACAGGATACAAGGTATGCAACGGTACATGCATTTAATGATCTCAAAGTTTAAGGATTTGAAGCATTTGGTTGAATCTGTTGTAAGTTTTTTTTTCTGCCCTAATGAAAATAGAACTAAGTAGCAGGATTAAGTAGTGTCCTAGTGAAGATGGAGCCTTTTGTCTGTGTCGCTCGAAGCATCCGGATGGAGATCTAAGTGGAATCACCTACCCGTTGCTCCTAGGTGGGTATAAATAAGCAAACCCTTAGGAGTTACTACGGGTATGGGTTAACCGTGTACCCGAACCGACTCGTTATGCCTCCGAACCCGTTATTCGTCCAAATATATACTAACAATCTCCTCCTATATTTGTGACAAATAAAGTGTACGTTTCGGAGTGCAGAAAGTGGAGAATATCAAAATAAGTTTCCGACTTTACACATTTACATAAGAATTAGCACAGTTTTTAAAGAAAAACATAAACTTGAGTTTTAAAACAATAACATAATACATCCAAAGAAAAATGTGTTACTCAATAATAACTAAGTCTAGAAAACAAAAAATGACTACAGATAAACGTGTAACAATTCTACTCAGAGAGTAAATCATCATCATCTATGTCAAAGTCCACTTTCTCTCCTCCATCTTCACCAGTGCCTGCAAGGAATTTCATGAGTCAGACTCTATGAATTCATAAACACATGCAGTGAAGTATCAAAGTAAACTAACTCTACCTAAATGAGCTTAGTACTTGTAGCAGTAGTGAAATAACACTGTCAGCATATCTATCCAGTCTAGCTAGGACCAGTCAAGTTTTGATTTTAATAAATCAAACGTTGTTATCTTACGCATTAGTGACCACTATGTATCTCATCATATGATTTGTCACATCGTCATTTGCAACATTATCAAATGTGAAATAATGTGCTATGATCACTAATGTTAGATTAACTCATACAACGACTTTCTATTCACAGTTGAATAATTCTCAAATAAGCTTACAACGAGAAAGATGTTAAGTCATCAGGTGTGGAATGACTAGCATGTAACCATCTTGGGCTTTCATCAAGAAATTATTTGGGGGTTTTCAGTCTGTTATTAGACGCTTGAATGTTGCGACTATAGGTTCTTGCTATGAAAACATAAACATAAGAGAAAGTTTCATATATCTATGAACTGTAATCTCATCTCCCCCGATGTTTTAATTGTGAGAACTCTATTTAAGCCCTTTGTCAAGGTGTCAGCAAAATTATCTTTTGACCTCACATCAACGAGGTTCACAATCCCTTGACTCGTAAGGGAGGTCAACCGGGCTTGTTTCATCCGTAGTTGCCTTCTTTTGCTATTGAACAAAGTGTTCGTAACAATCATTTTAGTAGTCTGATTGTCGCAGTAAACTGCAACAGAACTCAACTTCAGGCTCGACAGTGGAATGTCCATCACCAAATCTCTTATCCACTCTGTTTCTTCTCCCGCTGAAGCTAGAGCGTAGAGTTCGGATTTCAAAGAAAACAGTGCAATACATGATTGTCTTTTGGACTTCCAGGCTACAGCTGCTCCTCCTAGTGTGAATATAAATCCACTAGTGAGCTTGCTGTCGTTTAATTCTGAGCACCATGATGCATCCGAATATCCTTCCAAAACTGGAGGATGACCATAGTAACATAAAGCATACTTTTGGGTGTGCTTTAGATATCGCATTAGCCTATCGAGGGCATCCCAATGGTCTTGGCTAGGATTACTAGTGAACCTGCTTAACAGGCCGACCGAAAAGGCTATGTCAGGTCTTGTGCAGACCATAGCATACATGAGACTACCAATCAGTTTAGCATAATCTAACTGTCTAACCGCAGCTCCATCATTGGGCTTCAAGCGATTATTGTAATCGTAAGGTGTCTCCATTGCTCTACGTTCGCTGTATCCCCACGTATCCAACATGAACTTTATATAGTGGCTTTGACTTAGGGAAATGTCATTTTCCCAAAGCTCATTTGCATGACTAGTATAGTCTCAGCTATAACTAGGTCTTTAATGTTAAACTCCTTCATTAGTGTTAAAAGTAGCGAACATGCAACAACAAACGGATAGAGTTTTGAATAATTGAAATTTTATTATCCAAAAAAGATATCATTTACAAAGGTATGACCTCCCTTTTATAGAATGAAGGAGATATGAGAGAGTATAAACAAACAATGTGGGACTAAACATGTACATGGCTGAGCGGCTAGAAATAACGGAGACCGCACAGGCCGCGCGGTTAGACAGATGTGTTAACCGCTCGACAACTCCAGCAGAATAGAAACAAGCCGTGATGGGAGACCGACAGACCGCCCGGTCTCCAAGCTCCTGAGTGAGACCGCCAGACCGCTCGGTCAACAAACCGCCAGACAAGACCGCAAGGCCGCCCGGTCTAATACTTCAACACTCCCCCTCAAGCTGGAGCATAGATATCAATCATGCCCAGCTTGTCACAAATGTGGAAGAAGGAAGTAGAGATCGGCTTTGTGAAGATATCTGTCAATTCCTTGTCAGAGGTGACAAACGGAGTACAAATCTGTTTCTTCAAAATCTCTTCCCGAATGAAGTGGCAGTCAACCTCTATATGCTTTGTTCTCTCATGGAAGACCGGATTTCTGGATATGTAAATAGCGGCTTTGTTGTCATAGAACATAGGAAGAGGATAGTCATACACCTCTCCTAGGTCGAGCATGAGAGTCCGCAACCACTTTAACTCACACGTGGTTGACGCCATACTCCGGTATTCGACTTCTGCACTGGATCTGGAGACAACAGACTGTTTCTTGCTCTTCAAACTCACAAGATTTCCTCCAACAAAAGTACAAAAACCAGATGTGAACTTACGATCGCCTTTATCATCCGCATAGCTTGAATCTGAGTGGGCCTCAACCCTCAGATGATCATTCTTCTGAAAGATTAGCCCTATGTCTGGTGCTGCTTTGACATACTCTAAAATCCTCAAGGCAGACTGAAGATGGCACTCCCTGTGAGCTTGCATAAACTGACTGACCTTGCCTATAGCATAGGAGATGTCGGGTCTAGTCACTGTGAGATAGATGAGTTTGTCTACCAAACGTCTGTACCTTGTGACATCAGATAGAAGAGGCGAGTCATCCGTCCACGTTTTGTCTTCTCCAATAGCCATGGGAAACCGAGCCGGTTTGGCACCTGTCAATCCTGCTTCTTGTAGAAGATCAAGGGCATACTTCCGTTGGGAGAGAACCAACGAGTCAAGTTTCCGAGAAATTTCTATCCCCAAAAAGTACTTCGGGGAGCCCATATCCTTCGTGACCAAGTGTTGACGGAGGTGCTTCTTCGTCAAGTCCACCTCATCTTGGTCATCGCCAGTAAGAAGAATATCATCCACATATACTGCCAAAACCACCAGTCCCGAGGCCGTTTTGCGAATGAATAAGAAGTGATCGGCTGAACTCCTTGTAAAGCCGATGGTAGCTACAATACCACTGAATTTGTCGAACCATGCCCGATGGCTCTGCTTTAGGCCATAAATGGTCTTCTTCAAACGGCATACGTGTGTCTCCCCCTGAGCAACATACCCAGGAGGTTGCTCCATGTAGACGTCCTCCTGAAGATCGTCATAGAGAAATGCATTCTTGACATCAAGCTGGGAAATAGCCCAATCCCGGTTAACAGCCACAGAGAGAAGAACCCGGATGGTGCTGAGGCGAGCAACCGAAGAAAAGGTGCCCAAGTAATCAACTCCGTAAGTCTGAGTGAAGCCTTTGGCCACCAGCCGGGCCTTGTAAGCGATCCACAGTGCCGTCGGGGCGAAATTTCACAACAAAGACCTAGCGACAGCCAAGCACATCAGTGCCCACGGGAGGAGGAACAAGGGTCCAGGTACCCCTTTCAGTAAGAGTAGTCATCTCTTCATCCATGGCAGACTTCCAATGAGGGATAGCAAGAGCCTCCTGGTAGGTGCGGGGAGTAGAAGTAGCGGAGATAGCCAAGGCAAAACACCTGCGAGAAGGAGAAAGCCGATCATAGGAAACAACTGCCGCAAGCGGGTGTTGAGTACACGCTCGCACCCCTTTGCGAAGAGCAATGGGAAGATCCAGGTCGACGGGTGCGTCAGCGACCGGAGCGTCCGTGGCGGAGAAGGCTGGCTCGGGACTAGAGAAAGACGGCGCCGGAGACGGTGGAGGAGGGGTGGGTGGGGAGACGGACAGGGAAGGAGACGGTGGAGGAGAGAACGGAAGGGGGGAGATGTCGAGAGGCGTGGAGGGAACGGAGAGAGGCGGTGGAGAAGTAGAGACATCTGGAGGAAGAGAGGAGTTAGGAGAGAAGTAGGAAGCATTCTCGAAAAATGTCACATCCGCGGAGACAAATTGCTTGCGGAGAAGGGGGTCAAAACAACAATAGCCTTTTTGAGTGGTAGAGTACCCCAAAAAGACACACTTGGTGGAACGGGAGGAAAGCTTGTCGCGGGTAGCGGAGGGAGCGTGAACGAAAGCCGTACAGCCAAAGACACGGAGAGGGAGAGGAAAAGGTTCCTTGCGGGGGTAGAGAATGGAGAAGGGGGTCTGGCCGTGGAGAACCGTGGAGGGAAGAAGATTGATGAGATAGCAGGCGAGGAGCACAACGTAGCCCCAGTAGGAGCGAGGTACTTGCATCTGCGTCATGAGAGTACGAGCAACATCAAGGAGGTGACGGTTTTTACGCTCTGCCACCCCATTCTGCTGGGAGGTGTAAACACACGTGGTTTGATGAAGAAGACCATGTTGTTGAAAGAAGGAGGAGAACTCATGATTAAGATATTCCTTAGTATTATCAGAGCGTAAAACTTTAATAGAAATGTCAAACTGATTCTTAATCATAAAATAAAATGATTGCCAAACAGAAAAGAGTTCAGAGCGATCTTTTAAGAGATACACCCAAGTATATTGTGAAAAATCATCTATAAAAGTGACAAAATAGGAACTACCCCGACCAACAGTGAGGGTAGGAGCAGGACCCCAGACATCAGAATGAATGAGATCAAACGGGTCAGACCCGGATGGTTCTGACTTCACGTCATCCACTACGGATTGATCAGAACTAAGAATCAGCATATCATCCACATACAAGCATATTATAGCGACTTTGTTCGATCTATGACGTATGTAAAGACATTTGTCCGAGAGACTCGACATGAATCACATGTGTCTTACACTATAGTCAAACTTCTCATGCCATAATTTTGGTGCTTGTTTTAGTCTGTATAGCGACTTGATTAACTTACATACCTTACTTTTGTGACCGTCCAAGATGAAACCTTCAGGTCGACTCATGTATATATCTTTGGTCAGATATCCGTTCAAAAACGCAGTCTTAACATCCATTTGATGAACAATAAAGTTCTCAATAGACGCAATAGCAAGGAGTATCCTAATGATTGCTAAGTGGCACACTGGTGAATATACATCAAAGTAATTCACTCCACTAACTTGTGTGAAACCTTTAGCCACAAGACGCGCTTTATACTTAGCTACAGTACCATCAGGATTGAGTTTCTTTTTCAGAACCCACTTACACCCGATAGTTTTAGCCCCTTTTGGCTTATCAACCAACGTCCAGGTGTTGTTCTGAAGCAAAGAGTTCATCTCTTCATCAATGACTTCTTTCCAAAGTAGGGAATCCCTTGATCTCATCGCGTCCTTATAGGTGGATGGATCGGCCTCAACATGATAAGTGACAAAGTCACTACCAAAGGTTCTGGTAGTTCGCTCTCTCACCGAAGTCCGTCTAGACTATAAGACATTATTGTCTATCGGGACTAAATAGGAGGTGCTCGGTACTGATTTGGGTTCTTCCTCAGTAATAATTACTTACATATCTGAGATTGTGAGGTTCTTATTCTTAAGAAACTTATCCTCAAAGAACACAACATCCCTAGACTCAATAATTATATTATTAGACAGGTCTAAGAATCTATCTGCAACACTATATTCAGCACAACCTAAGTAGACACACGTGTTGGTCCTAGGTCCAAGTTTAGACCGTCTAAGGTCAGAGACCCTGACATAGGCTATGCAACCCCAGGTCTTAAGGTTAGTTAATGTCGGAGGTCTATTAAACCAAAGCTCGCAGGGTGTGATATCTAATTTAGCATGAAGGACTTTATTTAGAATGTTATTGACAGTCAAAACTGCTTCTCCCCAATAGGCAATAGACATGCCAGCAGTGAGCAACATAGAATTCAGCATCTCTGTTAACGTTCTATTTTTTCGCTCGGCTATACCATTCGATTGAGGTAAATAAGGAGCAATGGTTTCTGCTATGATCCCTTGAGAGGCAAGGAAACCCCGGAACTCACTGGACATGTATTCTCCTCCTCTATCACTTCTAAACCTTTTTATTTTCATGTCTAGTTGGTTTTCTACCCTGATTTTGAAGAGACAACTTTTCAAACGCTTCATCTTTAGTTTTAAGAAGATAGATGTGACAGAACCTAGAACAGTCATCTATAAAGGTGATCATATACTTCTTCACTCCTCTGGTGACAAAACATTTAAAGTCACATATATCGGAATGTATAAGCTATATGGGTGTTGTGCTCCTAATAACCACACTAAAAAGTTTCCTAGTGATCTTAGTTTGAGCATACACGTCACATTTCTTAGGAGGTGACTTAGTGTCTAATGCGATCTGGTGAGTTTTAGCTATTTGTAACATTTTCTTATAGTTCACGTGTCCTAGTCTCTCATGTAGAGTTTATGGCTAACTAAGTTTGTTTGAACTTGTTGAACTAACTCATTTGCTAGACTTAGTCGGTACATCCTATTTTGGACGTATGCACATCCAAAATAGTGTGAGTTAACTGACAGTGTTACTTTACCGCTACAAAAAGTAAATGACATACCAACATCACATAATAGACTAATAGACACTAAGTTAGCAACTAATAAAGGAATAAATTTGACGTTTTTTAAAATTAAAGACTTACCTGAGGATAACAGTAAGGTTGCGTTCCCCACCTTCAGTACGTCAGCTGTCTCGCCATTGGCCACCGTCACAGACTCTTTCACAGTAGTGAGCCCTGTCATAAGAGCAGAATTGTTGCAAACGTGACACGTCTCCCCCGAATCCAAGTACCACTCTGTGCTGTCCTTAGCGTTTCTGTCCATTGCAACAAAGTCGGAAGGCTCAGCTTGGCTAACCATATTGGCGTGATTATCATCCTGTGGTGCTTTGGTTCTTTCTCTTTTAGGGAGCCTGTAATCAGATGCGCTGTGTCCCCACTTGTTGCAGTTAAAACACTTGAGAGCTACCATGGGATGGTCTGGTCCTCTTAGGGTTCGACACGCGTTTAGAACTAAGGAGCATGTTAGCCGCAGCCTTCTGCTTGCTAACAGTTTCTAAATCGTGTCGAGTCCTATTTTCATCCTCAATGCGAATAAATCGCTTGAGGTCATTAAGACCGACCTGCATCTTCTTGCGGTACATTTCAGTTTTAAAGTTGTACCATGTAGAGGACAATTTAAAAATAATCGTGTTAGCAACAAAGCTGTCTGACAGAGAAATATTCTCACTATGTAAAGAGTCTACTAAAGCTTCAAAATTCGATACCTGAGGGAGAATCGCCTTCTCCTCATCGAACATGAAGAAGTGGAATTTGTCCACCAGGTGCGCCTTGGACAAATCCTCCTCTTGCCTGAAGTGCTCCTCCAGTGCCTCCCAGATTTCCTTGACAGTCTTCATTTTGATGTATGTCTTCGTCAGGCTGGAGGACAGACAATTCAGCATGTAGTCGCGGCAGAAGTCCTCATCAGCGATCCACTGGGCTTCCTCTTCAGTTCTCATAACGTCAACACGATCAGACTGAACTGTGTAGAACACGTTCAAAAACTTCATCCCAAATTGCGTATTCAACTTCCATTCGTTGAATTCTGTAACCGTGAATTTCTCCAGTTTGATCATAGGAACCAGTGACGAGAAATTTCCCTTCATCATTGTGGGTCACACTCTTTCCAATGATTTGCAAAAAACTCCTTGGCAAAACCTCTTTCCAAATTGCTAATTTCCTTGGCAAGACGTCTTTGCCACAAAATCAACCAAGAGGTCTAACAATTCAAGATTAAACCTTCTATCACTTCACTGCAAAGCCCTCAAAAATTTGGCCATGATCTGCTTGGACCTAAAGCTTCAGCAATAAGATCTATGACATTGAGAATCGGCTCTTCCCATGAAAAAAAACAAAGAAGAGAAGATGGGTCGCTGGTATCAAGCACTAAAAATTCCAGGCGGCCAAAAATCCCGAGAAAGCAACGGCCAAGCCCCCTGCTTTTCCGATCGAATGTCTTTTCCTTTTACTGTGCCGATCAAAACAAACGGTTGCGGCAGGCCTTAGGGATGAATTTCTCCTTCTTCTCCCGATCAGCAATAAAGTCGGCGGAATTGGAGAACAGCGACAACATGAAATGATCCCCGATTGAAAGCAACTGCGATGAAAATTTCCTCTTCACGATCCCGTCGGCCAGAGCAAAGCCGGCGGAATTTCTCCTCCTTCGCGAACCGAGTGAAACAGCGGCGTGCTTCGAGAATGTGTGTGTCGCTCGAAGCATCCGGATGGAGATCTAAGTGGAATCACCTACCTGTTGCCCCTAGGTGGGTATAAATAGGCAAACCCTTAGGAGTTACTACAAGTATGGGTTAACCGTGTACCTGAACTGACCCGTTATGCCTCCGAACCCGTTATTCGTCCAAATATACACTAACACCTTTCACCTCCATCTCCATCAGTTTAAAAGGAGATGTATGATTTGAATCAGCATTTGAATAATTCTCAATTTGTTTTTTGATCTTTGTGAACATGAATGGAAATGGCTGTGGATGCACGCAGGCTCAGTAAATTCGTAGTGACTAATAAAGAGAGATTGTTATTATCACATATATTTGAAACTCTCCATGGTAAATTAAACTACAAGATTATCACAGAAAGCATGCCAATCAATCCTAATTATTAATGTTATTATATATATCTATCCCAACCCTTGTGATTCCGGGCAGTTGAATATAGTTATGTCTTGCAGCTTGGACTATGATAATGGCCTAGAGTCATGCAAGGGATCACACTGAGAGATGATAATAGGCAAGGGAATGGAGTGAAAAAGAAGAGGGAAGGTGAAGAGGTTTGCAGGGAAGAACGCAATGAAAGCTAGCTAGAAATAAGAGTTTGGAAGAACGCAACCGAAGGTAGCTAGAAATTGAAAGTTATCTTTTTTGGGGGTTGTTTGATTGCACAACTGGTTGAATTGAGTGAAACCACATTAGGAAATTAGGGCAAGTAAAAGTAGGTTTGACGAGACGAGTGTCTAGCCGCGGGTACTGGGTGCAACGTTTCATCCCAAGAGGCGGGTTTGATGGTCACTGGGCTTCACCAATGTTGTTATAGAACGAAGCAAATGCATTTTTTGGTCTGCCATCAACACGAGGGAAGTCGAATGAAAGGTTTCAGGTTTAGGGTTTCATTGCTATCTAAGTTGCGTGGGACAAACACGTGGATGTTAAGATGTATGTGGAAACACATAAGAAATGGTAAACTGAAGAATGATTGAAATAGAGAAATGATAAGAGTGACATAGGTCAAAAATAAGACACCTTAAATATACCTAGGTGGCTTGGACATATACAATGAAAGGTAGGAAATATATCCATGAGCCGGGTAGATAAAATTAGCATAGAAGGATTAGGAAGGAGAATGATAGACCTAAGGTAACGTGAATACAAATCAAAGTGATCTTCTAAGAATACAACAATGAATAAAGAATGAGAATGCACAAATCCAACTGAAAATAATGATTATGATGATGATAATGCTAATTAAAGCTATAACCTGCATTTTAAAATATATGTATTGATCATATAACAATGTTTTCTTCTCTTTAACAACATTCCAGGGAACACTCGGGAGCGGAGAAAGAATTGCCATTAAGATGCTTGCTGGAGATTCAAGACAAGGAACTAAACAATTTCTCACCGAGATCGATGGGCTCACTAATGTTGTGCATGCAAACCTAATTCAGCTAATCGGTTGTTGTGTTCACGACAAATCCAGGATGTTAGTGCACGAATATATGGAGAACAATAGTGTCGACCACGTTTTACTAAGTAAGGCATCAAAAGAAACTAAGGTTAATCATTCTCTTAATTACTGCTCTTAGAAAGAAGAAACAAAAAATCAACTATTGACATTCTATCTAACATTTTCATCTTCTAGGCCGTAAAAGAATTCCGTCAAAGCTGAACTGGGGAACTCGAGCTTCCATCTGTATCGGAACTGCCAAAGGTCTGTCATTTCTACACGAGGAGCTTGATCCGCCCATAGTGCACAGAGACATTAAAGCTTGTAATATTCTTCTTGATCAGAACTATGCTCCAAAGATAGGAGATTTTGGGTTGGCTATGTTTTTTCCTGATAATATAACTCGTATCAGCACCGGTGTCTCTGGAACAACGTAAGTGCTACAGCAGTTTTTTTATAAATCTTTTTGAAAGTCAATAATCTGGATTTTACATTAGTATCTGGCAATTCTATGCTTGAAATTTCCTCATATAGGATCAAGTTTCAATGTGTCTTACTAAAGCTACTCTGATCTTTCATCTTCTTCATTGAAAAAACTTACTGTTGCTCTACATTTGTTTTGATTCAAACTGCTACATGCATCATTAATTAGAGATGGCAAATGTATTTATATAACTAATGATATGTAGCATGACTTCGGATTATTATGTGTCTTTCAGCGGTTATCTGGCTCCGGAGTATGCGCTGAATGGCAAGTTAACTAAGAAGGCTGATGTTTATAGTTTTGGCGTCCTTTTATTGGAGATTGTTAGCAGGAGAAGCATTTCAAGGATTGGTTTGTTTAAAATGGACGAAGACCTGCTGGATTGGGTAAGTTTTGTCAAAGTGTGGACATTTCTTAGATTAATTATATGCAACAAGTCACTTTTTCATGAGGAACAAGCCCTAGGTTATAATTGAGTTTTTCATGACACGAAGGAATGCCTCTTAGCATGAGGAACATGGCTAAGGCACAGTTGACTTTTTCATTACCCAATGAAATACCTCTTAACCCCTAACAAGTGACTATTTCATGATCCAATGAAATGACTTTGGAAAAATGTTAACAAGAGACCAATTCCTAGGGCATCATTTGACTTTTTCATGATCCAATGAAATACATCTTAGCCTATAACAAGTGTCTTTTCATGATCAAACCAAATGCCTCTTAGCCTGCAACCAAAAATTCCAACATGATGCCACGCCTAGAGAATAATTAACATTTACATGAACAGACAAAATGACCCAACAAAATACCTCTTAATCAAAATCCCAACATGAGGCAAACGCCTAGGACATCATTTGGCTTTTTCATGACCTGACAAAATACCTCTTAGCCCCTAAACCCCGTAAAGTCTTAACCCAATGTTCTATACTTCTGTTTAATTTAGAGTCCACATAGGAGAATAAAAAACAGTCTAGCATCAAAATGAATGCATACTGGATAGTAATTTTTCTTTCTTAAATAATACTTACCCTAAGTATTAATCACAAATTTCAGGCTTGGAAGCTCTTCAAGGAAGGAACACTAATGGAGCTGGTTGATCCAATTCTAACAGATTGCAAGGAGGAGGAAGTCCTCAGATTCATCAAAGTTGCCCTTTTTTGCACGCAAAGATACATACAACGAAGGCCCACCATGCCGCAGGTCGTCGAGATGTTGTCACGCCTCGTGTGGCTGAACGAGAAAGTGCTAACCCCACCGGGATTCATTGAAGATCCCCATCATTTTAAAAGAGGCCACGAAGCGAGTCTAAATGCTCCTAGAGACTGGATTAATGAACACTCACTGATGGATTCCACTGTCCCTGTTAGCATTGCCACAGCAACATTTTCTGACTTGTCTCCAAGGTAGTGGAAGACCCTCCTGGAAAGAGAGAGATTCATGAGCCACCAAGAATGAAGATTGTTTTCATTATTTTTTATTTCTTTTTTGCATGTATTTCTGTAGGTTATTATATTCTTATGTATATATCAATATCGTTTGGTTGATTTCTTGCACCCACCTCATTTGGAGGGAATCTTAGAGAAACAATGGTTCCAAAAGTCATGCATTTATTTTTGGGCTTATGGTGGCTTTTAAAAGTAACACCTGGATGTACGATGCAAATGAATAATTTAAATTTTAATTTATTTATGTGACTAACTATAAATTTGGATATAATTATTAATTGCATCTTATATTGTTAATTATATATAATTTTAAACTAAAATCAAAATAACAATCGCATAGTATCCATAATAATTTATTCCAGGTCAAATTAAGAAAATAATAACTAATTAAAGAAGAGAAGCCTTGGTGTACCGGTTGAGGTGTTATAGTGTGACTTTGAGGTCACGGTTTCGAGTCCTGGAAGTAGCCTCTTGCAAAAATGCAGGGTAAGGTTTGCCTACATCTCACTTTTGTCGTGGATGGAGTTGTCAGTTAAAACCAAAAACCATAAATCGAACCAGACCAAATCGTTCGCAAATTATTCAAGTTCCAATTTGAATTTTGGAACTGTAAACAACACCAGTCTGGGTGCGGTTCCTTCATTTAATTATCCTGACCCAAACCAGAAGCGCAACATAAATGTCTCAAGCAATTTTAGAATTTTTCGACCGAATCCGACCCGGACCGAAGCAAAACCAAACCACAATCCGTTTATTATTATTATTTTTTATAATATATATTTATTATTAATATTATTATTTTTATAGCATTAATCATATATATTTATTATCTATACGGCTATATACCTATATCAACGTTCTAATTGCAGCACCGTCTGAGTGCAACCCTACTCAGTGATGGACTTTGCCAACATACAAAGATGGTATTTGTTGGTTGTTATCTAGTTTTGTTTATGATTACATTCTTTACTTTGTGCATGCTTATACTTGTCATTCCTCAACTACGTCGAAAAAATGACTGTTTTTGCTAAGCATTGAGTGTTACAGTGTTACTTATTGTCCATCATGCTAATGATCATGTTTATGTTAATTAATTTTTTGGATTAAGATTATTGTAATCATACAATATTACCCATTCTTTTTTCTATTTAGTGCGCCAAACTATATATTATTGTATCATATCAGTATTAGTTCAGTTTTAACATATTTAGACTTAAAAAACCATGAAATTATCGCTCAAACCATTTGAATTTCAATTTCCTTTTCAAATATGTATTTTTAAAGAGAGAATAACATTTGTGAATGTGTCTAATGACTTCAATTGTAGAGTTATATAACGATTAAAACTATAACACAGAACAGATTGGAACCAGACCGAACCACATAGAACCAGACCAAACCATTAGTGACCGGTTTGGTTTTGATTCTTGTTGAACTAGAATCATTGACAAGACGGTTCCAAAAATTATGCTGGAACTATAACCGTAATCGGTCACATAAGGTTTTGGTTCTAATTTGAAAAACTGTTATCTTAGCGGTTCGGTTCACAGTTTTAGTAGAATCAGAACCGAGCCGGAATAGTGACAGCTTTAGTGGTGGGACCCTTTCCCAGACCCTCACTGCGCGAGGATGCTTTGTGCATTGGGTAGCCTTTTTTTTAATTTAAAATTCATCATAATAGATTTTATGTTGGAATTTGAATATTTGAATAGGCATATATAAATAATTAAAAGTATTTCTATTATAAGTAAATAAGTGATCATCCGTATCTAATAAGAAAATAATATTGTAGTGGTTTCAAGAATATTGAATCTGCTTAAAGCGTATTTGACTGAACTAAACCTTATTAAACAGGGATATTGAAAAAGGGAAATATAATAAATATGAATAAATAATGGATTCTACTCAACATAGTGACAATAAAGAATAAGCACCCAGATTATAAAAATTTAAGAGAGCTGCATCTTCATATCTAGTTTATAATATAGAAATTTTTTAACTAATAATATCTGAACTTTGGCACCCACTAAGCACCCTCCAATTATAATATTTTCGCATATTGCACTTTAAATATTTAATTTTGGTATTTTGTACCCTCAAAGGTTTTAATACTGACATTTTGCAATCTAAATATTCAGTTAGGAGAGTGCAAAATGCTAATATTAAAGCAGGAAGTGCCAAAATTAAATAGGTAGGGTGCAATGCGCAAAATCTGTAACGCACTAAAATTTAACGTCGCGTGTGATTTTTAATTTCAGAACCCAATCACGAATAAAATTAATCGAGCCGGCGTCATGTGGAGGTAACAAGTAATTTTAATCAATTTAATTGTTCATCAAAAAAAACAATGGTTGTGATGTCGGCATGTAATTATAAATGATTAAACTTGATTGCTATGATTTAAGTGTTCGCGCGCGATTATTTTGAAAATTTTTTATTTTAGAGATCGATGTGATTTAGAAGTCCGCAGGAATAGTTTTGTGCCGAGATTTTCACGTTGTTTGTTTTAATGGCACAATCGAAAACCGGAGGAAAAACCAAAATTTTACCCACCTTTTAATAGCGTCGGTTCATACCCCCTACTCTCCGTTCAGTTATTAACACCGAACCCCTCTCAAATGCCGCTCCCGCGCTTTCTGTTTTCCGCACTCTTGATGTCGCGCAAGCCACGCCCTTTCTGTCTCCCGTAACGGCTCGATGGAAGCGCCAAAAGCCCTTTCCGTATCCCGTGTTGTATCATGAATTTCAGTCAAAATTCGAACATGGTGGTTCGAGTGAGATCGATAAAGGGAAGGCAGTGGCGGTCACTAACCCGAAGCCAACTTCAGGATGTGGTCTGGTTCAGCCTCGAGCTTATGACATTTGCCAACAGGAGGCCAAGTAGCAGGAGGATGTGGTGACAGGTTTGGAATTTTAGTGTATAAAATGTTTATTTCTCCTCCTCCCAGCAACACTTAAATAAATAATATAAATTTGTATGTAGGTATCCTCACAGTTTATGGCGTACCGTCTAAGGTCCTATTTGATACGGGCGTAACACACTCGTTCATAGCGAAATATTTTGCTCATAAGCTTGGCCTAGAAGTCATCACCGACCCGACGCCATTAGATGTCATGATGCCTAACGGTTCAGTGATGCAAATCAGTTGTAAGTGTAGGGCGCCAGTATTATTTGGAGAAGCAGAAATCGTGGTAGAGGTGTCCCTTTTTCCTATTGCGGAGTTTGATCTGATTTTGAGCGTGGATTGACTGACTGACGTGAATGTCAAAACAGAATGCAGAAGGAGATTCGGCTAAAAGGACCTGATCAGTCTCTCATTACCAAGTTGATCATTTCGTCAGTAAAAGCTATGAGGCATGTCAGTAAAGGGTGTCCTGCCTTCTTGGTACTGTTGCAGGCGGAAACGAAAGCCATTTTGCAGGAGATACTAGTAGTCTGTGAGTTTCCCGATGTCTTTCCCGATGAGCTACCTGGTGCTCCTCCTTCCAGAGAGATTGAATTCTAGATTGATCTTATTCCTGGATCTACTCCAGTGGCCAAGGCACCTTATCACATGGCTCTCAGAGAGTTGGCTGAGTTAAAGATTCAGTTGCAGGAGTTGCTTGATTTGGGATTCATCAGACCTAGTATGTCGCCGTGGAGAACTCCAGTCTCCAGTCATCTTTGCGAAGAAAAAGGATGACAGTTTAAGATTGTGTATTGACTACCGATAGTTGAATAAACTTACTATTAAGAACAAGTATTGATGCATCCTTCGTCGCAACGTCATTCTTAGCCGTATATTTGTATTTATTTTGGTATTTCATTTCATGTACTCATTCTCATTCCATGTACTTGTTTTGGCTCGTCGATTTGACCGGCCGATGAGACACTGAATAAATAGGACCGATACTTTAGGTAGCTTGGACGGTAAAGACAAGCTTAAAATTATTCAAGGTCGCATAACTTCGAATAAAGCAAGATATCTAAGAGATTATATTTGAACACCATATTTTGAAATCAAAATTAAATGTCAATTTTGAAACATTTGATATGGTATATCATAATTAGGAGAGGTCCCTCGATCAATAACAAGACCGCTGGTCAGGAAGTCCCCCGAAGAATTTGTTTGTTGTTTGCTAGTTGCTAGGGGACGAGAAGTGGAATACATGTTGTTCTTCCAGGGGATAAGGGTTGGACCTGGTAAGAGTTTCTTTCCCGAAAGCGAGAACCCCACGGAGCGGTGTTGAGTTTTATTCCTTACGATATGAATGATCTTGTTCCCGATATTAAAGAGACCAATAGTCTTTGCCTGCATGTCACCCAAGGCCTAGTGCAGGTGTTTTCAACTGCCAGCAAGAATTATATTTGGAAGAAAAATATAAAGATATTTGTTTCCACCGAAAATCATTCCGAGCATAACAAAAAAAGGGGGATTTGGAAAGGAAATGTTATGGAATATCATCATTTGAAAATTAGTGCTTCAAAATCCTTATTAAAGCCAAGGGCAGGAAGAGGAAATGGGACCGGATAGAAGCAGGGAACAAACAATTGTTCGTTTCCCTGTATTGCCGGCTGAATACCCCCATCTCCCGCCGCTCTAGCCCGTCGAAGACAGCAGCGCCGTGTCTTTGCCCCTCTGCCGCCGTGGTCTTGTTCCCCCTCTCAACCCACGACGATTTCGTGGCCATCGTCACTGCTCCAGACGCCGTCAAAGCCGCTACAACGCCCGATACGACCAGATCCGGCTCCTTCGTACCCTGCAAGCGCCACCTCCACCTGCGTGGTTACCGTCGATCCCGATTACTGCCAATGGCGACCAGTTCCGTTGACGTCGACGCCCAATACTCTTCTTCCGTCAACCGACACTGACATCGAATTTTTGTTACAACTCGTGCGTTGACTGAACATGGGCGAGCTCAAATGCTTGGGTAATCTCACCGTCTCGTTGCTATTCTTGTTGGCTTAATTTTATGCTCCAAAATTAATTAACTATAGCTTGCCTTGAACGTTCTCGCTACTCTAAATACTGTTTATTTAATAAAATGTTACTTGTGATATTGTTTGTGGAATTACAAGTCCTTCAAAACGACAAACACGCAAAGAGTTTTCTCTTGAATGATAATTGACGGTTATCACGAAGTTCGGACGAAAAGATGATTTCGCACGCGAAAGCTCGATTTGGCTCGCTCGGCCTCTTTAAAGAATTAAAAACTACCTATTTTTCAAATCCCATATTTTATTTTATAACAAAATAAAAATTATTTTGCTTAAAAATTATTTGATTTTGACACCCTAGTTCGAGTCTACATCAAGTATCATCTTCTAAGGATAAATGACTAGTTCGATTAACTCGAGTGGTCTTGCACATATTCCAAGTTAGATCTGAGGTTGGGATACCATCAGTTGAAGATTCGAGATTAGACAACATTTAGTATTAGATACGGGCACTTCGAGTTTGTGATCATGTCGTTTGGGTTGACCAATGCCCCATCTGCATTTATGAATCTGATGAACAATGTGTTCAGAGTGTTCTTGGACCAATTCGTGATTGTTTTTATTGATGATATCCTAATGTATTCCAGGAGCAAGGAGGAGCATGTCTCGCACCTCAGGACAGTTTTGAGCACTCTTAGGCAGAATCAATTATATGTTAAGTTTTCTAAGTGCGAGTTCTGACTCCCAGAAGTAGCATTCTTGGGTAACGTGGTTGGCAGAGATGGACTTGTCGTTGATCCAAAGAAGATTGAGGCGATCAGAGATTGGCCAAGCCCGAAGACAGTTGTAGAGGTTCGTAGTTTTCTGGGTTTGGCGGGCTACTATAGGAGATTTATTCAGAATTTTTCGAGGATAGACCTTTCGTTGACTTCGTTTATCAGGAAGGGAAGAGCATTTAGTTGGACCTTAAAGTGCGAGTCTGCTTTTGAGTAGTTGAAGACCAGGTTGTCAGATGCACCGGTACTATGTCTTCCTTCAGGCATACATGACATTCAGATTTACAGTGATGCTTCTGGTCAGGGTCTGAGTTGTGTTCTCATGCAGCATGAGAAGGTTATAGCTTTTGCGTCTAGAAATCTGAAGAATCACGAGAGAAATTATCTGGTGCATGACTTGGAGTTAGCAGTCATTATCCACGCGTTGAAAATTTGGAGACATTACGTCTACAGTGTACGGTGTGACGTCTTCACAGATCACAAGAACCACAAGTGCATCTTTGATCAACAGGAGTTCAACATGAGGCAATGTAGGTGGCTCGAGTTTTTAACAGACTATGATGTAACTATTCAGTACCATCCGAGAAAATCTAATGTTGTAGCGGAATCTCTCAGCAGAAGGAGTTCTAGTTATTCTCTCATCACCCAACATGAAGAGTTGGTGCGAGCCTTGAAAAGGCTAGAGATCAGTGTGATACCGTGCACTAGTTTTGGCTCTATCAGTTTGGGTTGGATTGAGATAAAGTGTGACATCAAAGAGAGGATCTGTGATGGCTTGCCCTTAGATCCAAAGATGACAGAGATGTTTGATTTGACTCGAGCACGTCGGAGAGATAATTTCATGGTTCGTGATGGGTTGTTGTTGTTTAAGGACAAAGTGTGCATTCCTGATGTCGGACATCTTCGTGAGGATATTTTAATCGAGGCTCAAAACTCCAGGTATTTTATACATCCGGACAGCAAAAAGATGTATGCAGGACTTAAGGGAGATGTCTCAGACTATGTAGGGAAGTGCGAGGCTTGCATGTTGGTTAAGGCAAAGTATCAGAGGCCTGAATGCAAGTTACAATCTCTTCCAATTCCAGAGTGGAATTTCGAAGACATATCTATGGATTTTGTGCAGGGTCTCCCTAGATCCTAGAGTGAGAATGACTCGATTTGGGTGATCGTGTATCGACTGTCCAAGTTTGCACATTTTATTACCAACAAGAGAACCGACCAAGGTCCAAAGTTGGCTCAGGTATATGTGTATGAGATAGTCCGGCTTCATGGTGTGTCAAAGTTTATTGTGTCGGATAGAGATGGTAGATTTACCGCCAAAGATTGAAGATATGTTCAGGAGCGTCTGGGTACTCAGTTGAAGTTCAGCACAACTTTGCACCCTCAGGCTGATGGACAGACGGAGCGTACAAATAGAACCAGGAAGAGTTGGTGCGAGCCTTGAAAAGGCTAGAGATCAGTGTGATACCGTGCACTAGTTTTGGCTCTATCAGTTTGGGTTGGATTGAGATAAAATGTGACATCAAAGAGAGGATCTGTGATGGCTTGCCCTTAGATCCAAAGATGACAGAGATGTTTGATTTGACTCGAGCACGTCGGAGAGATGATTTCATGGTTCGTGATGGGTTGTTGTTGTTTAAGGACAAAGTGTGCATTCCTGATGTCGGACATCTTAGTGAGGATATTTTAATCGAGGCTCAAAACTCCAGGTATTTTATACATCCGGACATCAGAAAGATGTATGCAGGACTTAAGGGAGATGTCTCAGACTATGTAGGGAAGTGCGAGGCTTGCATGTTGGTTAAGGCAAAGTGTCAGAGGCCTGAATGCAAGTTACAATCTCTTCCAATTCCAGAGTGGAATTTCGAAGCCCTATCTATGGATTTTGTGCAGGGCCTCCCTAGATCCTAGAGTGAGAATGACTCGATTTGGGTGATCGTGTATCGACTGTCCAAGTTTGCACATTTTATTACCAACAAGAGAATCGACCAAGGTCCAAAGTTGGCTCAGCTATATGTGTATGAGATAGTCCGGCTTCATGGTGTGTCAAAGTCTATTGTGTGGGATAGAGATGGTAGATTTACCGCCAAAGATTGAAGATATGTTCAGGAGCATCTGGGTACTCAGTTGAAGTTCAGCACAACTTTGCACCCTCAGGCTGATGGACAGACGGGGCGTACAAATAGAACCATAGAAGACATGCTTCAGATGTATATCATAGACTTTGGTGGCAAATGAGAGAAGTATGTAACTTTGGTGGAATTTTCCTGTAATAATAGTTTTCAGGAGAGTATCGGCATGACACCATTTGAGACGTTGTATGGCAGACACTGTCGTACACCTTTATGTTGGAAAGAAAGCGAAAAGATCTCTTCGAGCAAAGAATCATGGATAAATAAGACCACGGACAGAGTCAAATTAATTCAGGAGCGTATGATGATTGCTCAGGACAGACAAGCCAAGTATTACGATCAGAGGTACAGAGCAGTTGAATTCAAGGTTGAAGACCACGTTTATCTGAAGGTGAGACCAGTCAAGAGAGTCTCTAAGATTAAGAGGATGAAGAAGTTGAGGCCCAAATTTTTCGGCCCATTTGAGGTACTAGAGCGCATATGTGAGGTTGCATACATGTTGGCTTTACCCGAGGATATGAGTTGATTGCATGACGTATTTCGCGTCTCATATTTAAGGAGAGTAGTCAGAGATACAAACTAGGTAACCAGTACTAAGGATACACCGATTGAGTCCAATCTGAGTATCAGTATTTTGCCAGTCAGAATTGTGCACTTGAGGATTCAAAAGCTCAGAAACAAAGAGATCTGAAAGGTTAAGATCCTTTGGATGAATTGTGGTCGACCAGAGTTTACTTGGGAAAGAGAGGACAAGCTCCGTGACAATGAAGATTATGTGTTGCTTTTCGATTCAGGTATATTTGTAATTTCCGAGGACAAAAATTTTTAAGAAGGGGAAATTTGTAACGCACTAAAATTTAACGTCACATATAATTTTAATTTCAGGGCTCGATCACGAACAAAATTAATCGAGCCGACGTCATGTGGAGGAAACAAGTAATTTTAATAAATTTCATTGTTCATAAAAAAAATCAATGGTTGTGATGTCGGCATGTAATTATAAATGATTAAACTTGATTGCTATGATTTAAGTGTTCGCGCGCGATTATTTTGAAATTTTTTTATTTTAGCGACCGGCGCGATTTAGAAGTCTGTGGGAATTGTTTTGTGCCGAGATTTTTACGTTGTTTGGTTTTAATGGCACAATCAAAAACAGAGGAAAAACCAAAATTTTATCAACCTTTTAATAGCGTCGGTTCACACCCCCTACTCTTGGTTCAGTTATTAAAATCGAACCCCTCTCAAATGTCGCTCCCACACTCTTTGTTTTCCGCACTCTCAATGTCGAGCAAGCCGCGCCCTTTCTGTCTCCCATAATTGTTTGAGGGAAGCGTCAGAAGCACCGGAAGCGACGGAAGCCCTAGATGACCTCTCCTCCTTCAGACTCCGGCAACCTCCTCTCCCTCTATCCAAGTGTCATTGGAGTTCCGGCTTCAGCCCTAACCGACGGTGGATAAGTTGTTGAAGCACTGTTTTAGATCGGGTGAGTATTTTTCCCCTTTATTTCCATTCTTTTTGTGAAAATAGTTATGTTTGAAGCCCAACATTGTTTACTCTTTGTTCCTCTCGTCGTAAATTAGGAATTGAAACACCTGGTCTTCCGCAATCAGAAATTGATTGCTTATTTTGGGATCTAATCATTGCTAGATCAAGGTAATGAATCGTTTTGTTGTTCATAAGTTGTTCAAATTAGTACCCCTACTGTTTAGAGTTATATCCACCGAATCCCTAAGGGGAAAAGGGTCTAATTTTGGGGATTTCTGTGAAATTCAGATTTTTATCGTTGTTGGTGCTTGAGATCGGAGGAATTTCTCATTTATCTCCAAATTGAGGTGAGACCTTTATTTTCGATTTTCCTTTCAAATGAGATGATTCTGGCCATCGGAATACACTTTTGGGAATCGTTTCTAACTCCGATAATTTTATGGGTTTTATGTAAGGGCTTTCCATAGAAATCGGGATCAGTGAACCCCATCTTTGATTAGAAAAGTTCGTAGAGATCGGTTTTTTTTAATTGGAAGGAGAATCATGTCGCCTCGCCGCCTGTATGAATGTCATACCACCACGGTAAGAAACTCGACTCTTTTTAGCCTAACAGTTCAGATTATTTTTTATTCATGTATTAACTATGTTGATTTACTTAGAAATTACAAGTATCTATAGTCAGAACCAAGTCAACGGGATAGGTATATGTTTAGGCTAAGTTAGCAGATGCAGTGTCATGAAAACCCTAAGACCAGTACTTTTAACAAGAGCGTTACTCCGTGTTTGACTCACTGAACACTAGTCTAAGTTAATTTAGAAAAAAAAGGCGAGGAAGGTTTATCCTCGCGATTATGGTAGAGACACACCACCGTGTTCTCAGGGCCAGCAGGTCACCACTCGAACTTCAAGCTCAGAGTCGATGACTCTTGCTACTAATATGTAACTCCTTAGATATGAGTTTGTGTTCCACTTGAGGGACATCCAGTTCAGGGCACCATCAGGTTTGTCACTTAGACTACAATCATTAGTTTGTGCGCAGTCGTCCTTAATGACAAGTGTTTATAATATAACATAGAAGCTGGTTGAATCTTACAGCAGTCAAAAATTCAAATTACAGAAATCAACGATTTGTACAATTGAGACAAGAGTGTATTAGATCACACAATATGCCAATTTTTATCCCAGATCATGAACTCAAGTGCCAAGTTTTATGTTAGAGTAATTATGCAAATTTTAAATTCAAATAATATCCACTTATAATATATATTTTAATGTTGCTGGAGAGAGTAGTTTTCATACTCTTCAGTGAGTCTGACCCTTTTGGAACTTGTTTTTACAGGGGGCTACGATCAGGGAAACCGCTTAGGATAGGCGGTGCAGTCTTCTCAGTTGTCAGTTTTGTTCAATTGTATCACTATTATTGTACTTATTTCCTTTTTAGCAGACATTATGTATACGTTATACTTCCCTCATGTTTTGATGTATCAGTTTATTCAATTTGATGGTATTTCAGCCTCTTAATGTTATATTCAGCTTTAATTGACTCTGTGAATTCAGCTTGACAAAGTACACGTTTACCATAGATTTACTTATTCTTTTTTTGCTGTAAATTTTTCTTTTTAGCACTTATATTTCTTTTACCTGTTTTATGTCAGTTTACATACTGCTACTTAGTTTACTTGTTATCGCGGTCTCCGCCGGACTGCTAATTTCTTGTTAAACTTGGTTGGGGTGTTATAAAAACCTCCTAATTGGAGGTTGCAATTTGGACTTAGACCGTAAATAGTACAATTAACTGTAACCACAAAATATAATCATAAATGTAAATGTGTCATAAATTTAGATGTAATTGTATCATAATTGCGACGTAAAATAACATTGACCATAGTCCTATTAAATTAGACATAAGTGGGTATATATGTCTTTCAATCGTCTATAGAGTTGCATAAAAATCATTCAGCAAAGGAGACAGCATATGCTATAAGAACCAACTAAAAAAAGAAAAGTGATTCAAACAAATGCTCATAATACAAACTTACTTGATCCATTAATCTGGTGTGAGAAAAATCTGCAGGCCACAGTTCATATCTAGTTCCATTTGGGCCCGCACCACCACACAAAAATGTATTACTTCTAGAAAACAATTTGAATGCTGCAAATCAATTGGCAGAGCACATTCTCTTTTGGCCCGTTTGGACAGCTGTGGCGAAAAAGCGGAGGTGAAAAAAACAATGGAGGGAAAAATTAGAAATAGAAAGTAGATGTGAACCTATGAGAACAAAACCACAGCAGAGACTCAAAGAGATCATTTTAGAAACAAAACACCTCTAAAACAGAGGTGACGGTGGGAATATACTTTTCTCAAACAGAGCGTTTAATATGTCAATCACAGTTTCTTAAAAGCACAAAAATAGTTTACCTCGGAACTTAAATATTAGTTAAAATCTCCCTCAAAGAATATATTGGGGCGAGAGCTGCAAACAAAACTAGTATATATGAGGTTGTGCGCAGAAATCATCTGTCCGCAGTGGAACAAATAATTTCTCTTCAAAATGTTCTGTCTGCTTTAGTATGATCCCATCAATATCTCCCCTCGAACAGTTGAAAAAAGACGGTCAAATTCCCTGCACATTTCTTCTACTTGAGGATGAGACCCGTCATTAGCCACGAACGAAAAAATCTTCCCTTTCACCTCAATCCAACTGCATCCAATCTCCTTCTTCAGTCCGTCTCCTTCCATCAAGGACCGGATTTCCGACGCAGCTCTCCACCTTCCCTTGGAAGCATACAAATTCGATAACACCACATGCATCCCTCCGTCAGAATGACGACGCCCATCAAAAACTCTTTTTGCTGCGACCTCTCCAACCTCTACATCCCCGTGAATCCTGCATGCGCTCAACAAAGTTTCCCACGCAGTTGTCTGAAGATCTTCTGGCACTGACTCCATGAATTTATACCCGTCAACAACAAATCCCGACCTTCCAAGGAGATCGACCAGACACGCATAATGTTCAGATTTCGGAGCAAGCTTCCATTCCTCCTGCATGGACTTGAAGAGCCTGCATCCTTCATCAATCAACCCCATATGAGAGCAGGCCAACAGCAAGTTCAAAAATGTGACTTGGTCAGGGTGAAAGCCACTTCGAGTCATCGTGTTGTAAAGTTTGATGGCTTCCGAAGCAAATCCGTGGTGTGCGTAAGCCGAAATCATCGCATTCCATGCAATCGTGTCGCGATTCAGCATACTCTGGAATGCTTGAGCGGAATCCTCGACCAATCCGCATCTTGAATACATAGAAATCAATGAACTTTTTACTAATGTGTCCTGCTCATGGCCAATTTTAATTGCATATAGATGAAGCATTCTTCCCCATCCAAGGGCAACTAGAGAGGCACATACAGAGAGTGCTACCATTAGAGTCACTTGGTCAGGCTTGAATCCCTCCTCCACCATTTCACAAAACAGAGCAAGAGCCTCCGTAGTTTGATATCCGGAAATCAATGTGTTCCATGAAGTTTCGCTCCTCTGAGGCATGCTATCAAACCATTTCCTCGCACCGATCATGTCATTTTCCTGAACATGTCCTTGAAGAATAGTATTCCACGACACTATATCCCTGCTCGGCATTTCATCAAACAGATGGAGAGCACTGCAAAGCATTCGATTCTGAATGAATCCTGCCATCATTGTGTTCCAGGACATGACATCACGAGCGGGCATCTCTCTGAATAATGCAAACGCGCGGTTGACATTTCCATTCTGTAAATGGGCGCGGATGATCGCTGTCCAGGAGATGACGTCCTTCACCGGCATTTCGTCGAACAGCTGTTGAGCAAGTTCCATCTTTCCAGCTCGTGAATAGCACGTGATCATGGAATTCCAAGACATGGCGTCTCGGGAGTCCATCTTCGCAAACAATTCATGGGCTTGTTTGATGCATCCGAGTTCAACGTAACCAGACAGGAGAGAATTGAATAGAGAAGCAGGGCGAAAGGGCGATTGATTGAACAAATCCATGGCTTCGTCCAGGCGTTTTTGGCGAATGTAGCCTGAGACCATTATGGACCAGGAGGCGCTGTTCCTCGCCGGCATCATATCGAAAAATTTCCGAGCCTCTCGAATCGTCCCGTTGCGGATGATTCCGGAGATCATGGAGTTCCAGCAAACAACATTTTTTTCAGGAATTCGTTCAAATAAGTTCCGGGCTTCCTCCAGCTGTCCAGCTTGAAGATAGCCAGTCAGCAAAGCAGTCCAAGAGACAACATTTTTCTGAGGCATAAGATCGAACATCCACCGCGCATCCGCAAGCCTAAAGTTCTGAACGTACCCAGTAATCATGCAGTTCAAAGTGACCAGATTTCTGTGAGGCATTTGCTCAAACAGATTGCAGGCCTTCTCAACCTCACCGTTTCTGAAGCAGCCCATGATGGCTGAGTTCCACCAAAATATGTCACGGCGAGCGGGTGCTGGATCGGATAAAGATGCGAAATTGTGATTCGACGGTGTAAGCTTCAACAACAAGAGATTTTTGAAGGAGTTGAAGGCAGGTGAATGCTGCTGAATAGTTAATCGAGGGAGCATCTCAATCTCCATTCCTTCTATCGCCATTCATACTAACGCGTAAGTTATAAGTTATTGATTTTGAAAAGTAAAATGGTAAAATTAAATTAATATTAATATGTGTAATATTTGTACGTAAATATCTCTGAAAGAAATTTAGAATTCGGAGCTAGAATTGAGCTATTTTCAATTATATTGTTGGTTGAAGACAAGAATTCCCTAAAGTTGGGGAAACTTCCTTATATTATTTCAAGATAGAAGCCAAAAAGATAATGTTATGAAAGGATAGCCCGGTGTACAAAGCATCATCTTGCAGCGAGAGTCATCTCTCCTCCCCATCGTGCCACCGGGCCGGATTGTCAAACAGCACAGCCCAGGCATGTGTGAAGAAACTACTAAGCCTTTGTTTGGCGCAGTGGTGGCAGTCGTGAATGCGGTGGTCATGAACCATCGTTGTGGGAATTCGGCCCGGTGTATTAAATTTTGGGCAAATCTGCTTTAGGCTTTGTTTGGCCCCGACTTATTTGTTCGGATGAGCTTGATCAAAAACGTCATTATCATAGAATGTATGTTTCACAAGATAAAAGGTATGACCGCTATCAAGAAAATAAACTAGTTTTGAGCATAAAATGCATGAATCTTCTTAGGTGAGTTCGCGTGTTCACGAACGATGGTTCATGACCACCGCATTCACCCAAAATTTAATACAATCTCAAACATGTTTCACTGCAATCTAGAGAGCCATAGTAGGTGAAGGGGGCAAGATTTGCTGCATTTAATTTGTGCTGTAATTTTATTAGTCGAGAATAACAGAATAATGACTAGACTTTTGAAAGAAAGGAAAAAACAAGCAACAACAGCTCCCATCAGTCGAAGGGGTGCGGAGCATAAACAACTGTACAAAACAATACATTTTCTTCCATCACATTGCTCAGCAAGTTTAAGGAAGCATGTATTTTGACAACTGCGGGTTAAAGCGCCGGAGAACTGCTCACAAGGAGAGGAGACAATAATGTAGAAGACGAGAAAAATTGAATCAGCCGGGGCCAGCTCGCCTTTTTCCCATCACCGAGGAATCCAACGGTGAAGGGAAACCTTGAGGGGAGATCAAAGCTGGCTGTACAGAATCACTCTCCCTTCCTGTTCTCTTTACGATTCTTTACAAGTTTCAATAACCTTGACAACTGCTGCGTGAGTTTCAGCTGATATCACGTTCAGCCTCCGATGAAAATTCTGCCAAAATAATGTCCAAATCACTTATTATCATCTATACACGAGACATACACGCATACATGCAAACAAAACAATTCATTCAAGCATATAATTTGGGACGGGTTACTGTTGCTAAAAACAGTAGCCCGCCATAATATTTTTTTAATATTATATATATATATAAAGGGCAGCTCCGTGCACAAAACATTCCCGAGCAGTAAAGAGTCCGGGGAAGGGTCTATCACAAAGGTGAAATATAGACAAATATTATCCTGGTTGCAAGAGGCTGCTTCCAAGACTCGAACCGTGACCTCAAGATCACACAACAACACCTTACTACAAAGCACGGATACTTAAAATGGTCAACGTATCGGCTCGAACAAGTATCGGATACGTGAAACGCTAGGAAACCCGCGGCAAAAGCGTTTCCGAAACTCTAGAAAACACATTTTTATATTAAAAAACAATTTTAATTCGGAAACTCTAGGAAACACTCGGAAACCCAAGGGGGATGCGCGATTCCCGCGCGGTAAAGTTGCGCTCTTAACCATTTCATTTAACGGTCGTCGATTTAAGGTTTACGCGATTCACAAGCTGTTGCGTTGCTCCACGCTTCTCCAGATCCCGCTTTAGATCCCGCTCGTGCTTCCGCTCCCTACTCTCGATCCCGCTCCTGCTCCCAGCTCATGATCCCGCCCGGCTAGTAAGCTCTTCTTCCTCCTCTTCTTCTTCGTCCTCCTCCTCTTCTTCTTTTTACTCCTCTTTTTATTCGTCTTCTTCTTCCACTTCTTCCTCTTATTCTTCCTCCTCTTCTTCTTCCTCTTCTTCATGTTATTCTTCTCCCTCTTCTTTCTATTATTAGAGCAAAAAATTGTTGTTCTTGTTCGTATAAGAAGTTATGCGCCTATGACTGATTTATATGTTTTCTGTAACGTTTGTGTTTCAATTTCTCTGTGATTAGTGATAAATTTAGTAAAAGAAAAGCATTTCATGTATAACTCTGAGATCATTTTGTGATGTTTTTATTAAGTCTTAACATCGTATCTGGCTGTCTATATTTTTATTTTGATGTGGGTATTTTTAGATAATGAAAATGATGAAAGTTTTGTTACCGACTACTAGTGAATAATAGATACAAGTGTATGCATGCTAGTCTTCCTGTATTGGGTACTACGCCAATGTATTAGTAATCTATATTCATTTTTTCATTACAATTCAAGATATGCACAATTAATTTGTTAGTTATCTTATTTTTATATTAATTAATACTTATATTTAAATAATAATTAAAAATTTAAAAAGTTTCTTGTATCCTCATTTTTTTAAATCACGTTTCCCGTATCCGATTCGTATCTTGTATCCAATTTCCGCCCCCATGCTACATACATCAACCAGTGCGCCAAGACTTCCCTTCTTAATATTATATATATATATATACACACACACACACACACACAAATACATACTAATAAAAAATTTATTTAAAACTTTACATACAGTTTTCAATAAGGCCCTGTTCGTTTGCACCGTTTTCACAACCGGTTTTTGTTGAGTTTTTGCAGTCTCAATGCAGTTGTTCGTTTGCCTCTGTTTTGATCTGTTTTAGTTTTGATCCAAAACAAAGCCTTTTTAATTCCTTAATTAAACAGCTCACTCTCAAAACAGACCTAACTTGCTCCGTTTTCACGCGTTTTGAAAAAGGCTCCTCTCCTTCCCGGCGGATCACGTGAAACAACTCGCGACTCTTATCCCGCGCGGCAAATCTTCCCCGACCAGCACCAGACGCTGAGCTTCTACCATCGAGGGAGCTTCCCGGCACTATTTATGGACCCGGATCGGTGCTTCTACAGGAAGCGGATCTTCGTCTTCCCCCCAGGTAACTTCGCTGAGTTTTCGTTTCGCCTTCTAACGTCATTTTTTCCCGGCGGGCTTCAACAGGCTGCCTTTAAGTTTTGTACAGAGCCATATGTGTAGCTTTTTTCTGGAGCTTTTTCTGCCCTACCTGAACAGAGCCTTTTCTGGAGCTGTTTTTGGAGATCTTCTGCTTCTACAGAGCAGAGCCTTGATCGGTGCATCTACAGAGCCTTTTCGTTTTAAATTTTTTTTAGGTCTCACGTACAGTAGATTTTTCTGGAGCCATTTGTGTGAGTAATTTTTTTTAGCTGGTGAAAACCTTCCATTTGTGTAAATACAGATCAACATTTCTATGAGTGTTTCTTGCTTCTTATAACATGTCTCTTTTATTGTCTGGGCTAGTTGAGTTTGTTTGCTAATGTTGTTTGCTCAAACTGAAAATCATGGTGCAAACGAACATAAGTTTTCATTTTGTCTCAAAACGGACTTGAAAACCATGTTGCAAACGAACATAAATTTTTGTTTTGCCCCAAAACAAAAACACTTGATTTTTTTTCATTTTGAAGCAAAACGAAAACCATAAATGAAAACGGTACAAACGAACGGGGCTTAATTTTTAATTGAATTTTTTTAAATGTGCAGTTCACCGCAAATTTTTTTATACAGAATTTATATAAAAGTTTTAATAAATTTACTGACACGCGCGCGCGCGCGCATACATACAAGAGTGATAGTGGATGCCATGTGGGCACGACAATACCCTGGTACTCTTACGAACACGGGATTCACATCACTCCCGCCACTTGTATTCCCCTCAACGCATTCAAAAATCGGGCGGCAACCGAAAGACTATGCTTGGGGGACTGCGAGCAACGGGAGTGTCATGCGAAGTCGTGCGCCCGAGACTCCGAGAGCTGTTCGTGATCAGGTACTGTTGTGCCCGCACGGCCCCCCGTGAACTGTCACTCGATATAAACACTATTATTGAGCATGAGGATGTATGTTGGGTTGTCCGAGATGTTTTTGGTGGATGTTGTGAGTATTAAAGTTTATTTAGACTCCGTTTGGAATGATAGTGGCGGTCATGAACATTGGGATTAAATTATCACTTGTTAACGCCCACGTAAGGAACTTCATCCACTTTTATGTTCAAACGGATGATGTTTGTTAGGTGGTCTTTAACGAATGACGTTTTAACCCATGCGTCTACAGCCGCCACCACCGTGCCAAACGGAGCCTTAATCAATTGAGGACTAGTGGTTTCCTTGGATAAGTTACCCTAAGATAAGTGCATGAGAAAAAGGAGGTAAACATCTCGCATTACAGGTTTTTGTTGTTATTCAAATTAAGATCAGAACAGATGTGGAGAATTAAGGTAGTTAAAATTTGGCCTTATGTCATATTATTTCATCAATTTAGATTTAGCAATTTAAGACTTAGTTAAAGGCTTTTAATCGCCAGTTTTCCACCCTGTTGCCACTCCCTTCCCACTACTGCTCTGCCGCTTTCAATTGTGCTTCTAATGCCACGTTTTCTTTCCCTCCTGTAGAGTTCTCCTTGCTCCCAGACTTCGAGCCGCCCACGCCTTGTGTGATGATCTTGTCCACTCCTATCTGGCCGGATATTGCCAATTGTTAAAATACGACTGAAAATAAGAGGACAGCACATTTTTTTGGCGATCCGATGGAAGATATGATGGATAGAAATTCACCCGCACTGGATCATGGTGAAATAGGCATACCAAAAAACTTTCCGCCATGGTGGACCCTGTATTTTATTTCCCCTACACCACTCTGCTTTTCCTACTGCTGACCATCAGTTGTTCTGTCTCACTCAGCTGCCCATCCATCATTTGTTTTATTCTGCATAATCCTACATATGCCTCGATTACCTATTCCCGCAGTCCTATAATTGCACCCAATTTTGCCCACGCCACCCTCCCCACCTCCGCTGGTGTCATTTCCTTGCACCTTTCACAATCATTATCTCACAAGCATTATCTCTACCCCCCCACACCACCACTCCCTCTCCTCCGGCTTTTTATGTCACCTACCTTCTTAAAGATCCAGACAAATATTCAAACCTTGACCTTGGGGACAAGGTCAAATTTTAAGGGCGGCGTAATGTTACGGCGACACATGAGCTCAAGTACACCGCCCCGTAAAAGTAATGGGGGCGTGCATGGAAGCCTACTTGAATGTTCATATGCAAGGATATAATTTTGTAATTAATTAGTATTACTTAATTAGTTAATATTTATTAATTTTATTAATTAAATATTTTGTAATTTTTTCTTACTCATGCCCTTTCTCGTAGATATAAGGGAGAGGGATATGGTATGGATATGGTATGACCGTATGCGTGATATCTCTTTATGCTTTTGGTTTTAGGATCTCTCCTTGTGAGAGAGACTTCAAGAAGGAACTAGACTCCTCATCAAGGGGGATTAAGGAAGTAGTGAACTAGAATGGTGTTCCACATGAGGGAAACTTGTCCTCTGTTGTGTGTAACATCCTTTGGTAGAGGAGTCAGCTGGAATAACACTATAAGAGATTGGAATAGCAGGTCAGAGGGGAAGAAAATTCTTATAATGGTTGGCCTAAGAAGATGGTACGATATTCTCATCCGACTCGAGCCACTACCACTTTATCACATCTATTGATCGACCCACATATTAATCCCGGACACCTCCTAGAAATTCGGTATTTCTTCTTCATCTTCGATTTATGAAGAGCCTCCTATTGCTTTGAGAAAGTGTCTGTAATATTGCACACAACATCCCCTTTCTCTTGTGTTTCTTATCTTGCTCTCAACTCTGCTTACAAATCATTTATTAGTGTCTTGGATAGTGAATCTATTCCACGGAATTGGAAAGCATCCATGACTGATATGAAATGCTATGTTAGAAAAAATGAAGACTCCGAGAAAAATGATACTTACGAACTGACCATGGCACCTATGGGCAAGAAGATTGTTGGAAATAAGTATATATACACTGTCAAATATAAATGTGATGGTTTTATTAATCAATATAAGACAAGATTGGTAGCCAAGGGGCTTACTCAAAAACATGATATTGATTATCAAAAAACTCATGTTTATGTAGCAAAGATGAATACCAACAGGATCCTATTATCGTGTGTGCTACAACATTGAAATTTTAAGTAGTTGGATGTCAAAAATGTCTTTTTGCATGAAACCCTAGAAGATGAACACCTTTAAGTCCGACCTCGTTATGCAAGAACTGAAACTGTAGACAAAGCTTATAAACTCAAAAAGGATTTGTATGGTTTAAAACAATCTACTCGGACATGGTTTGCTAGCATTCAACGGGTGATGAAGCAAGTGGACTATAAATAGAGTAACAATGATCATATCTTACTTGTTAGACACCATCAAGGGAGGTTGTTGTGATTGCTATACCAGTGGCTCGTCTCCCACCTCATATATTCAAACAGTTAAGATCCAATGTTACACCTTTTACGACAGTTCCATCTCTTTCAAATGTTTGCTCAATGCTCTTCAAAGTCACTCTTCCCTTTGTTTAGCTCAATAATGTCTCAAGCTCCCCTTCAATAGGCCACTATGACGCCTTACCTAAACACCATCCCCGTTGGTGGACATTATGAACAAATGAATCATCCACCCTACAAGGGACAATCTAATCAGAACAGTCAAGTCCTCCATCGTATCACATGTTCCTTTTGCAGTAATTTTGGAAATAATGTGGCTGTTCGTTTTCAAAAACATGGGCACCCCAACCAACAGTGTGTGCATCCCCATCACTGCGGAAAAATCTCCACTCTTACAGTAGAGACTTCTAATCCATATTTTGAGAAAATCATCCATAATATGTATGGTTTACTTCCTCAACTGTCGTCTCAAGCCCATAATTAATCTGTTGTAACAGATGGTATATCTTACTTCTGACAAGTTGCTTCTTGGATTGTAGATTCTAAGCTAATCCATATAATACCAAAGGCTCCACTAAAATATATAAAGTCAACCTATCCAAAGTATATTATTGTTATCAATGGTTCTACAACCCTTGTCACTAGCTCTGGAGTAGTATGATGCTCACTCCTATCAAAATTCAATATGTTATTCATGTGTCTTGTTCTCAATTTAATTTGTTATCTATTAGTAGTCTCACTTAGGGAAATTTTTTGGGAGCGCTACCCGTTAGGGCTGTTCACAAATAGTATAGTTTGCGAATAATTCGAGATTCGATTCGTGAAGATTCGATAAATATTCGTAATTTTCGAATTCGAATCCAAATTCGGATTCGGATAATTTTTGAATCTGAATCCGAATAAGTTTATACCTATTCGAACTATTCGCGAATAGTAAATTACTTCAATAAAAATACATATATCTAATTAAACAGTTACAGTCTGTACATGTATTATAATTTATCTATGTACAGTTAGGGCTATACATATATTAAACAGTAACTTACAGACTTGTACATATATTATAATTTATAAATATATACATTAATACACATCATCTTATTTGATTAATAAACATAAAGCTCCGGCGGAAAACAGAGAAGCCCTAGGCCCCTAGCCGTCAGCCGTCACTTCTCTTTCAATCTTCCTCTTCCCATCCACTGCTCTCGCCTCTCGCCGTCTCGCGTATCGGCTCTCAGGATCTCACTCTCTCCATCTTGTTGTACGAGAAGGCAGAAGCCCTAGCCTTTTCTCGCGGTCTCGCCGAACTCGCCCCGTCGACCGTCGCTCCTATTTTCTGTCGGTACGTAAATCACCCCTATTTTCTGATTCTATCAAGATTTGAGGGATTCCAGCGAGGGTTTTCATCGATGGCTTTCATCTAGAGCTTCCATTGCCTGTTCGTCTGTGCGACTGTGCGAGCACCTCTACAACAAAGGGTTTCCATTGAGGGTTTTCATCGGCACTTTCGCAACTCGCCGCCCGTAACCCATACCTCTGCAACTCGCTCTATTTCCTCTATTTTACTCCCTCTCCAACTTCATTTAGCAATATCTTATGCTAGGTTTCCATTAGCAAATTTCAGCCGGTTTTCATTAAGGTTTCCATTAGCAAGTTTCAGCCAGTTTTCATTAGCAAATTTCATTATCAATATTCAAACCCATGGATGTGCAAAGTCAGCAGGTACTTTACTAAGATACATATACTTTAACATATTATATGCATGTTCAAATGTATTTTAATGTTCCGAATGTTATTCTAATCAATGATGTTCTTGTCACTTGTTTTTTTGGGTTCTGTGTAGATGCATTCTAATCAAGATATTAGTAATACAATTGATGTTCAAATGAATGTAAATCAAGAGAACAATGAACTGATTTCTGAAGTATGTGATGAGCGTCATGAGACTGAAAATCCTATGCAAGGCCGAAATAAAAGACAACTTAAATCTACTGTTTGGCAGGATTTTAAAACAGTCACTATTGATGGAAAAGATAAACATCAATGCAATCATTGTGGTAGAAAGCTTGCAAAACAGACATCTGCTTGTACTTCACACTTGAAGAAACACTTAGAAATTTGTAAAGCTAGATTAAGATCCACCAAAAAGCAACAGTTGCTAAACCTCGAACCAAGTAATCTAAGTTCAAAAGAGAGTGTGAATGTTTGTGCACTTACCAATGGAAAATATGATTATGATAAGATGAGGCATGTCGTTGCTGAATGGGTTCTTATGCATGAGATTTCATTTAGCATGGTGGAAGACGAAGGCTTCAATCGTATGATGAGATGTGCTCAGCCACTTTGGGAGCGTATAAGTCGCTTCAAAGTAAAAAAAGATTGTGTTACTATTTATAATAATGAAAAAGCCAAACTTAAGAGGCTTTTAGATGCAACACAAGTAAGATGAGTTTGACAACTGATTTGTTGAAGTCAAAGAATCAAAAGATGGAATAGTGGTCATAACTGTTAATTTCATTGATTCAAATTGGAAGTTGCAAAAGCGTGTGTTAAGTTTTGTGCATGTACCTCCTCCTAGACGTGGCATTGATATATGCAATGCAATCTACAATTGCTTAATGGGGTGGGGTGTAGAGCACAAAATTATGTCAATCTCGATGGATAATGCTTCAGGAAATGATGTAGCTATGCATCATTTAAAACACAATTTTTCTAGAACCAGAAAATTGTTATGTGGAGGGAAGATATTTCATGTGAGATGTTGTGCACATATCTTGAACCTTATGGTTCAGGATGGGCTTGGACAAATTAAGGAAGTGACTGTAGGAGTGAGCGGGAGAAAGGGTAGCGCTCCAATGCGCTTTGTATAGTGTGCTTTTTTACTTTTTTTAGCCAACGCCGGATCTACAACTGTACACCCCGGATTTCTCCCATTCCCACAATAAGGAACACTACCTGTACCTAATTATTGTTCCTTACTCATACGGTTAACTCCATATCCTTCTTCTCTTCTTCATGTATTACATATAATCTTTAAACATACTCGTGGAGAATGATTGTAGGGTGGTATCTATACTATATTAAAAAGAAAAAAAAACCTTTTGGTCAAATATTCTGATGTACAACAGAGACGAGAACTTGCAGTGGAAGACGAGCTTTGAGCCCATTTGGGGCTGATTTGGCGACTTACCATATATGGCGTGTCCGGATCGACGATCCAACTCCGTGGATGCGTCCAGATTCGCGTTGCGAATCAATTTCATATATAGCTTTGTATTTTTCGGGTTTTATTTCATGTAGTTTTGGCCCCGAAACCAACGGTCAATCATAGTCGTCAGTAAAGCACAGACACTTAAAAAGGCCCTACGTATCGGCTCAAACGAGTATCGGATACGGGAAACGCCCGAAACGCGTTTCCGAAACTATATGAAACAAAATTTTAAATAAAAAAATAATTTTATTTTGGAATTGTCGATCCCACAAGGGGAATACACGATTATGTGCGATATTACCGCCTTGCTCTCGCATATTTCATTTCACGCTAGGTTTAGCCGCTGCTCCAATCCCTCTCCACTCCGCTCCCGCTCCATTGTTGCTCCAATCTCGCTCCACTGCTGCTCCCGCTCCACGCTAGGTTTGTTCTTCTTCTTCCTCTTCTTCTTCAAACTCCACTGCCGCTCCACTGCTGCTCCAATCCCGCTCCATGCTAGGTTTCTTCTACTTATTCTTCTTCTCATCCGGATTTTCATATAGATTTTCATCCAGATTGGATGATCTCTGAACAGTCTTCTTCTCATCCGTATTTTCATCTAGATTTCTATCCAGAAATCTGAATGATTTCTTCTTCTTATGGTATGATCTGAACTATGGCTAAAGTCTGCTCAAAATTATTTTAGTTCTTGGGGTATGATTTTGTTTATTCTGACTCTTCTTCTTCTTGAAGAGAACTGCAAGGGGGTGGGCCATTGTGAAGAGAATTTCAGCCTTCTTCCCAATTCAACGTCCATTGTGAAGAGAACTCTAGAGTCTAATACGGTACTCCTAGCACTTGTTTCAGTCATTTAGTAGTCATTTAGTAGTGTTACTACTAGTCAAAACTTTTCAGTGAGAAACATTAAATATTATGCTAGTCAAAACTTTTCACATATATTATAACACATGATGAAGTTGATATTATTGGAGAGAATGTTTAATTTTTAAACTTGGTATTTTGCATGTGAATGTAACAAAACAATGATCAATTGATGTAATGATGCATTGATGTGGACATGTGATACATTATTTTTTATAATGCTTGTCTCCTTGAATGTTATTTGTAGCATTATATGAAATGTCAATGATATATAATAGTCTTATTAAAAAAATCGTTACAATTCAAGATATGTACAAATAGTTTGTTAGTTGTCTTATTCTTATATTAATTAATACTTATATTAAAATAATTAAAAATATTTCTCGTGTCCTTATTTTTTAAAAAATCACGTTTCTCGTATCCGTTTCGCATCGTATCTTATATCATTTCATTTCGGTGATCTCCTCCGCGGTGCCGACTTCGTGAAACACCTTGGTGACGACTGCTTGGGTAAGATTTTGTATCTTTGTATTCCCCCCCTCTCTTTGACGTCACGTAAAATATGTACAGGTAATGTTTCTTATTAACCTATGAAATAACTAGTTAATAAGTTAAAGAAATAAAGTTAGTATTAAATCAAATAAACCGGTAGGAGTAATGGACCGGCAATACGCGGTCTAAAACATGCGTGCCATGTTATTAACGAGCGGCATCAGGTAAAAGGAGAAGAAAGAATCCCGCAGTCTGCATTTCCTCCAGTCGCGCCCGACGAAAGCCGCAGGAAGCCGCAAATCGTCGATCGACGCCGATCTTCGTAGAAGGCCCAAATCTCCTCTGGTTCTCTCGATTTCTTTTTCTAAAGCAAGGTAATCACTTCCCCTCCAGTCCTTTTGTTCCTTTTTCCAAAGATCTTACACGGATTGAAAAGGGAGAAAACCTTAGGGTTGGGAGATTTCGGATTTTCTTGGATTTTTCTTCCAAAATTTTTCTGTAATGAATTATGAGGCTACAAACTATATTTCGTTCACTTTAAGTGTAACCCTAGATAACTATTTCATGTAGGAAGCTTTACACATTAGGGCAGAATTAATTTAAGGCATACTATGTTATTTAGGGTAGAATTCAAGTAGATTATTCCAATTCACCCATGGAAGGTTAGAGCTTGCATAGGTGAAAAGGAAATCTATTTAAAGGAAATTGAAGCCTTTAGATATTAGGGCAGCAATCCCCTAGACGATTGAAGTCTCCTTTGGCCAAATTAGGTCAAGGGGATCCATATAAATGCCCAGGGATGTAAGTAACATACACCAAAGGCATCAAATTGATAATTATTTGATGTTCTATATTATAGGAGATGACGTCACAAGACAGTGATAGACGAAATGAAGAAGGAAGGAGAGATAAAGGCAAGGAAAAAGTACGAAAAACTGAGCACCGCAAGGATAATAGCAAAAAGAAAGTATGGGTGAGTTCTTCTTCCCTATACTATGTTTGTTTTCTTTATTCCTTTGCTTATATGTTGTGCTTTCATCTTCCCTATTAACAAGATAAACAAAATAATATAAGCTTATAAGCAATGCGATAATATAAGCTTATAAGCAATGTAAATTAATGTAAACAAGATAACATAAGCTTAGATTAAGGCAAAGAGAACAGTACGTGATTAAGCTGCAAGAAAATTGTAACAATGCAAGAAATAAAAGGAAAACGAAAAAGAACCCTTCGAGTGACGGGCTATGGAAACTGTTAACCCAATTGGAAGATGGGGAGAATAATCTTCATTGTGCGAGTTAAGGGCACGAATGGTAATATGTATGTGTGAGACAAGGGCACGTGAAAATATTGCATTAAGTGTGAGATAAGAACACTTAATTTACAATTCAGATAGCCACACTCAAAAAGCAAATTAAAAGGCAAAGAAAGAGACGTTATGAAGTAAGATAAGTCATGATAGGATTGGAAATAAAAGGAAAGAAATATGCCAAAATATTAAGAACTGATCGTAAAAAGAAAAGCAAGAATTCACATAGTCAATTGTCTAATATAAAATAAAACTAAACAGGTCAAGGAAGAGGCGTTTCCAGCCACCAGCGTCCACCATGTACTACTCGCCAGGAGAAGAGGTATCGGCTTTGGGTTGAAGTAGCGACGGCGGTGTTCGACGTCCTGGATGACCACAGGTCGAGGTGCAGTGACCCAGAGTGTCCCCATGAGGAGTTCCAGTTTTATTTCATTTAGTATCAGTATTAGTTCTCATAATATATATGTCTGTACATATTAGCTGTATGTTATGAGTCAGTTGTATATGTATAGTATGGTAAACCCATTTTTGTATGTTAAGGCTACTTTTTTGGACTTATGTATATGTATCAGAAACTTTTAATGAAATAAAATGTATATTTTGTCCTGATATTTTATTTCTCGCACTCTTTCATATACTGTCGTACTCTGACTGTTCGTACTTTGCTCTTTATGAAATACTAAGTTATATTATAGCGGTAGTTGTAAGGGGGGTCGTTACAATAAATTGGTATCAGAGCGAGGTTATGAACAATAAGGTGATACGAGTACATAAAGAAATATCAGATGACAAATACTACCAAAGTATTTCGGATACCTTATGATGTTTTATAATTTCTGAATTTACCTTTTCTCTTTCAAGAACTTCCCAGAACATATTTGAGTAGAAGAGAGAGGGAAGAATTAGAAAGAGAGCGAGCTGCGATGACAGAAGAGAGTTACAACTCCGGAAGGTCTAATCCTCCTTTAGCGGAAGTTATGCAAGCCTTGGCAGAGGTAATTCGAATGGGAAATACAACATCACTACCAGCTCAAGATGCGGATGATCGACATTTAAAGCAGTTTTTGGATATGAGGTCGCCAACCTTTCGTGGTGGTGTTACACCAATGGAAACTGAAGACTAAATTAAGAAGATTGAAATTATCTTTCAGGCAATGCGATGTCCGGGGGATCGACGGATTGAACTAGTTACATTCCTTTTCGAATGAGAGGCTAACAGATGGTGGGATAGCTTGAAACAAGGTATTTTCTACGGACGGTTGCCAACTGAGATTCCTTGGGATGACTTTTTGAATGAATTCATCAATTGGTTTGTGCCGCCATCCGAGAAACGAATCTTTCAAGAGAAGTTCCTTCGGTTAATGCAGGGAAATTGATCGGTGGTACAATACGAAATTGAGCTCACTCAGCTAGCATACTATGCGAGTGACATGGTTCCTAATGGGCGAGAACGTTGTTTCCGCTTTCAATTAGGTTTGCGAGAAGATGTGAGAGTACATCTGATTTCCCAACGAATTCACCATTACAATGAGTTGATAGAGACGACAAAATTAATTGAAATGGATGTGGAGAGCTCGCAGAGGAGGATTGAAGCACAACCAAAGAGGTTGCCGGAAGAACAGACCAAGACTTTTTCAGGTAAAAGTGGAGGCTCAAAGTGGAAAAAGTTTAAAAAGGGTCATCCGATGCCAGCCCCTGCAGCCAGTGGTACTATCAGCTATCCCATTTGTGAGAAATATGGCAAAGCTCACCCAGGAGAATGTTTAAAGGGGACATGGATATGTTTTAAATGCCACCGTCCTGGGCATTTGAAGCACGAATGCCACTTGTGGAAACCAGACGCTGGAAGAGATACCAGAGGAGGTCCAGGTCAAAGCTCAACCTTGCATGCTCTTGACAAAGGAAAAGGGCCTTGAATCAGTGTCATCAGGATCTGTCTTTCAATCCAGGGAAGAAAGGCAAGTACAACAAAGGGTTTTTAACATTAACCAACAAGAAGCGAAAGCACATGATACGGTGATCACAGGTATGGTTTCTGTTCACAATTATATTATGAAAGTCTTATTCGACACTGGATCCAGTCACTCTTTCATAGCTTCAGCGGCAATGAAACATCTAAATATAGAACCTTATCAGTCCTATAATGACATAAAGTCACAATGCCGAACAATACAGAAATGAATACAAAGCTTAGATGTACAGTATGTCTAACAATTGATAATCAACCAGTCGAAGCAGATGTTGTCGTTCTACCCCTATCTGAATTCGATATCTTAGGGATGGATTGATTAACCGGACATGAAACGACCATCAATTGTAAGAAGAAGAAAATTGCATTCACATTAAACAATCAGACATGATGTAGTTTTACCGGAATGAGTGAAGTTTCAAAGATCATGATATCCTCTTTGAAAGCAATGAAGAAATTAAGGAAGGGTTGTGAAACAATTTTGATAATGCTGAAAGGGAGTGATACAGTGAAAGGTGAACCAACTGCAGTTCCTGTGGTGTGTGATTTCCTTGATGTCTTTCAGGATGAGTTACCAGGATTACCTCCGTTTCGAGAAGTTGAGTTCGTCATTAATTTGGTGGAAGGAGCAGCACCTGTAGCAAAAACATCATACGTATACCTCCCAAGGAAATGGCAGAATTAAAAAGCCAATTACAAAAATTATTAGATAAAGATTTCGTACGTCCAAGCACATCACCGTGGGGAGCACCAGTGCTATTGGTGAAAAAGAAAGATGGTTCGCTACGATTGTGTATCGATTATGCGAACTTAATAAGCTGACGATCTGAAATCAATATCCGCTACCCCGCATTGATGATTTATTCGATCGATTAGTCAATGCAAAAGTATTTTCAAAAATTTACTTGAGATCCGATTATCATCAAATGTGAATCAAGGAAGAAGATATTTACAAAACGGCCTTTAGTACGAGATACAGACACTTTCAGTTCGGAGTTATGCCGTTTGGATTAACAAACGCGCCAGCTGTATTTATGAATTTAATGAACCGGATCTTCAAAGACTTCTTAGACAAATTCGTTATTGTATTCATTGACGATATTTTGATATATTCAAAGGACAAGGAGGAATATGTAAAACACTTGCAGATTGTGTTGCAAGTATTGAAGGATCACGTCTTATATGCAAAATTCCCAAAATGTGAGTTTTGGTTGAAAGAAGTCTCTTTCTTGGGTCATGTCGTTACGGAATATGGATTATCTGTACACTCAATGAAAGTAGAAGCCATTATGAACTAGCCAAGACCAGTTTCTGTCACAGAAATTAGGACTTTCCTTGGATTGGCAGGTTACTATAGGAAATTTGTAAAAAACTTTTCAGCAACTGCTTTACCATTGACGAAATTAACTCGAAAGAACGTCTCATTTATGGGGACTGCTGAATGTCAGCATGCATTTGAAAGATTAAAAGAAAGGTTGACAACAACACCGGTGTTGGTCATGCCATGTGGTAATGAAGGTTTTCAAATTTATAGAGATGCATCGTTGAAAGGTCTTGGGAGCGTCACCGTTTCCCACTTAACAATTATCCGACTAATGATTTGGAATTGGCAGCGATTGTGTTTGCTTTAAAAATTTGGTGACATTATTTTTATGGTACCAAATGTGAGATTTTTACAAATCATAAAAGTTTGAAATACATTTTTTTCTCAAAAGGAAATCACCATGCGACAAAGACGATGGTTGGAACTGATAAAAGATTACGATGTTGATATCAAATATCATCCCGGAAAAGCTAATGTTGTAGCTGATACACTCAGCAGGAAGAATCTAGTGTCCATGATTATACCAATAACAGAGCAAAAAGAGTTATTGCGAGATCTGTAAAAGTTATAAATGCTTACATGTATCTCTACATCCCAAACTCAAGGCTTGCTCTTTCAATTGACAACGGAACACTCACTTACAGAAAGAGTAAGGAAAGTGATGAATCAGGATCCTATCCTTATGAAATTTTTGCAAAAGGTTAGGAGTGGTCAGTCAACTATATTTGTCAAGAATGATGAGTTGTTATTTCTGAATGGAAGATTGTGTATTTCTAATGTCAATTCAATTCGATCTGAATTACTTTATGAAGCGTATCATACAACCTATTCAATTCACCCTGGAAAAACAAAGATGTATCAAGACCTCAAACAGGAGTTCTGGTGGTCAGGAATGAATATTGATGTCATCAAATATATTGTCAAGTGTCAGACTTGTCAACTGGTAAAGACAGAACATCAGAAGCCTGGCGGATACTTGCAATCCTTACCCATTCCATAGTGGAAGTGGGAAGATATCACTATGGACGTCGTGATGGGATTACCAAGGAGCAAAACAGGAAAAAATTGTATATAGGTGATTGTAGATCGACTCACAAAAGTTGCACATTTTATTCCTATGAAGAATGACAGTCCAGTTCAAAAATTAGTCGATCAATACATTGATAGCGTTGTAAAATATCATGGAATTCCCCGATCTATTATTTCTGACAGAGATGGGTGCTTTACATTTGATAGTTGAAAGTTAGTACAGAAAAGATTGGGAACAAGATTACTGTATAGCACTGCATTTCACCCGCAAACTGATAGTCAGTCCAAGCGAATCATTAAGATGTGAGAAGACCTCTTACGGAGGGTTGTACTAGATCTACGAGGATCATGGGAAAAATACTTATCAATGGTAGAATTTTCTTATAATAATAACTACCAGTCAAGTATTCAAATGACACCAGTTGAAGCGTTGTATGGGCGAAGGTGCCGCACCCCATTAAGTTGGGTAGAGGATGGTGAACAAAGGTTATTCAAAAAGGAACAAGAGGATAAAATAAATGATAAACTTGCAACTGTGCGAGAAAGGTTGAAAGTAGCGCAAGACAGACAACAAAAATATTATAACGCCAGACATCGAAAGGTTGAATTTAATGTGGGCGATATGGTATGCATGAAAATAAAACATTTCAAAGGAGCTTCACAAATTCGTCGACTTGGGAAATTTAGTTCACGATATGTAGGACCTTTCCAAATCACTGAAAGGACTGGAGAAGTCGCATATCGCTTAACATTATCTGATGTTGTTCAGAATCTCCACGATGTATTTCACGTGTCTTCCCTGAGAAAGTTTGTAGCAGATCCGGAAACGATAGTCCCTTCAGATCAGATTCAAATTGAAGCTGGCTTATCAAGTCCAACAGATCCATACAAAATAGTGGATTGGCAGAACAAGCAACTACGAAATAAAGAAGTTCGATTTGTCAAAGTCTGGTGAAAAAGACACAGTATACACGAAGCTACTTGGGAAAAGAAGAGGATATGCGTGACTTTTTTCCCTTTTTATTTGATGAAGATGCGGAATGAAGATTTTTGCGAACAAAAATCCAATAAGAAGGGGAGAATTGTGACGTCACGTAAAATATGCACAGGTAAGGTTTCTTATTAACCTATGAACTAACTAGTTAATAAGTTAAGTTAAGAAATAAAGTTAGTATTAAATCAACTAAACCGGTAGGAGGAGTAATGGACCGGCAATAGGCGGTCTAAAACATGCGTGTCATGTTATTAACGAGCGACATCGGGTAAAAGGAGAAGAAAGAATCCCGCAGTCTTCATTTCCTCCAGTCGCGCCCGACGAAAGCCGCATGAAGCCGCAAATCGCCGATCGACGCCGATCTTCGTAGAAGGCTCAAATCTCCTCCGGTTCTCTCAATTTCTCTTCCTAAAGCAAGGTAATCACTTCTCATCTAGTTCTTTTGTTTCTTTTTCCAAAGATCTTACACGGATTGAAAAGAGAGAAAACGCTAGGATTGGGAGATTTCGGATTTTCTTGGATACTTTTCTTCTAAAATGTTTCTGTAATGAATTATGAGGCTACAAACTATATTTCGTTCACTTTAAGTGTAACCCTAGGTAACTATTTCATGTAGGAAGCTTTACACATTAGGGCAGAATTAATTTAAGGCATATTATGTTATTTACGGTAGAATTCATGTAGATTATTCCAATTCACCCATGGAAGGTTAGGGATTGCATAGGTGAAAAGGAAATCTATTTAAAGGTTATTGAAGCCTTTAGATATTAGGGCAGCAATCCCCTAGATGATTGAAGCCTCCTTTGGCCTAATTAGGTCAAGGGGATCCATATAAATGTCTAGGAATACAAGTAACACACACCAAAGACATCAAATTGATAATTATTTGATGTTCTATATTATAGGAGATGACGTCACAAGGCATTGGTAGACGAAATGAAGAAGGAAAAATAAAGGCAAGGAAAAAGTACGAGAAACTGAGCAACGCAAAGATAATGGCAAAGAGAAAGTAAGGGTGAGTTCTTCTTCCTTATACTATATTTGTTTTCTTTATTCCTTATGCTTATATGTTGTGCTTACATCTTCCCTATTAACAAGATAATATAAACTTATAAGCAATGTGATAATATAAGCTTATAAGCAATGTAAATTAATATAAACAAGATAACATAAGCTTAGATTAAGGCAAAGAAAGCAATACGTGATTAAGTCGCAAGAAAATTGTAACAATGCAAGAAATAAAAGGAAAACGGAAAAGAACCCTTTGAGTGATGGGCTATGAAAAGTGTTAACCGAATTGGAAGATGGGGAGAATAATTTTCCTTCATCGTGCGAGGTAAGGGCACAAATGGTAATATGTACGTATGAGACAAGGGCACGTGAAAATATTACAATAAGTGTGGGATAAGAACACTTAATTTACATTTCAGATAGCTCACACTCAAAAAGTAAATTAAAAGACAAAGAAAGAGACGTTATGAAGATAAGTCATGATAGGACTGAAAATAAAAAGAAAGAAATATGCCAAAATATTAAGAACTGATCGTAAAAAGAAAAGCGAGGAAAATCAAGAATTCACATAGTCAATTGACTAATATAAAATAAAACTAAATAGGTCAAGGAAGAAGCGATTTCATCCACCAGTAGCCAGTGTCCACCATGTACTCCTCGCCAGGAGAAGAGGTATCGGCTTTGGGTTGAAGTCGCGACGACGGTGTTCGGTGTCCTGGATGACCACAGGTCGAGGTGCAGTGACCCAGAGTGTCCCTATGAGGAGCTCCAGTTTTATTTCATGTAGTATCAGTATTAGTTCTTATGATATACATGTCTGTACATATTAGCGGTATGTTATGAGTCAGTTGTATATGTAGAGTATGGTAAGCCCCTTTTTGTATGTTAGGGCTACCTTTTTGAACTTATGTATATGTATCGGAAATTTTTAATGAAATGAAATGGTTTATTTTGTCATAATATTTTATTTCTCGTACTCTTTCATATACTGTTTTACTCTGACTGTTCGTACTTTGTTATTTATGAAATGTTAAGTTATATTGTAGCGGTAGCCGTAAGGGGGGTGTTACACTCCCCATCTTTCTTTTTTTGTTGTCTAGTCCCACAAACAGAAGCCTCCCTGTCTAGAAACCAACCGGCCACCTCCTGCCTGCCCAGAGTTCAGCCAACGCCATTTGCCTGTCCAGAACCCAGTTGCCCCACCCCCAGGCCACCACCCCTCAGCCACCAGGCTGTGGTCCCTAGTTCTCTCCCTGTCCAGCCCTGCTGTCAGCATAGTTATTAAAGGCGCACCAAGACGCAAAGGGGTCTTGGAGCCTAGGCGCGAGGCTCAAGGCGCAGCCGTGCGCCTGACGAAGGCAAGGCGCAACCACATTTATTTTAAAAAATAAGTATCAAACATCAGTTCATCTTCTTGATCAGATTGTTCATTCATTCTACACATTAATCATTCATTACTATCATTTATATCTCTTAAAAAAGTAGAATTAATGTGTCCACTTGCATCATATCTACGTCTTAACACTCAATTATGTTTCACAAACACTAAAACATGTAAAAATTATTGAGTTCTTACATTATTTTTTTATTTCTTTTGGAAAAAAATTGCAACAAAAAGCGCACACAGAAGTGCCTTTTATGCTCCAAAGGCGCAAAAAAGCCTTTGGAGCCTGGAGCCTTAGGCGCGCCTTTAACAACATAGGCTGCCAGCCACCCAAAACAACCCCCTTGGCTGTTTTCAGCCCAAAACAGTCCAAATCTGGACTTTTCCATCCAGATCCAGCCGCCCCACCTCTTCCCCTTCGTTGTCATCACCATCCATCCTATGGATCCACCTCGAAACAGCCACCCAACACCAAATCTGTGCAGATCTGGATATTTTATCCCCGTTCCAGCCATCCCTCGCCACGATCCAACCCTCCTAATCCCCAACCAACCCTCCCCTTACCCGATCTGGTCCACCAACCACCGGAGTCCCTCTTTGAGCCCTCCAACGTTCAGATCTTTTTATTTACACCAACCCTAACATTCGTAATGTGTTTTGTATCAGTTTGTTCAGTTGTAAACATTGTTATGGTTTGGATATTATGTGTTCGCTTGGGAATCTAGTATATTATGTTATTTGCTTTTGAGAAATCTCTAACTATAAGAAGGATCGGTTCGTCGCGCGCTCGTGCTTTGGCCCTCCACGCGGAGGAAAGCCCAAGTCTACTTTGGCCTAATAAATTATCCTGCCTTGTTTGAATTAATTGAGCGTGATTTTATTGTTTATTGCTGAAATTTTGATTTAATCCGTCGGGTTTTGCATAGCATGTAGGGTTAGGTCACCTTTAATCCGCTGTCTATATTTTCGCCCTGCGTCAAATGGTATCAGAGACTAGGGTGCGCGTACTTTTTGATACGCAGTATCAGTATGATTATAGTCGTCGTTCATATCCTTGCACGAGAGCGGATTGTGTTGATCCTTCGACTCGACTACCTTAGGGATGATTATTATGAGGATCGTCATACTGAGAGAAATCTCGAAAGTCAGTTTCGTACTGTTGCCCCTTCTTTTGACGACTCATCGTGTCCCGAGTCTTTCAGTTATTGGCTCGTGGACATGAAATATTACCTCGATCATTTTGAGTTGTTAGGTGAGCGTCGCATCAAGTTTGCGAAACTTAGGCTTTTAGATCAGGCAAGAAGATATTGGTCGAGCGTTGAGAGGACCAGCGTCTACATCGCATCACCAGTTGGGTGGACATGAAGTCTACATTGTGTTAGAGGCATCTATCTTTGTCGTATCGGAGTCGCTTGGTCGATCAATCTTTTCCCTTCAACAAGGATCCATGTCTATCGCTGAGTATAAGGATCGTTTTGATGATTTAGTAGTGAAGAGTGATATCCGTGAGGACCCAGCCATGACCATTTCCCGATTTTGGTTTGGACTTCGGTCTGACATACGTACTATGATAGGTTATCAAGGCTCGAAATCCCTCGAGCAGACGTATCAGCTTGCTCTTAGTTATGAACAGTCGTTGAGATCCGCAAGAGCTGGTCGATGGGATTCTCACTTGTACCTTCGCAGTACGAGTCCCTCCCATACTGAGGTCACCACGACGCCTATCATTGTCATGTCAGCCCAGACAGAAGTGATACCTGATGCGGATTGCTCTCATCCCAGTAAGGTGCTTAGCCCAGTGAGTGACTTATCCCATGTTTCTGACCCATCTCTTGTGACCCGGACTGAGAGCGAACCTGAGCAGCCTATTGAGTCTGTAGTGATGTGTCCCTCACCAACACCTCTTCCTCTGCCATACACCGGATTAGTTAGCACTCCAGTCATAGATCCATTTTCTGACACCGCACCTACGGACTCATTCTTGAGTGTAGTTTTATGTCGCTTTCCCTTTGTCATTGACCGGAGTCACATCACGATCAAGAGCCCAAAGCCTGATGTTGATCTCGTAGTGGTTATGTCACCCATTAGCGGGGACACTACCCCTCACGATGGTACTCACATGAAGGATCATGACCCTAGTGACAAGTTCTATGACGATCCCCTGTTGAGCCTCCTGATGATCTCCCACATCCTGGTGAGGATGAGATTCAGGTAAGCTACTCATGTATGAGTATTGACTTACTGACGCCACTTCCATTATTGTCCCTAACCTTGCCCCAGTGGTTGTATATTGAGTGGAGCATCAAGTATCTAGGACTCCCCTTAATAAACATGAGTATACTCCTAATATTGTGGAGTCCTTTCTTATGACTCATCACACTCTCGATTAGTTTTGAGATGCACCACCCGCTGACCCACCCGATGAGTTCTTTCTTGTCGGGGACACTCATCACACTATAGAGTCACGTTTCCTAATCGGTGTACACGATATTCACTCATGTGGTCGTCTCATTCGCGATGACTTTTTGTACACACCTCACGTTACTATGACTATTGTTCTCAATCGCAGCACACCACCGTCAGAGATCGTGTTGACCCCACTACACTACAGATGATCAGTATAATGATTATCATCGTTCATATCCTTGCACGCGAGCGGATCGTATTGATCCTTTGGCTCAACTCGATTACCTTAGGGACGATTATTCTGAAGATCGTCGCTTTGAGAGAGATCTTGAGAGTCAGTTTCGTATTATTGCCCCATCATTTGACAGCTCATCGAGTCCCGAGTCTTTTAGTTACTGGCTCGTGGATATGGAGTATTATATCAATCATTTTGAGTTATTCGGCGAGCGTCGCGTCAAGTTTGTGAAACTTAGACTTATATATCAGGCGAGAGCTTATTCGTCTAGCGCTGAGAGGACCCGCGAGCGAGACCGTCTTCGTCGCATCACTAGTTGGGTGGACATGAAGCGTAGATTGTGTCAGATGTAATTTGTCTTCGCCGTATCGGAGTCGCTTGCTCGACCAATTATTTTCCCTTCAGCAAGGATCCATGTCTGTCGTCGAGTACATAGATTGCTTCAATGCTTCGTTGAGTTAGTTGTGATGAGTGATGTCCGTGAGGACCCAGCCATGACCATTTCTCGATTTTGGTCTGGAGTTCGGTCTAACATATGTACTAAGGTAGTTTCATTGCTTGAAATCCCACGAGCAGACATATCAACTCGCCCTTTGTTATGAACAGTTTTTGAGATTCTCAAGAGCTGGTCGATGAGATTCTTACTTTTACCTTCGCAGTACGAGTCCCTCTCATACTGAGGTACCACGATGCCTATCAATGTCCTGTCAGCCACGACAGAAGTGATACCTGATGCGGATTGCTCTCACCCCAGTGAGGTGCTTACCCTAGTGAGTGACCTATTTCTTATTTCTGACCTGTCTCTTGTGGCCTCGACTGAGAGCGAGCCTGAGCGACCTATTGAGTTTGTAGTGTTGTGTCCCTCACTCATACCTCTTCCTCTGTCATACACCGGATTAGTTAGCACCCCAACCACAGACCCATTTCCTGACACCGCACCCATGGATCCATTCTTGAGTATAGGTCCATTTCGCTCCCCCATTATCATTACCCTGAGTCACATCACGATCGAGAGCCCAGAGCCTGGTGTTGATCTCTTAGTGTCTATGTCACTCATTCAAGAGGACACTACCCCTTACGATGGTACTCATCTGGAGGACCTTGACCCTGGTGACGAGTTCTATGACAAGCTCCAAGTTAAGCATCCTGATGATCCGATGCATCATAGTGAGGATGAGATTCAGGTGAGCCCCACATGTATGATTATCGATTTATTGATGCCTCTTCCATTATCGTCCCTTAACACGACTCAGAGGATGGATATTGTGTGGAGCATCCAATATTTAGGGCATCGCCTGCTGACATATCGCACTCTTGTTGAGTTTTGGGATGCATTACCTGCTGACCCATCAGACAAATTCTTTATTTTTTGGGATACTCCCCACGCTATAGAGTCACGTCTTCTAGTCCGTGTACACGATTTTCACCCAGGTGGTCGTCTCATTCGCGATGACTTTTCGTACAGACCTCCTAGTAAACCCCATGATGTGTCATGTTCCCAGGGAGACATTTGTCTCCTTACGAGCTCGTATTTGAGTATAGATGTCTCACATGGTTACCTGAACACTTGTCGTACACGGGATGAGTTTTTTTACACTCCACAGATAAAGCCTCCTGATAGGTCACCTCCTTTGATAAATTTTCAGGTCATTATTAGATTTTCTCATAGAGAGCATGTTGTGTCTGTCGTGTTTCATTTGCATGAGTTTGTTGAGTCATTTCGACATCATTCGTATGAGTCTGTTGTGTTGTTTGTTCATTATTTGCATGTGTGTCATGAGTCGATCCGATGAATAATTCATATTAGTAATAAATCTTGTAAATCACATGTGGATGTTCATTGGCAAGTGCAGGTACTTCATGAAGGCAAGCAGGTGATGGTGAGAATCTGCGTTGTGAGGCTCCGTGCGAAGCTTACTTAAGTTTGAACGTTCGGCGAATGAGTCCCTACTCAGTCCTGAGACGCGTCGGGACAAATGCTTATGATCGGGACATCCCCGCGAGCATGGGTACCCATACCGTGTTCAATGTCGAGGACCTGAAGCCATACTTTGCACCTCACGAGTATTCGGGCCCACATCTTGGCGGCCCTCTCGAGTCTTTACCACCATTTTACCACCCACCACTCAGTCTACCCCCGAGCTCTTGCCACCATATTCATTGCCCCGTGCACAGCCCATCTCTGACCCCCACTTACCCGGAATCTTGTCCCCAATGGCTTCACCATTGGCACCTCGGATCCCACTGAATCCTTCTACTAGTGTGTTGAGAGATGAGCTTATCATTGAGATCATTATGCATGAGTCTGCCGCCTCTACAGACAGTCTTGTGTGCCGCTACCTGTGGATCAGTTGGTGATGAGAGCTAGCATGAGAGATCTTTATCAAACAGGTCGGGGGATCGAACCCCGACCTCAACAACCTATCGGCACTGTGGTGGAGCCGGGTATGGGTTGGGGTGTACGGCCCGCGGGCCTGATAAAGTCGCTGGGTGATGACTCCAGGTGGGCCCCCTGATGGGAATCCAGGGTGGCGGGCAGGTGGACTCCTGTCCAGCATCACACTCATTATACCAAATTTACCCCTTCCCTTTTAATTAAAAGACTTGCACATTTCCTTAGATATTTCAAAAAATTTCAAACCAAATATCTATACATGTAATTTGAGATTTGCCCCTCCAATAAAACTATAATAATCTAGTTATGGAAAACTCGGCATACAAGAATTGCATTGGAATATGTGATTATTAGATAATTTAATTCTAATTATCGAAGCAATTGTACAAAAATCACATTGGAATAAATGATTAATTAATATATAAATTTATTTTAATATTCTCAAAATGAACTGACTAAGTATAGAACCGAGAGACATCAGGTCTCGTGTTTTCACGAGGGTGACTGCACGGGCTGTTTCTATTTTTGTTTACATGTACTCTATTATATTAATTGAATGCTTAATGATATCATTAAACTCATTAAATCCAATTATTTTATTATCATTACTAGAAAAAATATAAAACAAAAATTTAAATTTGTTTTTAGATAGTAGGAAACTGTACAAAGGCTGAATGAGGGTCAAATTGTAACATGATGGAAATACTGCAACTCTCACTTGGGAATTAGGATGCCTTCACCAAAGGGGCCTTCCGTGCAAACCCCAGAGCGAGCGGTGGGAGCATTGTCGCGTTGGGGAATTTCCATGGCTGGGGTACTGTCGTGGCCACACGAGGCCCCCGTGCATTGCCACTTGTACCTTACTATTTAATTTGTCTTTTTTTATTTTAGTTGTGAGCGTGTATCAATAGGAAGTTTTCCTTTTATTTTCAGTCATTGAGGAGTGATGTTCCATCTCTTTAGCTCTCTTGAACATTTGAGGTCATTATTAAACACTGAGTTTATATAATTTTAAATATTTTATGTAAGGTCATTAAAAATTTCTTGGTATATTTTGTTCTTTCCCCTTAGAAATAAATATACAATTTTCAATCACTGTCTCGTACTTCTAATGTCAGAGAATGTGTAAGTCAAAATTTCCAAAAATACTTGTATTATTATAGGAACAATTCACTAGTCATTGTGTTCTTATAACCCCCACCCACCACCACCACATCTTGCAAAATGTAATAATCATCATTTAACTAAGATCACTCAGTCTCCTATGTTTCAAAAGAAAATTCTCATTCCATAGTAGGACTTTGTCAATATGACCTCATGTTACCACATCAGCAGGCTCCCATCAATCATTCTCAACTTTATTTCCATTATCTTCATCATTTTTCCATCAGCACCATCTTTTTGCCTTATAGTTTAGTTGCCTGCATTGTCCAACAATTAACCCTCATTGACAAACTAGATCCTCTTGCGACCTAACAAATCTCTGTTGGGCACTCCGGACCTGAAAAGAGCTTTAACCACAACTACTTTATAGACTTCCCATGTGACATACCAGTTATCACCCACAGATGCATTCTTCAATCTGTTAGTTCAAGCTCCACCAGCCCCCGGAGCCTCATCATAACACGCACGCATCAACTCAACTCCCCCAGACACATAAAACACCACCATGTTTGACACCCTCTCCTATCAAATATTAGATCTGTCATAGAGCTCTATGTATGAATCAACCTTCAATAAGTACTATTCCATGGCTAATCAACCTTCAATAAGTACATTTGCCAGGTGCTCTATGTCATAGAGCACCTGGCAAATGTAAACGTTCATGCACAATCTCATTTATTATTTTGTTTATTTTCACCATTTAGCTCCTTTCACAAATTTGCAGCATATATCATTATGTAGTCACTACTACCTCTTCAATTCATGTACCTATGATCACGTTCCCTCGCCATTTAGTTCTTCTAAGGTTGGTTGATGTTGGGTGTTCACTGTTAAGCACGAGTTGGACGGTTCTATTGAGCATCTCAAGACGCACTTGGTGGCTTGCAGAACACTTCGTAACAAATAATCAATTATGAGGATACTTTCTCTCTAGTGGTGAAGTTGAACATCATTCGTGTTCTGATTTCTCTTGTTGGTTACGACCACTGGAATTTGCATCGACTTAATATAAAAAATGACTTCCTCAAGGCAATCTGTCAGAGAATGTCATCATGCATCAATCATTTAGAAATGAGACTACAAAAGAGTCTCTTATTTGTCATCTGCAAAAACTTATATATGACCTATAGCAGTCTCCTTGAACATGGTTTGAGGAATTTAGCCGAGTGGTACAAAATATTGGCTTAACACGCAACAAATCCAACTTCTCCCCCTTTTTCATTGTCTCCAAGAAGGCATTGTGATTCTTCTAGTTTATGCGCATGATATCATTATCACAGGCAATGATGTTATGGAGGGATCTCCAAGGTAAATATTCACTTAGCCAACCAATTTTATATCATAGATTTTTGTTCCATTCACAACTTTCTGGGTATTGAGGTGACTTTTCATGGTTCTTCCCTCATCCTCTTGCAAAGAAAGTATTGCATTGACCCCCTTAAATATGTAGATTACTTGGATTATAGACCCATTGATATGAACATGGAAGTTAATCTGAAGCTCTCATATGGTGCTTCTTCCTTGGATCCTCTGCTACCTAATCATGATATTATCAAAAATTGGTTGAAAGGTTGAACTACCTATGATTACTTGGTCCAACATTTCATTTGTCGTAAGTGTGGTAAGTCAATTCATGCATACCCAGTGAGTTTCTAACCTACAGGTTGTTGAGCGCATTCTAAAATACATAAAGCACTCTATTGATCATGGAGTTATTTATCAATTATCATCTACTCTACCTCATGTGGTCTATTATGATGTTGGCTATGTAAATTTGTCGATGATCGGTGATCTGTAGGTGGGTTATGCACCTTCTTTGGACGCTATCTAATTACATAGAAAAGCAAGAAGAAATCAGTTGTTGCTCACTTCAAGCTTAAGAGCAAATATCGCTCCATGACCCTTGCAGTTTTTTAGCTCACTTTGCTCAAAACATCTTAAGGGAGCTGAAGTCTCTCTCGTTGTCCTGCAACAGCCCTTCAAAAGAATCAATTTGTGATTCAGATAGCTGAGAATCTTATCTTTTATGACGTGCCAAACACATCGAAAATGATTAACATATTATCAGAGAGATGGCTGAGCATCGAAAAATATGGTATCAACATGTTCCTACTGTCTCACGGATTGTTGAGAACCACACCAAACCAATACTACGACTATTGTATCTTCACTTTCTTTCCAATTTATGCTCATACGACATGTATGCTCGATCTTGCAGTGATGTGTGAATAGATATAGTTGATTATTTGCAGTTTTTTTTTAGTTTCACATTGGTATGCAACTTTAGTCATGTAAATTTCCTATATAAATAGTTTATTGGTCTCTTTTGAATATTAAGTGAGACAGAAAATTTTTACAAACTTTCCTGCAAAATTGATAATTGTTTTTCATTGCATTTTTATATTTATGTTCTCTGTATTTTCCTATACACAGACCTTATTCTGTTAGTGATACATATATTCACTATAGTGATTATTCTCTAACCCTCTCTTCTTTTCTAACAACACTAAATAACAATAAACTTTATTCTAATATAGGGGGAAATCACTTGTTCTTAAATAAACTTTTTTTACTCCAAATATCATCGGAATAACTCTAGGATAAATGTCAATAAAAAAGCCTTACCACAAATCTCTCCAATACAGGAACAAGAATTTGCAAACTGTGATTAGGAAGGCTGCGAGCAATTGTTTCTTTCACTGTAGTACTGTAGAGAGCAAGTCATAGACCACATCACTAATAATTTCAGTAACAAAAAAATATGTTTTAAATGACATAACCAAGGGAATTGGAGAAAAAAATCCCAACCTCTCTGTCGACAAGAATGCCAGTAGTAGAGCTGTATAGGCTTGAATGATCATCATTTCAGCCTCACGTTGAGTTTGTAGCAAGGCTGCCTCGTCATCCTGATGACATTAACAACATCATTAAATCATAACTAATAAGTCTATTTTTGGCGCCTATATGGCTATATAGATTTTTACAATCAATAATTGCATGACAAAAACGTATATCTGATATGCATATGTATGACTAAAGAAAATGTAATACTCGCTTAAGAGGAAGAATAGGATCAATTTCATCAGACAAGTCTCATGTAGGAGTAGATTATTAGGTTTTAAACATAAGAAAGTCCATATTTGTGAAACAAACAACACTGATATATTTAATGCAATTCAAGATGTTAAATGAAAGTTTTTAATCTAATTTAGTTTCATAGCAAAGAGTTCTAGAGAAAAAGACGGGATCATTCAGAAGAGGAGACCATGGATCAGAAGAATATAGAGGTAAATATAGACACTAATAATAAAACCATTCATGTTCTTACATAAACCAAAACCTCATCCTCAATGGCAGTATTCCCAGCCCCTTCATTGGACATAAAGATGGAGCACAGCATAGGTACAACTTCCCTGTAAATTTCTTTACTTGCTGATGTTCCTGTTTGATTCACCAAAACACGAGCAGATGCAAGGCGGAATCTGCATTAAAGTAACATATCAGTTATTAATTGGTTTGATAAAGCAAAAAAACACAAACGCTTTGGAGAAAAACAAGATGCAGCAAGAAGAAAAAGAAACTTCATTAACGAGATGAAATAACCTTAAATCAATAACATAATGAAAGGCTAAATCTTATCTCAAACTGGACTGTTATAAACTTGTAACTAATTAACCTCGTGAACAGTTCATCAAGCGCAAAGTGATAAGGTCGTCTGCTAGACATAATGGCTCGTCAAGCTCAAAGCGGTCAGGTTGTCCGCTAGACAATGCAGTACTCTACGTGGCATGGAGGGGCATTGGGAAACATAACGTATGTCTAAGAACGGTGATGATGGTGAGGCGCTTTCACTGGAAGCAACAACACGAAGTATGAGGAAAAACTTGACAGAACTATCTAATGCTAAGGCAGCTCAGGCACGGTGATTGAGGAAGGATAAACCAGGAGAGGAGAGAAGAATGTAAATATTAAAGTATGAAACATTAAAGAGGGTGCTGTTAGGCTAAATGAGAATAGTAACTAGGAAAGTTTTAAAGTACCAGTATAGATTATGTTTTCTTTAATGATAAACCCAACAACCAAAGGAAACATATTAAAGATATTTGTGAATAGAGTATATGATTTTTTTCTCTTAGTTGTGAGAAAATGCCAACAAGCGTGTGTACTTATCATACTTTATGCAAACAGAAAAAACAAGTACATATACACATTTATAATTACGAGGAGTGGCATCACAACTCTAACTCACAATGTGGGACTAATCAATACAAGATAAAAAAAATCCTAACGGTTCATTGAAGCAGGTCCTTACATTGGGCTTATATACAATTCCTTTCTTCCATACAACTCCTTTCTTCTATATACCCCTGCAAGTTGGAGCATACATATCGTAGGTTTCAAGCTTGGAAACAAACTAATGATAGAGTGGCGAAGTAAGACCTTTGCAAAGATATAAGAGAGTTTGTCTACAACATGAACATGTCGGAGATCAATTTTGTGGATCTAGACTTTTTCTCTGATGAAGTGTCAATCTACTTCAATGTGCTTGGTGCGTTCATGAAAGACTGTATTTTCTGATAAATGGATGGCATATTTACTATTGAAGTAGAGGACTACAAGCAATGCTGTAAAAATCGGATATTGGCGACATATCAGATTGTGTTTTTAAATGTCAAAAGTCGGAGACATGTCGGAGATATTTAAAAATATCGGATTTTCATTTCTTATAAATAAAAAAAATTATGTATACTAACTATAATTATATGATATACAAATAGAAAAATAATATAAATAAATAAAAAATGAGTCATTTATATTACAAAATAAAAACAAATCGTATCTAAGATAAAATATTATTAACAATTACAAAATGATATATTGTAAAATATATTTAATAATATACAATAATTTTGTTTTCATAATAATAAGTTTATTGCAAATAAAAAAAATTAAAAGTTAAAATTTCTTCATTGATTATAAGTCTTTTCAAACTTATAAATTTATATTAAAGACAAGCAAACAATCAACTAATAAATGTATTAAATGTTTTCATATTTTTTTGTAATATGAAATTAAAAATTGTGAAACAATTACAAAATTGATTGTAAGAATAGAACGTTAAAAAAATCGAAAAAACGAGTCTAATCGATTTAAATATACATAATATAATGCATATAGACACTTTAAACATATGTTGCTAATCTGTTAATATAACATAAAATAAAATAGAGCACGATATATTTAAAACTCGTGTCGGTCGATATATCAAAAAAAATCGAACATGTCGGCCTATATTTTACAAAATGACAATCTTTTTTTAAAAAACATATCATTTTGCCCTTAAAATGACATGTCAAGAGACGTGTCGGACTTGTCGAAGGACATTTAAAACAATGACTACAGGAGATGTGAAAGATATACCGAGATAAGTAGGAAGATTTTTCAGCCAAGTAAGCTCTGAAACGACAGACCATCAAGCAATACTCAACCTCAACAGAAGATCGTGTTACAATTGATGGTTTCTTGCTTCGTCGAGAGACTAGATGTCGCTTGTAGATCAACGATCATCAATGGACCCCGCACAATCCACATCAAAGTAAGAAATCAGAGAAAGAGAAAAAAAGACGTATACACAAGCCCTTGGCCAAGAGCGTTTTTTAGATAGCGAAGGATTTACTCAACTACTTGAATGTAGGATGCACGAGGAGCATGCATGTACCGGCTAACCATTTGATACATATATGTCTTGCAGACAAGTGACACTCAGACAATCTATATGCTAGAGCTCTTGATGCGGAGCAAGACGAGCACTTGTAGTGGATGACAAGTTTTGGGGCCGGTTCGGGGCCAATTGGCGACTTTCCATATATGGCGTGCCCGGATCGACGATCGGACTCCGCGGATGCGTCCAGATTCGCGTTACGAATCAATTTCATATATTAGTTTATTATATTTGCATTTATTTTGATGTATTTGGGTGGCCCCAACTCTGGCCAATCATAGTAGTTGATGGGGGATGCCTTAATCCTTATTTTATTATAAATAGAGATGATAGGAGGCTGATCTAGGCATTGTAGAATTTGGTGAAAAAAATCCCGGATTCCAGCGATCAAGCCACGGTGCCGACTCCGTGGAACCCTAGGTGACGACTCCTAGGTGTCTATCTTCGTCCCTAAGGTATCCCCTAACCTTAGCCCTCTTTTTCCCCCTCCAAACTACCTCTCGCAGCCCCCCTACAGCCTTCAAATCGCTCATCTTCTTGTTGTCCAGAGAAATCAGGTCTCTCATTTAACTATTCATTTATGCAATTCACTATTCCATTTTTTTATAGTTTCAACAGTAACCCCTGCCTGTTCCACCGTCGGCTATCCAATTCCCAAGCCAAAACCGCCTCCACCTTTGTTGTTTTCGCCTCCCTCCGCCCATCCAGCTGGCATCTCCTTAGACTGGCAATCACCCCACGGCCATGGCCACCCACCCACGCCTCCTACCGGCAAGCCACCCCCCTCCCCCACATAGCCCTCCTCCGTGGATTCACTTCCAAACAGCCATAATTTCCAGATCAGTCCAGATCTGGAAATTTCAACCCGCGATCCGTAATTCCCTACACTCGTTCATCATTCGCTAGCCCCAACTTGTTACCACCTCATCGAATCTACCCACCCCCGCACGGATCTCTTCCTACGTGGCTGGACCTATCCATTTCCGGCCCATTTTCATCTTCTGCAGCTGAGGACAGCCGCCTCTATTATTTCCACGCCACCGATTCTACTCTCGATCGCCGATCCACGCATCTGGCTCCGGAGTCCTCATTGTCTTGGTCAGCCCACTATTTACTTATTTAGTGAGTATTGTTGTATTAGACTATTATTCTTCAACATTTATTTATCGGTTTAGAGATCATATTTGTTTGGATATCTTGTATGCTAGTAGTTTGTTAGATAAATATTGTGATTTGCATGGTTCATTCGCTGCACGCTCTCGTTTTGCCCTAATAAAATACTTTGCTTTGTCGTGAATTTTTCTTCGTGGGATGATTTTAATTTATTATTCAATTGTGATCTAATCGTCGAACTTTTGCATAGAATGTATGGTTAGGTCGTCGATTTTCTGCCGCCTATACATTCTCCCTGCGTCAGCTCTTTCGGAGATACAACAACCTTTATGGATTATTTTGTATACTTAATTACTTGTAGATTTTGGTTTTATTGTAGTTTGTCTTGTAGTGGGTCTCCATCTAAATAAGGAACCCTTGGTACGGGAGAAGACAATTAGAGGGCTCCTGCCCTCTAGAGAGTGGGTCGAGCTTGCCTCGAAATCTTGTATCTTCTTGCATTAATCTACGTAGTTACATTTTGACAATAGCTGGAGCTATCAGCTGGTCCGACCTACCGCCTCTACTTGCCACCTACAACTGGACGTCGAGTACTAGTTTCCTCCTCCCCTCAACCATGTCCAAGGTCACGGACTCGCTTCACGCGCGCTTCGACCGGATCGGTGCCACCATGACCAACCTCGTCGCAAGGGCATATGCAATTCGCCAACGACTTCATCTCTCACATCCTCCACAAGACCCAACTGATTCCACAAGACCCAACTGATTCCACAAGACCCAACTTATTCCACGGCACCACACACCACCTTTGAACCCATAACTGCAACCATTGACCATCTGATACATCAAACTTTCCCTACCTCCATCAAAAAACAGGTCGATTCATTGGCATTTCTCCCTAGGCCCGTCGACCGTCCAATTGAGCCAATGCTGCCTTCAACAAGACGTTAGAAAAAGCCTTGCCCCGATTCCTCAACAGTCTTCATACTCACACCATAGTATCCATTCCTACGATCAATTTCTCCACCACCTGGTTTTGTTCCCTTAAGAGATTTTCCTTTCGGCCCAGCGACGTCGACGATTTTGCTTCACCAGTCGCCATTCTTAAATCCATGTCTCCATTTGTGACTCCTCACCTCAGTAGCTCTCCCTCATCATCGATCACACAACAACCACGCATCCCACCTCCTTATGGTCTCCATGTTGGCATGCATATTTGTGCATGCGCGCATGACGAAGACCATACCCAGCTCACGCGACCGATCAGTTCACTGGCTGGCTATGAATCCCTATCATGCGTGACTGTGCTCTCACAAACCTGAGCACCACACCTATCATTCAACACCAAACATAGGAGCGATCTTTTTCCTTTTTGCTTATAGTGAAGGGCCCACTACGACAACCCTTTTTTTTATTCCTTCTTCTTTACACGTGGAACACAAAAGAAGTACACAACATATACCAATTCTTATTATTTTCTACCAGCGGTGGTCCACCATCAACATCAGCCTCGCACCCTTCCCCAAGCCTGTTCCTGAGGGTGCCCATGTATATGCTCATTGGTAGTCATTTAATTTTTTTGAAATTATTCTCCAATTGCACTCCTTGTCTCCCTCTTGCATCCTAGTTTACAAACCTCGTTATTCACTCATAGCCTATGTTATTAAAGGGGCACCTCAGGCTTAAGGCTCAGAGGTTTGCGCCTTCATGCGCCTTAATGGGTCTTTGGAATATAAAATCCGCGCCTGAGTGAGATTTTTGTTATCAATTTTTTTCTTCAAAAGTTAAGAAAAAAAATGTAAGAACTCAATAATTTTTTATTGATTTGGTGTTTGTGAAAGATAATTGTGAGTTGAGACATATATATAATGCAAGTACTCACATTGATTCTATTTTTAAGAGATAATAACTGATAGCAATGAATGATTAATTAGTAGACTAAATTAAGAATTTGATTGAGAAGTAGAAATGATGTTTGATGCTGATTATTTAAAATTGATGTAATTGTGTCTTGCCTTCATCAAACGTCCGCCTGTGCCTTGAGCCTCGCCCCTAGGATCCAAAACTCATTTGTGCCTTGGTGCACCTTGCGCCTTTAATAACTAAGCTCACAGCTCCCACTGCGACCTCCATGCGCACGCTCCTTGCCGAGTCTATTTTACCTTCCATCATTAGTAAATATTTGAACACATGCAGTGGTCATCACATCTTTCTTTTTGCTGCGTGTCACTCTTTGTCGCTTCCCTCCCACCAACTACAGTATAACACTTCCAACATGTATCATAACGCACATTTTGAAAGTCGTCAACCTCATTTTGTACCCAAACAACACGATTTACCACACGTGGTTTTTAGGACTTACAATCCCTGCCATATCAGGTAATCGCACGTGGGGGAAAGACATTTTCACCTATCAGACAGTGCAATGAAGCGCTCTACACTAGTTTCGGGCAGAATTACCCATGATCTGCATCAAGTATGACGCATCCAAGCTCCTGAAGTTTGACATTAATTAACAACAACCAAAAGAGACTACTGAGTTTCGACAATGCGCTTATAAGACCTTTACAGGCTAGGCCTTGAAGACAAGGTTATTTTTTAGGGCAGATATATTAATACATATACATCTTGCGGACAAGTGACACACAGATGACAGACCTCCTTACGCGAGAGCTCTCTTGGTGATGCAATAACCTTATCGATTGTTTGTATTCCCAATTACATATGTATTTTGTGTTTTAGTGTAGTTCATCTTGTAGCAGGTCTCCATCATTATAAGGAGCCCTTCGTATGAGAGTAAGGGATCTTGAGTCATTAGGATTTAGGCTCTCTTTGAATAGAAGACACTTAAAGGGATCCTACCCTCAAGAGATTAAGTCGAGCTTGCTGTGATATCTTGTACCTTCTTGCACTAGTCAATGTAGTTACTTTTTGATGGTAGGCAGAGCTATCATTATTCCAACAACAAATGAGATATTTAGCCAAGTCACGGTTAGATGGATAAACAAGGCGATAATAGTACTCCAGAGTAGGTAGGGGAGGATCAAAGTCGGATTTGTGATTTGCATCCATGAGTGTGCTACTCGGCTAACATTTGATGAGTGATTTTTATATAGTGTTTTGACATCCATTTTACAATCTTTATCATGCTTACTACTTGTTTTATCTTTAATTTTCAAAAAGTTAATACATGAGCACCAGTTGAGCAAAAAAGGAGTACATTCACGGAATTAAGGGCATTGGGGAGATAAATCCTATATTTTAAACATGGTACACGGTTCTTGTGTTAGGCTTAGCATGGGACCTACACCATAGTAATCTCCTCAAGCTTACTCTTAATCTCTCTTGCCTTTAGTTGTTTTTTGTATATTCTAACTTGTTTTTGTTGTCCAATGTGGTTGATTTCCATTCCATAAGATTTTCCTCTAAACATGCATTTTTTCGTGAAACGCACGGTCGTGCGCCACAAAAATGCACAGTTGTGTGGTTTTCATAACTCTTGGTCGAGAATTCTAAAATCTGAAGATGATCATGCGCCTCCTACGCGCACGGTGGTCCACATATTGTCATTTTAGCACGGTCATGTGATTATACCCTCGCATGGTAGTGTGTTTCATGCTGCTTAGAGAAACTGTAAATTTTCCATTAGCCTGGGGATGATCGTGGGCTCTTCTTGCACGACCGTGCGATGAGCGCACGACGGTGTGAATATAGTAAAATTGGGCCGCCTCATTTCATTTTCCCACTCATCATGTTGCGTCTCGCGAGACCAAATTTTCCAACCTATCAATAAAAGCTATGTTGACGAACGATGAAGGGATCTTTTGTTTTTCTTCAGTTCGTTTCACCTTGTTTCGCCTTTTTCAAGAAAGGGTTCTGCCCTAGGTGCTTCCCCATCATCCCAAGCCTCAAAAGGAAGCATCTTTGATCGTGTTTGCTCGCAAAGTTAGAAGGAGGAGAAGAAAAATGTGGAAGTCGCAAACCGAAGAGAAGACGGGTAGCACTGCGGAGTTGGTGACAACAATCCCTCGACCCTAGACACAACTAAGGATCGCACGAGGCACGGATTGATGAGTTGGCACTCTTCTTGGTACTCTAGGCAAAATCTCCTGCACTGTTTGTATTTTTCATCACTTTCTTTGAAAATCTAGAGTGGATCGAGAGATTTTCTCACATATTTTATGGATTGATGAGGACATTGAATAGATCGTTGTATTAATCACGTACTCCTTTGAGTTCCTCATTGTGGTAGTGATTTGTATTTTGATTAATTTGATGTAAGTTGTCGTGATGTTGGAAGAATTTGTTTGCAGGCTCTCTTATTTTAGGGTTTTCTCAATTTGATTTAAATTAATTAAATTCACCAATAATGAATCTTCTAAAATAACTGATATATTAGCCTCTTAGCGATCTCCGCTTCGCGCTCCTCGATATTTACTTATCAATATATTACTTCGACTAGTGCACTGCCGACATATCTCCTTCAGAATTTGTGGTCGCGTCGCGTAGCGGTCAAATTCTTTGCGTTGTTGTCGGGGAGCCCGAGGATTTTTGGAGATTCTGGGATGAGTGTCTTGGTTATTTTAGGTATTTTTCTTTGTTATTCTAATTGTGTAAACCAAAAAAAAATTGTCCTAGTTCAGCCATGTACCATAATTTTTTTTTTTTCCATTTAGCAATGTCAAGTGCACATTAATGTCTCTGTTTTTTTTAGTTCTACAGCCAGTCAAATAATATTTTCTGTTGCGGGAAGTAATCCTGCCCAGCAATGTATTCGTACTACAACTGTAGACGGTGTGGAAGCACGAATCACTCGAGTGAAGAATGTAGAATGGGAAACCCCTATGCTCAAGGTCCATCACAACCAATGAGCATGAGTGGTAATTGTTTTAGCACATCGCCTGTTACGCCGCCGGACGGATCCGAAGGCGACAACGGGGCTGAACCAACTGGTTCAGCCCCCACTTTCTAAAAGGCGGCCTTCGGGGGGCTGAACCCACCCGGTTCAGCCCCAATTGGGGCCGGCCGGCCCCCTTGGCCGGCCGGCCTTGGTCCGGGTATAAATGTACCCGGATCCTCTATTGGAGGGGATTATGCAAGTATTATCAAAGGTAATCTTCTAGCCTCCTCTCAAACCCTAGAAATCTCTCCTTCTCCCTCAAATCTCATCTAGTTCCTAACATCGCCCTACTTGTCTTCCGACATATCCATTGCGGAGCTTACGTCAAAAGCAGGGTATAACCAAACTCATATTATTTTTACTTCCAAAAATCTAATTTTTATAATCCTTCAATGGTGCAGACCATGTGGCGGCCTAAAACTACAGTGGTGGAGCCTCCGATAAGGAAAGCACTATGCTTAAAGTGCCACGTGAGGGAACATACTATGGAAAACTGTTGGTTGAAGGACCAACCTCCAAGGAACACGATTAGAGAGAACATTTCATCCTTCTTTAAAGCTACTCCCAGTGCAGTAAATTTTGTGGTGGAGCAGTATGAAGAATGGGAGCGCCCAACACTGGACACCTCGGAGATTGATTACTCTCTACCAGCATGCATTGTGCTACCCCCTATGGTGCCTTCGACGGGATTCACCCCACCTATGGATGAAGGCGTCTCTAACGTTCCGATTGCATGCGACTCACATTTTAGAAGAGGAGACGTCTGTTATTGCCCCTTTGTGAGAATGCCCGTATTTCATAGAGACGGTGCATGAAGAGGAGCCTATTTGTGTCGAGGAATCGTCCATCCACATAAAGAACCCCCTTCATGTGCCTCAATTGAGGAGGCATGTCCCGTTTTGTTGATTCTTCTACAATCCACTTTGATAGTATCTTGGAGGATCCAATCTGCGGAGAGAATCCCATCGTTGATAGTATTATCACTTCTATGTCGTGATAATGAGCAGCTACTTTATTCATCCCCGATTACTCCTTATCATTCTCCATCTGTTTTATCTTCTGATGATTTTGTTAACACTCGGCGGAAAGAAGAGCAGAAAATTAAAATGATTTGTGATTCTGACTTATCTGTCGTGCTGGAGAATTTTATTTTTACGACAAGTCAGGTTGTCACTTCTTAATTTCAGTTTAAGGAGAGCCCCCCTCATTTTTATATCCTTTACCCACTAACGCAGCCTGAATGAAGACAGTATTTTGGTAAGATGAATCGTTATCCTCCACCGACACGGGTATTGAGGGATTTACCTGTGCACTTTCCTTATTATATTCCATTAAGTTTGCATCGTCCTAATTTTCGAATAAGTCAGGCTAGCGTCACTAAACGTGGTAGAATAAAGTTGTGTAGCTTGCCTTTATTGTTCTTGTAATGTTTGTTATCAATAAGAATGTCATCACATTACTATCTATGGGGTATCTCAACCATCCAATCTGTCACAGAGAATTTTATTGCGAAAAGTGTAGTTTGTAAAGATCTGGGAAATCATGCGGTCGTGCGCCTTTACTACCACATGGTCGTGCACCGTTAAATCACACGGTCGTGCAATCATTTTAAAATATAGCCTATTCTCCATTTCCAGAACCTGCATCTTCCGTCTCCCGAGCTCCAGTGCATTTTCTACTCTCGTTGTTTCACCGCCACATGCGATCCCCCATTCATGAGATAAGGCTTCATAGTTAGACAGTGAACTGACCGGTTGCATGAGTTGGTGATAGTTTTTGTCTTGCGGGCATGCAGATATACGAGCAACATGTTCAACAACCCAGGTAATTGCCATCATGTAGAAGATCCAAGCAATACTTTTGTTGAGATAATATTAGATTATCAGCTCATCATACTGATGAGCTACCTCAATATCTAAAAAATATCTAAGGCGTCCCAAATCTTTGGTAGGGAAGTGCGAGACCAAGTGCTTTATGATCATAAAGATATCATTCAGACCATCATTAGTGATTAAGATTCCATAAACATACACAAGGAGGCTCACAATATTCTCTTTGTAACGATGTTTAAATAAGTAGAAGACCACTAAGCTCTGAGTGGAACCAAAGGCATGCATCACTTGAATAAATTTGTCAAACCATGCTCAAGGAGATTATTCCAAGGCAGATAAATTTTCTTAAGTGGAATATAAATGACTCCATTGTGGTCTCATATCCAGAAGATTGTTACATGTAGGTAGTCTCAGCCAGATTGCCACTAAGGAATGCAAATTTGAAATCAAGTTCAAGCAACTGTCAGTGGCGATGGGATACCAAGGAGATCAATACCCTCATGGTACTAAGTTTGGCCACTGAACATACCGCCTATTCATAGTTAAAATCATATTGTTGAGTGAATCTATGATCCGCAATACACACTTATAAACATAAACAAGGAGGCTCATAATATTCTCTTTGTGATGATGTTTAAATAAGTAGAAGTCCACTAAGCTCTGAGTGAAACCAAAGGCATGTATCACTTGAATAAATTTGTCAAACCATGCTCAAGGAGATTATTTCAAAGCAGATAAATTTTCTTAAGTGGAATACAAATGACTCCCACGTGGTCTCATATCCAGGAGATTGTTAAATATCGTTAGTCTCAAGCCAGATTCCCACTAAGGAATGCAAATTTGAAATCAAGTTAAAGCAACTGTCAGTGGCGATGGGATACCAAGGAGATCAATACCCTCATGGTATTAAGTTTGGCCACTGGGCATACCGCCTCTTCATAGTTAAAATCATATTGTTGAGTGAATCTATGATCCGCAATACGCACTTATAAGCTTTCAACCGAACCATCTAGACGGTGTTTAATCGTGAACATACTTATATCTGACATGGGATTGTCCAGAAGGAAGGACACTGAATCCCAAGTCCTATTGTCCCCCAAGACCCTCATTTCATCATCTATCGTTGCTCTTCACCCTAGATGTTGGAGAGCTTCATATACAGAAGGAAGGGTGGGATAGGAGACAAAGAACACAAACCTTTAGAGTTTAGCAAATAAACGGTGAGATGAGACAAAAGTGGATAAGTTGTGCATGAGCGTGTATTCTCTCGGAGAGCGGTGGACAGATCATCTGGATCATGGGGTTATTAGTAAAGGCGAAACTCGAGGCATTATGGTGAGGATAACATGAGGATACACCTTCATTGTAGGAAGAGCTATGAAGCACCGACACTTCAAAATGCCCAGCGTGTCGATGTCGGACTCTCCGACACTTCTCCGACAATCTCCGACACTCTCCTCGTCGGCTCTAATCCAGGCTCCGGCGCTTTGTGATTTTTTTTATTTGTTGTTTTTTTATTACTCTTATTGTTGTTTGGGTGGTGGATCTATTATTTGAACTTTGTGACTGTTTTTTTATTTTGTGAATGTCTTCAAACAAGGGTAGTAATAGTGGTTCACAAGATCCTATATCTATTGATGATGATCCAAATAAACCATTATGGAGGTTTGTCAATAAGCTGGTCACTCATGGTGAGGCGGGAGACAATTTGTCTTGAAAGTGCAATTTTTGTGAAAAATATTTTGTAAGTTCATATACAAGAGTGAGAGCATATTTATTAATGATTAGTGAAAAATAAATTGGAAAGTATGTAAAAGTCTCAAGTAGTGACCTATTTGAGATGTAGAAACTAGAATGAGAGGTGAATGCTATAATAGCGAGTCTTGCTCCTAAAAACGGGTATTTGCCCCATTCTAGCATTTCAAGTAGTGAAGATGGATCTACTAGTATGGTGGATATTTTCTCTAGAAAAAGAAGATTGAAAGTGTAGGAAAAGGTTTGCTTGAGAATGCATTTAACATGGGTCAATGGGAACATTTAGAATATGAGATTGCTATAAAAAAATAAATATTTAATATATGTCTCAGCGTGTCAGAAAATGATATTTTTTTGAGAATTGATGAGTCGCGTGTCGTGTCGGTGTCGGTGCAACATAGAGGAAGAGGAGGCGGTGTCGGTATCACAATGATCGGTGGATAGTCAATAGATATGTTGGGAAGAGGGAGAGCAGGTGGTGTTTCGACAAGAGTAGAGAGGAGTAGCAGGGTTAATCCTCGAGGAAGGTAACATCTGTGAATGTCACAGACTTTCAATAAGTGGGAGACTACCACATGAATCGATTCTAAGTTGAAAAGTACCAAACAAAATTATACTTGGTATCCTGTAGTGCCAACCTATCGAGAGGACACACCCAAAGACTATATGAGTTAGAGAAGGGAGATGTGGACGAAAATAGGATGGAAAAAGGTGACACAGTCTAGGATAGTCGATGGCATGTGATTAATTAAAGAACATGCACTCGTGATCACGAAGTTCCAATAGGTCTTTGAAACTTGCATTTAAAATATGGGATTTATCTACCTCAAGCAGGTCTGGTTCTTTCGTTACATCAATTTATTATGGTGTAGGACTAGGACGTTAGATGAATAATATCTAGGTTATTGTAGGTGTCCTGAAATTCATGAATGATGTACTCGCGAGCATTATCAGCCATAATGTAGTTGCACGCCATACGAGAATAATCATCTATAAAGGTAGCAGAACAATGATATTCAAATAAATTAGCAATTTTATATTGACCAAAAATGTTCAAATAAACTAAATAAAACGAAGCATCGTTCATAGTACAATGAGAGGGAGTTAAAAAAACATTTTCCATAAATATATGATTCGCATGTAAATTAGAAAAATTATAATATGGAGGAGCCTTCTGGAAGATTAGGAAAGGTGCATGGCCAAGATGTCGGTGCCAGTCGACGGAAGTGATAGAAGAGAGTGTTGAGGGAGGTAAATCCAGAATGTAGAGCTCATCTGACAGTCATCCTCTATCAATGATACTCTACATCCAGCGATGTTGCATCACAAAGGAAGAAAAAAAAGGGGAGCAGTCATGATCTTGAGCCGGGAACATGAAATACAAAGCATAGAAAAATATATGAGATGGGGGACCCCTTCAGATCTGCTAAAGCAAGGTGGTTTCTCCATTTGCAACAACGATGAACTAGAGGCAAATGGTGTTTGTGTACCACGGGGGTTTCTGCGGAATAATATGATTTGTGAATATGAAGTCCACTATCCAAGAGGAGTCATGGGAGATGCCTTCATTCAACGCAGAGGAAATGGGTACGAAGGTTTGAGTAACCAGCTTCTGAAGAATTTGGAGTTCCTCTTTTAAGGTGTCAATTTCAGATCGGGACATATTGGGAGCGCCCACTGCAAGAGAAGCTTGGCGAGGAGGGTTTTTCCATTGTTGGGAAAACACATGTTTCATATAATAAGTTACCTCGGCATGATTTACTTGGCCTCAGTAGGTACACATGTGGGTGCTCTGCCCCGTAGGAAGATTTTGGCCATCTCACTGCCACCCCCTCGAGATCCAATGCGACCGCCCTCATGCCCAGTATTTTTATGTGTGTGTGTGTGTGTGTGGTGGAAGGGGGGCTCCAGTAAAATGTTGGAGAAGGGAGGATTATGAGTCATGGAAACATCGGTGGAGGGAGTGACCTTCAAAACCATCAAGCAAACATTAAACAAGGATGGGATTGATGGAAAAGACAAAATATTGACTCGGACACTATAAATAGTGGTGATATTCTACTCATCATCATAGTTATATCAACTGCTTGTTTTGAGCCTTTTAGGTCAACATATCAAGAGTAGGTGGTTGGTGTTGAATTCAGGCTTAGATGAGAGACATGTACTACGTCACGAATGACGTCAGATCACCATCCGAACTAGGTTCAACAATCTAGAGGTCACATAGTAGATCGAACAAATGTTGAAGGCTATCTTTCGCAGATCGGAGGGCCTTTAGTTCATCTAACAAAGCCTTTGTAGTTTCGTGGTGCATACTCATTTGACATGACTCGCTATCCATATAGTTTAAAATTCATGACTGAACTTGACTATCATCTCGAAGCCATTGTTCTGTAGCTCGTTCAGAGGTTTTTTGGTCAGATGATGGAGATTTAGATTGGAGAACACGAAACACCAAGTGGATCCACGCAACAAAGTACGTATTCCTAGTAAGGAAGATAGCGTCGATCTTCAGCTCATCTTTGATTTTGTATATCAAAGCGAAAGATAGGTAAGATAGTTTAAGTTGATGCAGCATCTATCCTCATTCACAGGATAAAAAATGGCGAGAGTAGGTCAATGCGAGAGTGAATTTCAAGGACTATAAACAGATTATAAAATACTTCGTAAGCTCTGTAAACATGTCCTCTAATAATTTGTGATTTCGGTTAAGATAACAAACAAGAGCTCAAGTCGCGAGAGTCGGGTGTGAGTATCTTGTGGGCTCTGTAAGCAGTGAAAGGAATGTAGGCTTGGGAGCAAGAGCGGGGTGGAGCGAGAGGGCGGCTGCGCATGAGCTCGGGCACGAGAAAAGATTGCGAGCTTGTAAATAGTGCTTATTATAGTTTGTGAGTTCTATAAACAATGAGAGCAAGAGCAAGGAAAACAGAGAGAACTCGAGCACGAGAGTAAAAATGCGCAAGAGCTGGACTATGATTGTAGAAATCATTATTGTTTTTTCTTCATTTCTTAATTTTTATCCAGGCTTTTATAGTGAAGAAAGTACTAGTCAAAAACAGATTATCTAGAGAAATAGTGATGCGGAGCAGAGACGAGGACGAGCTTTGGGCCCGTTCATGGCTGATTTGGCGACTTACCATATATGGCGTTCCCAGATCGACGATCGAACTCCACAAATGTGTACGGATCCGCGTTGCGAGTCGAGATCATATATTATTGTATATATTATGGTTTATTATTGTTATATTTAAGTGGTTTTCCCCCGGTCAATTATAGTCGTTGATTGGGGAAGCCCTAGTCTTCATGTTATTATAAATAGAGGTGTTAGGGGCTGATCCAAGGCATTACAGATTTTAGAGAAAAGAAATCCCGAAATCCGGCGAAAAGTACACGAGTAATGCAGTAAATTCAGTCAACCTTGTATATCCTTCTTGTGTATCTAAATACGATGTATGAGTACATATATATAGGAGGAAGAAAGAGAGAGGAGTCTCATATACAAGGTGTGAGACTAATAAAACAAGAGAAAAGAAAACAAAATGGGTCATTAGGTGGGCCTTTACAATGCTTTTCTAGCACTCCCCCGCAAGCTGGAGCGTACAAGTCGTAAGCACCAAGCTTGGACAAGAACTTATAGAATAAAGTACTCTGCAAGGCCTTAGCGAGAAGATCAACAACTTGTTCAGCAGCCGGAACATGTCTCAATTCCAGTTTTTTCATTTGAACAGTATCTCTAATGAAGTGACAATCAACTTCAATGTGTTTTGTTCTTTCGTGGAAAACCAGATTCTTAGCTATGTGTATAGCAGTTTGACTATCACAGAGTAAGGTAGCTGGTGAGGGAAGTTTTACTCTCATATCACCTAGGAGACTTTCAAGCCAGGTAAGCTCGGATACAACAGACGTCATCTAACGATATTCAGCTTCAGCTGAAGATCGAGCAACCACAGCTTGTTTCTTGTTGCGCCAGGTAACAAGATGACTTCCCAAGTAGGTACAAAAACCGCTGGTAGAGTGTCGATCATCCAGAGATCCAGCATAATTTGTATCTGAATACGCAACCAGAGGTGGAGTAGAAGTGGAGGAAGAGGTTTTGTATACCAACCCTTGACCAGGGGCTGTTTTTAGATATCTTAGGATGCGTTCGACGGCATGTAGATGAGACATCCGAGGAGAGTGCATAAACTGGCTGACAACCCCAACAACAAAGGATATGTCAGGTTTTGTGACCGTTAGGTAAATCAGTTTTCCAACAAGGCGTCGATAGTATTCTGGTTTTGAAAGAAGTGGATCTGCAACTGCGCCTTCAGCACAAAGCTTATGATTGGCATCCATGGGAGTTTTGGTCGGCTTGCATCCAGAGTAATCGACATCATGAAGGAGGTCGAGACAGTATTTCCGTTCAGATAGGACAAGGCCATCTAGACGTCTTGCAATATCAAGACCGAGGAAGTATCGTAGGTTTCCAAGATTTTTAGTCTGAAAAACAGAGCTAAGATGATGTTTGATCATCTTTATTCCCTTTGAGTCATCCTCCGTGATTAGGATGTCGTCGACATATACTAAGAGGAGAATAATGCATGTTGTGTGATGTCGAGTAAACAGAGAGAAGTCTGCCGAGCTCCGAGTAAAACCAACCTCCTGCACGGCCTTACTGAATTTCTCGAACCATGTCCGGGGATATTGTTTGAGACCATAAATCGACTTTTTGAGGTGACAAACCTGAGACTCCCCCGTGGTCTCAAACCCCGGAGGTTGTTGCATTTAGACTGCTTCTTGCATATCACCATTGAGAAAGACATTCTTAATATCCAGTTGATGTAAGGGTCATTGTGATGCACAACCACAGAAAGGACTCGAACCATGTTGAGCTTGGTCACTAGAGAAAATGTTTCTTCGTAGTCGAGACCTTGTTATTGAGTAAACCCACGAGCCACCAGTCTGGCTTTAAGACGGTCAATCGTCTCATCAGGAGCATGCTTGATAACAAAGACCCATTTACACCGAACAGGAGTCTAGCTAGAGGAAGAGGAACCAGTTCTCATGTGCGGTTAGCCCAGAGGGCTGTCATTTCTTCGTCCATGGCTGCCTTCCAGCCTGGATGTTGAAGAGCCTCCTGCACAGAGTTAGGGACAGAAACAGAGGATAACGAAGTAGCAAAGGTGTGAAGTGTCGGGGACAGCCGATGTAAAGACACATAATTTACCATGATGGGCGGTGGAGGCCGGTGTCGGATCAGCAGGCCGCAGAGTGTCAGAGGTCGAAGACGACTGCATTGGGGCGACGGAGCGAGGAAGGAGACGAGTATAGACACGATGAAGAGGGGGATTTGGAAGAACGGGAGACGGGGCAGGTAGGAGTGGTGGTCGAGATGTAACAGGGATGACGGATCTTGGAAAAGAAGGTGGTGGAGTAGTTGGGTTTGGAGCGGAGAAATATGGTTGACCTTCCTGAAAGGTAACATCAATAGAAACAATCTTACGGATAGTAGGGGAATAGCACACATATCCTTTCTGGGTACGGGAATAGCCGACAAACATGTGTTTGGCTGTCCGGGGAGCCAACTTGTCCAAGGACGGACCAAGAACGTGAACATAGCAAGTGCAACCAAAGATGTGAGGCGTGAGAGAGAACAGCGAGAAGACGGGCAGAGGAGACTAAATGGAGTAGCATTTTGGAGGACGGAGGAAGGGTGAAGGTTCCTGAGATAACATGCTATCGAAAGAGCAAAGTTCCAATACACCTTTGGAACTTGCATTTGAAGCATGAGTGAGCGAGCAACATCAAGAAAGTGTCTATTTTTACGTTCAGTGACGTCGTTTTGTTGTGGTGTATAGACACACAAAGTCTGGTGAATAATGTCAAATTCAGAGCAGATGTTAGCAAACTCATGGCTAATATATTTGTGAGCATTATCAGTTCAAAGTGTTTTAATATTGGCAGAAAACTGTGTGCGAGTTTCAAGAACGAAAGACCGGAACACGCGGGGAAGCTCGGAGCGATCACGAAACAAGTATAACCATGTCGTCTGAGAGTAATCATCAATAAATGTGATAAAGTAATGATAATCAGACACACTAAATATTTTGTACGGGACCAAACATCAGAATGCACTATAATAAAAGGAGCAGAGCTCCGAGTACAATGAGCAAAAGATGAACGATGTTGTTTTACCAAAATGCATTAATCACAAGAAAAAGAGGAAAGAGAAATGTCAGGGAGAGCCTTCTGGAGGACTGGTAGAGGAGCATGCCCAAGACGTTGATGTCAATCAATGGAGGAGACTGGTGAGAGGATGGTAGGAGAAACATCAAGAAGGTAGAGTCCGTTTTGCAATCGTCATTTATCAATGATACTCTGCGTCCGTCAATCCTGCATCATAAAAGAAGTAGAGGTTAATGTGACAGAATAATTCAAATCGACAGTGAGGTGACTAACATAAAGCAAATTAAACGGAGAGTCCGGGACATGAAGATCCGAGCGGAGAGATATAGATGAATTGAGAGGAATATCAATAGAGCCTGAGACAGAAACGGTAGCGTCATTGGCCACAGTGAAACACTTAGGATATGAAGAATCCAAGTAGTGATGTGGCTTTAGCGAGGTGATATGGTGAGTGGCACCGGAATCCACTATCCAGCGCGGACTCGTGGAGAGACAAACGATACCTTCATGAGAGACAGAGGCAACTGAGGCAGGTGGGTGACTGAGCATCCCTTGGAATTGCTAGAGCTGGAGGCAGATTACGTCAAGATCAGCACGAGTGGCAGAAGGATTGTGATCAGCGACAGAAGCAATCGGACGAGGAGGAAGACCATGTTTGTGAAAGCAGGTCGCCTCTAGGTGTCCATCCTTGCCGCAGAAAGATCACTTAGGCCGCGGCCGGCCACCACGACCCCTTCCCCGAGAGCCTGAACGTCCTCCACAAGTATGAGGAGGGAGAGGGCGTAATGGCGCAGAGGAGTGCTGGAGAAGAGTCAGGGAGGGAGGTCCAGTTGTATCAGGAGGCGGTGAAACCTTTAGCAGCATAGAGCACACATCAGAGAACGAGGGAGTCGCAGCAGACGAGAGGATCTGAGCCCGAACACTTTGAAGAGGAGGCAGGACACAGGTCATCATCATGACAATACCGACTTCTTTTTTTGAGCACGCTGAGCACCAAGATCCGTAGTCGGGAGCTGATGCTGAATCCAGGTTTCAACCAGAGTCTTGGACCGGGTAACAAATGAGGTTAGGTCGGTAGCATCCTCGATGTCAAGAGTCTGAAGACCAGTAATGATATCATAAAGGTGTTGGAGAACGTCTTTGCCTGAGTAAAGGGAATGAATTTCATCTCACATCGCCCTGACCGTTTCATGATGCATGGTCATGTGGTAAGGTTCGTCATCAAGAGAGTTGAGAAGCCAGGTCTGAATGCGTCCATCGTTACGAAGTCAGTCATCAGTAGGGGCAGCAGGAACACCCTGTATTAAATGATGCAAAAATCTGTTTGACTGAAGAACCCGGAGAACAGAATGCACTCACTCGGCAAAGTTATTTTTTCCTGTGAGAGAGATAGTAGTGATGTGTAACTCGTCACGGAGTTCAGGAGTAGGAGCAGCGGTCGTAGCAGGAGAGGAAGTAGCAGTAGACGAATCCATGATCAGGCCAGTAACCGACTAGAGCAGCGGGTAGAGCAGCGGTTAAAGCAAGCGGCTAGATCAGCAGCTAGAAAATGCGGCTAGATCAAGCTGCAAGAGCAAGCGGTTATATCAGCGGCTAGAAGAAGCAGTTAGAGCAGCGGCTAGATCAGCAGCTAGAAGAAGTGGTCAGAGCAGCGGCTATAGCCGGAGATCGTAAGCAGCTAGATCAGCGGCTAGAGCAGGAGACCGCAAGCGGCTAGATCAACGGCTAGAGAAAGAGACCGCAAGCGGCTAGATCAGCGGGGTGATCGACAAGAGCAGCGGGCTGATTGACAAGAGCAGCGGCTAGACCAGCGGGCTGATCGACAAGAGCAGTGGTTAGGGCAGGAGACCGCAGCGAGAAGAAGTAGCCGGAGCTGCGGCTAGAAGAATTCGCCAGAGCAGGAGACCGTAGCGAGAAGAGAAGAAAAGACTGTCTACAGAGAAAGACCTTGCGGAAAAGAGACAGATCGCGCGGCAAAAAGGTTGAGGCTAGAGAATAAGAGAAGATGATGTAGCGGTTTAGAGGAAACCGCGCAAGAAAAGGCCGTGGTTAGGCAAACGGAGATCGCAGCGGCGAGAAGAACCATGACGGAAAGATCGACAATGAGAAGAGCAGCGGCTAGAGGAGAGAAGAGACACAGTCGACGCACAGCGGTTAGACAGAGATCCGCGGCTAGGGGGGAAGACCGCGCGAGGAGTGGTTCCATAGGAGAGAGAAAGTTTATAAAAGCTGAGCGGGGGAAGAAAAGGAGGGTGGTTCCACGGGAGGAGAGGAGACACGGGTAGAACGAAAGAAGACTGTGAAGAAGAGGCAGTTAAAGAAGAGAGAGCGGGTCGGCGGTTAACCGCAGACGCAGGGTGGGTAGAAAGGGACTAGCCGCACAAAACAGGAGGTAGAACCGGATCCTTTGATATCATGTAGAAAAGTACACGAGTAATGCAGTAAATCCAGTTAACCTTGTATATCCATCTTGTGTATTTAAATACAATGTATGAGTACATATATATAGGAGAAAGAATGAGAGAGGACTCTAATATAACAAAAGAAAAGAAAACAAAATGGGTCATTAGGGGGGGCCTGTACAATGTCTTTTCTAAAAGTTTATTATTGTTATATTTAAGTGGTTTTCCCAAGCCAATCATAGTCGTTGATTGGGGATGCCCTACTCTTCATATTATTATAAATAGAGGTGTTACGGGCTGATCCAAGGCATTGCAGATTTTGGAGAAGAGAAATCATGAAATCCAGCGATCCCTCCACGGTGCTGACTCTGTGGAACCATAGGTGAAGACTCCTAGGCTTGAATCTCCCTCCCCAACGTACCCCTTAACCCTAGCCCTATTTTCCCCCTCCCAAATTCTCTCCATAGTCACCCAATCCCTCCCAAACACAGTCACCGGAATGTTGTCCAGAACTCATGTTTTCCAGGAAATTTACTATTCTTTGCATATAGTTTTTTCATCTCATGTTTGTTGTTGAACCCAACCGCTAGCCTCCACCGTGGAACCGCCTGCTCCTCCCTCTCACTTCCGCCGCCCTCCACCCCTGTCTAAAGCCACCGGCCAACCTCCCCTTGCCCCTTTCGAGCCCCCTAGTGTTCCACTAATAGAATTATCTTAGGCTGAATTTATGCGATTAGTTCTTGACCGCTTTGATCTCTTAGAAGCTCAATTTGATCACTTAAGATCTACATTACGAAGAAAGCTTATAGATTTGGGTCAAGTCACCGATGCGGTGAGTGGTGCTCCCACAGAGATAAGAGACCCGACATTTGGTTTTGATCCTTCTCAATTTTATAAGATTCAATGCTCATGTGATCTTGAGGTTGAATATGATCATGACTTTATGATACAGATGGAGAGTGATACTAGCACGACTAGTGAGCGTGGTCACGTGGGTGAGGACGAGCGACCCAGTGATGCTGTGATGGTATACCCATTCTTTTCACCTCACCTAAACCAAGTGTCCCCTTTGAACAGAGACACAGTTCTCGACATTATATCGATTGACTCACACTTGAGTCTGGGCACCCCCTACTCTTTCCTTAGTACTATCTTGAGTCACTTCACTATTGAGAGTCGAGAGTATAGTGTTGACTTCATAGTGGCTACCTCAACCACTTACGAGGACACTGCCTTTATCAGTGATACTCATCTGAGGGATCTTCACATTATTAATGACCTCATCGTTGAACCTCCAAATAAGTCTCCCGAGGAGCCACTACTCTCATGGGAGATTCATAAGGCTAGTGTTGACTTTGTTGTGGTGTCCTACTTGCTCCCAAAGACACTACTGTTATTGGTGCCCTCCTCGTGGTGGACTATCCTATCATTATCGACCTCCTCGGGATTAAGTCCCTGAGAGGCTCATTTGACAAGCTTTTCCTCCTACACTTTAGTGATGGATTGTGTATATGCACTAGTGATCATCTCACACATGATGACTTTTGGTATACATCTCGTAGTGAGTCACCTGATGGGCTATAACATTTGAGAGGTACCCATCACACCAGTGCTCCACACTATTTTGTCAACATCTACGCCGTCCCCACTGGTGATGACGTCGGTCACACCGGATTTTTCTATCGACCACCCGGTAAGCCTCCTGATAGGCCACCCAATGTTAGTAATATCCAAGTCATTGTCAGGTCTTCCCTTAGGAAGTGTGTCGAGTATGTTGTGCTCTATTTGCATCATTCGCTTCATTTGTATGAGTTTGTTGGGTCACTTGTTCATCATTTGTATGCATTATATGAGTCGTTTCGCCGACGAATAATAACGAGCAATGAAAACTATAAAACTCATGCAGATAAGCGAAGGCGAGAACAAGTATTTAATGAAGGCGAGAAAGTAACGGTGTGAGTCCGCCCTGAGAGGCTCCCCCCAGGGCCTGCCAAAAAGTTAAGTGCCAGGCAATTGAGCCCCTAGTCTATTATTAGTCGTATTGAGACAAACGCCTACCGGCTCGATATTCCGTCAAGTATGGGAATTCATCCAGTATTTAATGTCGAGGATTTGACGTCGTATAACGAGCCTCTCTAGTATGTGGACCCGAGCAGTGGAGATACTCAGTCATCACCACCCACCCTTTCGTTTCCTTGCCACTCTCATAATCCACCTACGTCTGATAGCCACTACAACCCACCCACTGTTGACACCCACCCACCTAGGGATTCATTTTCCCTGGTTTCATCGACGGCACTGCCGATCGCACCAGGATCCACCACTCGAGAGATGAGCGATGAGAGCATCACAGAGTTCAAATCTCACCAGCTTGTTCCTACCTCAGATGGGCCGCGTTGTCGCTACTTGGTACATTGGCGGGGCCACCCCGATGCAGACGACGCTTGGATGCTTATTACTTGCAGCGGAGCTTGATCGATTCGTCCTTGAACTTCAACTTCAGCACGGCCGTCTCTATTCACTGGAGATGACAGCTTTTCAGTTAGGGGGAGTTGATTGGCGATGACACTCTTCCGCCGACGACACTTGGACGACTTCCGGTGGACCTCTTCGAGTTGAACCTGACATTCATCGAGAGAATTCTGATCCCAATTCATTGCGAGATGAATTCTTTCAAGTCGGGAAGATTGATGCTGAGCAAAGAAGAGGACGAGTTTTGGTCCTGTTCGAAACTGGTTTGGCGACTTACCATATATGGCGTGTCCGGATCGACGATCGAACTCCGCAGATGTGTCCAGATCCGCGTCGCGAGTCGAGATCATATATTACTTTATATATTTTGGTTTATTATTGTTATATTTAAGTAATTTTTCCCCCGACCAATCATAGCCGTTGATTGGAGATGCCCTAGTCTTTATGTTATTACAAAAAGAGGTGTTAGGGGCTGATCCAAGACATTGCAAATTTTGGAGAAGAGAAATCCTGAAATCCGGCGATCCCGACTCCATGGAACCCAAGGTGACGACTCTTATGCTTGCATCTCGCTCCCCAAGGTACCCCTAACCCTAGCCTTGTTTTCCCCATCCCAAATCCTCTCCACAGCCACCCAATCCCTCCCAAACACAGCCACTGGAATGTTGTCCAGAATCCTGTTTTCCATGAAATTTATTATTCTTTGCATATAGTTTTTCCCTCCCCTGTTTGTTGCTGAACCCAGCCGCCAGCCTCCACCGTAGAATCGCCTGCTCCTCCCTCTCACGATCGTCTCCCTCCACCCCTGCCTACAGCCGCTGGCCAACCTCCCCTTGCCCCTTCCCAGTCCCCCCTTTCTTCCACAGCCCAAACAGCACCCTCACCACCATTCCCCTTCGTGGAACCACCTCCAAACAACTTCAATTTCAAGATCAGTCCAGATCTGAAAATTTCAGCCCATGATCAGCTCTCCCCTTCACTCATTTGTCACCATTTAGCCCGGATCCACTCCCAAACATCGGATCTACCCTTCCCTTGCTCGGATCTACTCACTCGTGGTCAGATCTATTTATTTCCGACCCCATCTCGCCATCCACCGCCGAGAACAGACACCGTCATTATTTACACGCCGCTGGTTCCACTTTTGATCGCCGATCTACGCATCCGGCTCAGGAATTTATAGTGCCTCGGTCAACCCGCTACTTTGGTGAGCCTCTCGTTGTATTGGAACATTTGATTTAACATTATTATTGATTGATTATCGTGTTTTGCTTAGATTCGTGCTTGTAGAAATTTGTTGCTATCCGATTATAATTTGCAGGTGGGATCAATTCGCCTCACGCTTAGTTTTGGCCCTCCAAGCGGAGGAAAGACATTAAGTAATTTGTTAAATTGAATGTTGGTCTTTGTTCTTTAATTATTTTGCGTTGTGTTAATATTTTCATTGCTATGAATTATTCACCGTCGTCAACGACGGTTGCATTGCATGTAGACTAGGGCTTGTGTGTCGCATTTGCATTCCGCCCCTAGTAGCCTTGGTTTTGTGCACCCACATAGCCTACCCTACGGATCAGTTGGTGATGAGAACTCGCATGAGAGTTCTTTATCAAGGAGGTCGGGGGATCTAGCCCCGACCTCAATAACTTATCGGCCCTGTTGTGGGGCCGGGGATGAGTTGGGGTGTACGGGTCGTGGCACTGATAAACCCCCTTGGTGGACTCCAAGGTGGGCCCCTTGTTGAAACCGAAAATCGGTCTCTGTGGAATTCGGGGGTCCCAAAAGGGTATGGCCTCACACTTACTTCCCTCTAAATAGTGCACTAGACCAAAAGCTTAGAAACCTAGGAACAGAACCGAGATCTCAGCGAGGAGGTCCCACCTCACACCCGGAAGATCTAAGAGCGCTTCCCTTTCAAGCTATGAAGCACTGATACTTTCATGAAGGTCACGTACCCGTACAGGATACGCTGAATACGTATCTGGTACCGGTACGTATCCGATACTCGGCGGATACACATGTTACTATAATCTGTAGATATACTTGGACTTGCCAGATCGTTTCACATATTGTGATAGAGTATGTTTTTCTAAAGTAAACAAAAGACTTTTGTGTGAATTTTTAAAAAACATTTATGAACCATAAAAGCAATTAGTGGTGTTTGTTTATTACAAAATACGCTTCAAATTTAAGTATCTTTTTCTTTGTTAACTTTATAAAAAAATTGATTTAAATTTTATTATTTTATTTTTTTACTATATACATGTGTTGTTAGTTCTTCATACTCATGTTGTTTAGTATGTATAGGGTATAAAAATTAATGATTTATGCAATTATGTTTTATCTAATATTGTTTTGAGGACTTTTAATTACATTTGTGAGATAGATATACATATTTATTATATTTAATACAATGTATCCCGCCGTACCCGTATGTTTGTATTTAAAATTTTGACGTACCGCCGTACATGATACGTATCGTACCCAATATTCGTACTCGTACCGATGCTTCCTAGCTCTCAAGCCAATGCTAAGCTTGGGCACCTTGGAGAGAGCCTAAAGAAGAAGAGATCAAGAGAAATTGTCAATCCATCCCTCCAAAAGTGCCCCCTCGGTTCTATTTATAGATTTCTAAACTTGGTCTGCCAACAGCATAACTTCGTTGTCCAGAAGTACTAAATGCAGCCCAATTGGGTCTGCCAACAGCGTTACTCCGCTGTTCTGAAAGAGTACCTGCAGACCCTCAAGGGCATCCAGGTAATTATTCCTCTGCACCCCACTGGGCGAGTGGTCCATAAGGGCACCACTCGCCTAAAGGGGCAAAAGCTGGGTGAGCCAGGCATTCGCCTCCACAGCTCTTCCAAGGGGCGGATGCGAGATTCGCATGCCACTCGCCTATATTGGCGAGAGCCCTTCCACCTGCTATGGGCGGGAAGCATTCGCCTCCTTCTGGGCGAGTGCGACTCTGCCCGCCCCACTCGCCTACTTTGATACTCTTGGATCTGAGTGTCCTACAATGCCCTGAACTTGCCGGAGGGGCCCACTCAGCGAATACGGGGTTGTACACCCCTGGTGGACTCCAGCGTGGCAGGCAGGTGGACTCCTGGCCCTGCATCAAATAGGTAAAAGAAAAATCATCCAAAATTTAATAATTGACCCATTCTCAACCTAAGTAAAATCCATTTCAAGGAAGCTTTGATTGTGCACATGTGCATTGGAATCCTTTGAAACAACACCTTTTAAAATCTCCATTCAGACCGGTCGAAATGAAATTTTAACTTCAGTTTTATAGGCAGGATAATCTACATTTTCTATGTTTAAATATTGTTAATAAATTGAAAGATTGATTCAATTCTGATATATTTTGCTTTCAACGATGCTTGAATTTCAAATCATGGTGTGAATCGTGTGATTTCATGGATCTGAAGTGTTATTCATTATTTCTAGTGGAATGTCAAAAAAAATTCATTTGAGTTGATTAACCATCAACTTTTTATTTTACTCAGGAAGGCATGAATCCGCTGACTCTAAGTAGGCTCCGATGTCTTTGTTGGATGGCTGGAATCAAGCCTTCGGGAGAAAAGTCAAATCTACACTGGAACTATCTTAGGAACCTAGAGTCAAAGACATATAGCATTAACAAGCCCAGTAAGAAAAGAAATAAAAACAAGTAATTGGAGTTAAAAATTGATCCAAATTAAAGAGAGAAGCGTAGTCTTCAAAATTTTCATGCAATTTTTTCAGTCAAGATACATACATAACCTAGGATCATAAAGTCAAAAAAAACTTGGATCATAAAGTCTGCTAGATGATTAAACATAATATTCCAAACTATAACTCTTTTTATAGATATAATCTGCATTTGCAATTACATTGTCTATCATGAGAGCCATGGCAGCAATGTTACAGCGTGAAAAACATAAAAGTTAAAGAAGGTTGTTAGGCAGAAAAAGCTAACCTGTTCATACAATCTTTCTCGATAAGGTTCACTAGTAAACCCAAAATAGCAACAAAGAATTCTAATTGATGATCATGTAATATTCTATTGTTAAGATGCGCAGATTCTTTGTTTTTGTCAAAGGACGTCATACTCTCCACTGTTTCAGTGCTGACTGGGAAGTGCTTATCAAATGATGAGAAATGGCTGGTAATCAGGGAAGCCAACGTGTCCAGACCTCCAGAAGCTCCAATTTGCTGGCAGCCAACAGGGTTGTCATTTGTTAAGTTCATAAGAACCTGCCAAAGAGTGGACATCGATATATTGTCATTTGTTAAGTTCATAAGATTGACTTAATGTTGGCAGATGAAAAAATAAACTAATTCGAGAGATGAAATCATAGATTCATACATTCAAAATCAAACCAAAAGGAACTACAGAAATAACAATATTATCTCGGGTGAAAACTTTGTAGAAGGTGATTGGAACATATAAAAAAATACGTTTGCTCTGTCAGAATGTTACACAGTTTCAATAATCAACCATGAACAGCAAAATAAATTGGATATGTTCCCGTGGGTTTCTTTCAGTAAAAATGTCCTCTAGAATTGCTATTTATTTTATTGATAAAAATGAAACAAGAATGATAATTGATGTGCATATTTAGTTATAATCCTAGTATCTAAAATCTGATTAACAGCATTTGCTTTGTGGTGTTGATACGGAGACAATCTCCGGGTCATCTACGAGTACTACGTACCTTAAATATCCCTAGTGGCATTTCCGAACTTACAATATATGTACACTCCTGCCTATATGGGAGAGTGGAGGAGAATCATTATCTATATCTCGGATCATTTGTTTTGTTTGACTCTCTTTAGAGAGAGGCTCTTTTAGAAGAACCATGCACTCAAAAGATTGGATAACGAGCTTACCTCAGAATTTTGTATTCCGATTTCCTTTTACTCTACTAAATGTTCATTCTTTGAAAGCCATTAGATATTCGGTGTTAAATGAATCTTAGTAAAATGAAATTATAGTGACATTTGGGTGTAGAGTCATAAAACGAAAAGATATGCCATGAAGCTGAAAAAAAAAATCTGTGTTGAGTTGTTACTGAGCGTGAGAATTACAGCCATGATAGATGATCAACAAGACTTACCCAAGTATTTAAACCATCAAAATGGCTTCCGTGGAGATATCACCGATTTTGATTAATATCAGGATGGAAACTATCTTGGGATAACATGAAAAATGAATGTGCATGCTATTCAGAAAACTTCAAGATACCCCTTATCATGCACCATTAAATCCTACAACCCATGTTGAACTTTTACCAAAGTAATACATCAAAACACAAGCATCTTATTTGGGTGAAAGAAAAAATAAGTGCTATTAACAAAATTGAACCGTAAAATATTTTCAGCCTCAAGTATGAGCTGTTGATAAATATATATATAAGGATAAAAAGGAACCTTTACAGAAGAAAGAAGGCAATCCTCCAGAAGACTAGGATCTTCTTCATCCACTGATGGACTAGAATTCTCAGTGGACTGCAGATTAACTTCACTAGTAGCCTGACTTGATTCGTCGTCTATGATTACAATCGGAATCTCAGATGCATTGACATTTTCTTTAAGAGAAAAAGCTTGACAACAAATATGAGTTTTCCCCTCTTTTGAAGATAATTGTTCCCACTTTGATGGTCCCAAGTGCTCATCAAATGCAAATGGATCGGACAGGTGGCTTGCACGGTCAGCTTTTTCTTGGCTAGATATCTGAGTTCTCTTAGATTGGACATAAGAGGTTACCTTTGAACCAGTTGACCTTATGGAAATCCAGCCATTTGAACTTCTTTGAGAATTCACTGTCATTCCATTAGAATGTAACCTTACTTTTAAACCAAGTGTATTTGTACAACTTGCTCCATTATATGAAGTAGAGGTGGAGCAATCGGCTCTATCCAGTGCAGATAAAGTATCACCCTGTGCAGCAACGTCAATGTTCTCCACTGGAGACAGTTTTCGACGTTTATGGCATACCTCAATGTTCTCTATTGGAGAATTCTCAGTGGCACAATAAGAAGATGAAGGATAATCCTGCACATCTTGAATAAAAAAGGACATGAAAACATTTACTGCCAAAATAGGCAAGAAATATAAAGCAAGATGTCCTGTTACAGAAAAAAAAACATGCTTGCATACAAAGAATGTGAGAAGTGCTCGACACCGGCCAATATTAAGTTTGTATCAAGTAAAGCAGTTTAAGAGTGAGCAACTTTATAGCAGACATTATTATAAATCCAAAATTAAAACAAACAAAAAGGAAAAACATCCTCTAAACATTCATCTTTCCAATATTAAGTTTGTATCAAGTAAAGCAGTTTAAGAGGAGCAGCCTTATAGCAGACTTTATTATAAATCCAAAATTAAAACAAATACATAAAAGAAAAACATCCTCTGGTGAAACATTCATCTTTCTAATATTACCCCCTTACTACAACTTTTTATAATTAAATTTAATTTATGTTTTAAATTTTAAACATATGTCATTATCCCATCAATTTTTATTAAGTTTTATATTTGAGGAGACAATAAATTTTACATAATGACGAACAACAGGTGCACAGTTGCATCGGGGCACGGGGGAACTATTATTAAGAAAATGAAGAATTTGAGGAGAAATAGAAGAGAATAAGAAGGATTTTCATTCATTCTGTTTTCCATGAAATCGGTTCAATACAGGAATGGGGGATGCTTGATCATTTACATTAATTTTTTGGCTTGGAAATCACACCATTACATTGGTACTAATTAAATTAATTATCTTCTCATAGTGTTGTAGCGGTGTGAAGATTGACAGGCTGAGATCAGTTATTTTTGACACACTCTCTTGATCTCGACAACCCATAATCTTCATTTTATTAACAATCCCGCGGTAGAGGCTTAGTTAGGGCATCGACAAGCTGATCTTCTGATCTTGTAGTGCGCAAGCTAGATCTTGCTTTTCCAACCTACTCCCGAATGAAATGGTACCGAAGCGAGACATGTTTGCTTCAATAAACACCAAGGTATTGCTTGTTGGATATGTTTGGTGAGCACATCTAAGATGAGGGTAAAGAGATAAGGGCTTAAAGCTAAACCTTGATGTAAGCAAACAGTGATAGGGAATTCTTGTGTTAATCATCCAGATGTCCTCACCATTGTCACTGAATTTGTATAAAAATTTTTAATTGTGTCAATATATGATATATTTACACCTTTCTTTTCTAAGACTCTCCAAAAGATCTCTCTTGGAACTTTATCATAAGTCTTCTCAAGATCAATAAACAACATATGCAAATCTTGTTTTCTTTCTGGATAGTTGTCAATGAGTCTCCTCAAGAGATGTATAGCTTCCATGGTGGACCTCCCTGGCATGAATTCAAATTGATTCTCCGAGATATTAGTCTCTCGTCTTAATCTTCTTTTTATTACTCGTTCTCATAATTTCATGTTATGATTCATCAATTTAATTCCTCTGTAATTAATACAAATTTGCATATCCCCTTTATTCTTATACAAAGGTACCAAGATATTTTCTCTTCATTAATCTGTCATCCTCTTTGACTTCAGTATCATATTAAAAAACCATGTAAGCCACAAAATTCCTTCATTTCCTAAACATTTCCATACTTCGATGGGAATATCGTCTGGCCCAATCGCTTTTTTCATTTTTAATCTTTTTTAGAGCATATTTTACCTCTGATACTTTAATTTTACGACAAAACGTTATGTTCTTATACTTCTTTGATTTACTTAACTCTTACAAATTCAATTTATTGTTCTTTGTTTCATTATAGAGTTGAAAAAGTATCTTTTTCATCGCTCTTTAATATCCACATCCACCGTCAAAATTGTATCTGTCACATCCTTTATGCATTTTACTTGACTTAATTCTCGTCTTTTTTTCTCTAACTCGAGCAATTTTATATATGGCACGCTCTCCATCTTTGGTATCTAGTTGCTTATAAAATTCTTCATAAGTTTGACTTCTTGCTTTACTGCTTGTTTAGCTTCTTTTTTGGCGACTTTATACCTAGCTAAATTTTCATCATTCCTACAAGCATAGAGTGATTTATAGCTGACACACTTTGCCCTCACTTTGTCTTGCACTTTGTCTTAGGTTGAGCAGGGCAAAGAAGGAGTATACGGAGCTTAAATTTAGCAGTACAAGAAGAACAGGTGACTTCGTTATTAAGTTGGGTGATCAAGATATTTCTCGTAGTGCGTGTTTTAAATATCTTGGATCGATAGTTCAAAGAGACTGAGGTATTGATAAAGATGTGACACGGAATCCAAGCAGGTTGGTTGAAGTGGAGAGGCACGTCAGGGATCTTATGTGATCGTAAAATACCACTAAAACTTAAGGGCAAGTTTTACTGTACTAAAATTAGACCCGCGATGCTCTACGGTTCTGAGTGTTGGGCAGTGAATTGTGTATATGAGCAAAAAATGGGAGTTGCGGAGATGAGAATGCTTAGGTGAATGTGTGGACACATGAGATTGGATAAAATTAGGAATGAAAGTATCATGGATAAGACAGTAGTAGCACCAATTGCAGAGAAGATGCGAGAAGCTCGTCTAAGATGGTTTGGACACGTACAAAGGAGACCATTAAAGGAACCTGGTAGGTGTTGTGAGAGTTCAGTCACTAGGCATGTTAACCGAGGGAGCGGTAGACCAATAAAGATTGGAATGAAACTGTAAGAAAAGACATGATGAACTTAGGCATTAGTAAGATTATGACAAAAGATAGGGCACAATGGCAACAAAAGAACCATATAGCCGACCCCACTATAGTGGGATAAAGGCTTGAATGTTGTTGTTGTATATGTGCCTTTAAGAACATTTATGCTTAATTGAGCCAAATGGCTTGACAAGTGAGCACTGGATAAAGCTATTAATTCAGCTTCCGTGAAGGATAGGGCAACTATCTATTATTTGCAGGATGACCAAGAGATGGGATTTTTGCCCATAAAAAACATGTAGCCTTCGGCGCTCTTTCAATCTTTTAGAGAATTGTTGGGTTCATTGCCCACAATGTTCCCTAGATTGGATTTGAAGAGGCATCTCCATCAACACTAAGAGCATAGTTGTATTTGATGTTGTTTAAGCTCATCATGTGCAGGATGTTCCATGGAACAAGTGATGTGACAGGTGGTCACAAAGTGAAGATGCTGTAAAAGCAAGAAGTAGCCTAAGTGTCCAAGTCAGGTAAACTCTTACCTATGATGTGGGCTGACAGAAATCTGTCTAAGTCCACAGGCGTTGAGTGATGAAGACACACTCAACTCCATACAGCAAAAGGTTGTGAGTAGAACTCAGTTCAGAAATTCGTCAAACTGAGTTCAGAGTTCGTCGAGCTGAGTTCATCATTCGTCGAGCCAAGTTCAGAGTTTGAGACTCTGAGTTCGTCGAGCTCATTTCAGAAAATTCGTCGAGCTGAGTTCAGAGTTCGTCGAGCTGAGTTCGTCATTCGTCGAACTCAGTTCAGTTAGTTGAACTAAATTGCAGAAAGATTTTTCTAAGGCAAAACGCGTTGGTGATGAAGACACACTCAACGCTCTCAACGCCAGAGTCAGAGAAATGTTGGTCTCAGCAAAACCGCTGAGACAGGAGTTGGTCTCAGCAAAAATCGCTGAGACAGGAGTTTGTCTCAGCAAAACCGCTGAGAAGAAACCGCTGAGACAGAAGACAATCTCAGCTGAGAAGAAGAAAGCGTTAAGACCGCTGAGACAGAAAACAGTCTCAGTTGTGAAGAAAGAACCGCTGAGACAAGAGTTAGTCTCAGCACAACCGCTGAGACAAGTGTTGGTCTCAGCGCAACCGCTGAGACAAGTGTTGGTCTCAGCATAATCGCTGAGACAAGTGCTTGTCTCAGCTGAGAACAAGAAAGCGCTGAGACAAGTTAAATAGAAAAATGGTTAAGGCAAAAAACGTTGAGTGGAGGTTGTTCACTCAACGTTGTCAACGCCTAGTGAAGACAGAATCTTGTCAAAGGAGTTTGGCATTGAGTGATGCCCACACACTCAACGCCAAACAGCAGATAGCTGAATAAGCAAGTTGGCGTTGAGTGAAGCTGATTCATTCAACGCCTAGAAACAGTTTTATATTCTAAGTAGTTTGGCGGTGAGTGAAGGTTACTCACTCAACGTCATGAGACAATAAATCTATCTAAGTGTTTTGGCATTGAATCATGAGTGATGCTTACTCACTCAACGACTATGCTAATGGTGTTTGATTTTTGGCTAAGTCCACAGTTGATGACGTCAGCAACTCCACAAATCAACAAAATTCAAATTAGTGGCGGGATGGCTACAGTACGCGACAAATGTTACCGCAAACCTACTGTACGACAGTTGGCGTTAAAGTAAAGTTGTTGTTGAACATTAAATGTGTGGGGCCCACTGCTCAAGAGCCGTTGAGTCAAAAATCAATAAAAGAAAAAAGGCATACAGAAGAAGAAAGACTTCAGGAAAAAAGAAATCAAGTTAGTTATTCTTCTCCGCCATTATTGTGGAGCTGAAGAACAGAAAGCTCAAATCTACAAGACAGAGAGCAAGTTAGTTGTTGGATCAAGAGCTTCAACAGCAAGATTGATGATGTCATTCTCACCTGCACCAGCAAGCTAGTTCAGAGTACTTTCTCTGAGGGAAAAGGTAGCAGCCAAGGGTCAACCCTTGCTGCAGATTCTTCACATTTCCAGCAACACAAGCACCTGAAGATCTTTATCTGGAAGCTGTGAAGAGAAGAAAGCTTGAAGAAGCTGAAGGAAGACTCAGGGGACTATTCTTCAAGAGTCAAAGCTTGGGCTGAATCACCTCAGCCCAGGAAAGGAGCAAGAGGCAGAGCTATTTCGGTCTGCAAAGTTAGAGCTGTGATTTTCTCAGCTTAGGTAGCAGCAGTTAGCTGCAGTAACTTCACCGACCAGAAGGAAAATTCCTGGTGCTGTGAAGAAGTAGTTAGGGCTGAGCTTCAGTCTTAGTTCAGGGAGTGGCAGAACATTGCTCTACAAGTAACTTCCAGCACAAGTAATTATCTGTTGTTGTGGAAGTAGTTAGGACTAAGTATATCTTAGTTCAGTGAAGGTACACTCAGGAAATAAATTCCTGTAGTCATTGTTGAGCTGAGTGGTGGAGACCAGGCAAGATCAGGTCGTCGCAAAAGTGCCCGACGTCGCACCCGACCGGACCTTTATCGGCCTTAAGTCTGCATATCGCGTCGTGTTATTTTGTAATTTGTCATAAATTGTTTGTGTTGTGATATATATATATATATATATATATATATATATATATATATATATATATATATTATATATATATTTATATTATTTATTTATAAATATATATATATAAAGTATTAGTTTTATTATATATATATAAGTATAATGTTTAAATATTAGGGTAAATGATCGGTTGCTCCGGTTCAAGAAACAAGGCATGTTCATCTCTCCCGATCCAGAGCCGGAAGTTCCGCTGCACGGGTTGGGAGCAGCCGCCACTTCTCTGATTTGCTCGCTGACAATGCCCCACGTCGCGATGAGCTCCCGTCTCCTCCACGACCAGCCACGCCCCTGCCACGATGACCGGTCTAAGCGGTTTCATCTCCCGAATGGAGCTCTGTCATGGCCGCCCATGGAGGTTATTACTTTTCAGTTTTTCACTTTTTGTTTTGGTTCAGAACCCTATATAATGGGTATCCTGGTGATTGTATTTGATTGATGATGTTGAAATTGAAACAGTTGCTGTGAGTTTGTTTTCTCCCGTGTGAGAGTCTGTGTGTGCTTACCTTCCGTAGAGGGAAGATGATTTGTTAGTGTAATAGAGTTAGGTGTTAGTGATTGTTAGCATTATTAGCTTTATGTTTTTATCCTTTATTTGTCCTTATATAGAGGACCCCTGTAATGTAATGAACTACTTGATTACTTGATTTTCTCCCGCAACATGGTATCAGAGCCATTTCCCATGCCCTAATTCCCGCTCACGTTCCGCCGCTCGTCTCCCGCTCGCGACTCCCGCCGCTCGTCTCCCGCTCGTGTTCCGCCGCTCGTCTCCCGCCAGCGCTCCTCTCCCGCTCGCGTCTCCCACTAGTGACCGTCGTCCAGTCGCTCGCGCCCTCCGCTCGCCAGCGCACCGTCTCGTCGTCCAGTCGCTCGCGTCCTCCGCTCGCCAGCCCGCTCGCGCCCTCCTCTGCTCCTCTCCACCTCTTATAATGGCGCCGGAATAGTGCCCTTGCTTCCTCCGGCGCCTCCTGCCCTTGTGCTGCTTGGATGGCTGTTCCCATTGCCTCTTGATGCCCTAATTTTTTGTGTTTCCTCCCTTTCCGGATTTCTATTCCGGCTTGCTCTTTCTCTCAGGATTTCTATTCCTGTGTTATGGGATCTAGTGGAGCGGATTCTCTCTCTCCCTCTACCGGTGGTACTCCGGCCCCTCTTTCTGCTGGCCCTCCTTCGTCGGTCTTCTATCGTGGAACCACCGATCACAATACCTCTCATATAACTACTATCCGGCTTGATGAATCCAATTATCTCTTCTGGTCCGGTTCTATTACCCTGACGCTTAAAAGTCAGCGTCTCTTTGGCTGTCTTCGGCCACATGCCGGCACCTGATCGGACTTCTTCTGAATCGCCGTAGTGGGAATCCGAGAATTCCTTGGTCATGTCTTGGTTAACCAACTCGATGCAAGAGTCCATTGCCCGCAACTACCTTTTTCTTAACAGTGCTTCTGTTATTTGGTGTCGTGCAGAGTCTACATACTCTCGCCGCGACAATGCTGCTCAGATCTTTCAGCTTCGCCGACAGATCAGCTTACTCCGTCAGGGCGACCGTCCTCCTTCAGTGTATTACTTAGAGTTCACTCAGCTTTATCCAGAGTATGATCATTTTGATCATCTTGTCTTTGTTAGTCCTGTTGATGAGGCGATGGCTCGGTCCGGGATGACCGCAATCGCATATTTGAGTTCCTTCATGGCTTGCACCGCGACTTTGATCAGATCAGTGTTCAGATTCTGGGGCGATTGCCGATCTCTTCTCTTTCTGAGGTCTATAGCATTGTGCAGCAGGAGTTTGATCGCCGTCAGACCCTTCTTCCGGACCCTGTGCCAGAGGGCTCTGCTCTGGCTGCTACCATCCCCTCCCTTCTTGGCACTCGTCCATCCAGGGATCCCAGGTCGAGGAGCTCAGATAAGGACCATCTCCTCTGTGATTATTGTGGCAAGAGTCGCCACACTCGGGATACCTGCTTCAGGCTTCAGGGGTTCCCTGCCCCGAGAGGGGGTGCCCCGCCTCGTGGAGGTCGTGGTTCTGGACGCTCCTCGAGTCGTCATGTAGTCCCCCGTGCGGCTCATCTTACTGACGCTACTGTCGATGTTTCTCCTGGCTACTCTAGTACTGATGCCCCTGCCACTCCTTGTGCTTTTACTGCGGATGAGGTGCTTGCTCTTCGACGTCTGATGCATGGTCTTTCTACGGAGCCTTCTGCTTCTTCCTCCTACGCTCATACGGGACTGTCAGGTGCTCACTCTGTCGTTTCTTCTCCGTCCACTCACTGGGTCAATGACTCTGGGGCCACGGATCACATGATCGGGTCCTCTACAGGTTTTGTCTCCTATACTCCTCTTTCTGGGCGTGATAAGGTGAGCATGGCTGATGGTTCTCTTTCCTCCATTGCTGGAAAGGGAACCATCTCCTGCTCCTCCCTCACCTTGTCCTCTGTCCTTCACGTGCCCTCCTTTACTCGTAATCTGCTTTCAATTAGTCATTTGACCAACTCCATGCATTGCTCTGTGACATTTCTTCCGTCTTCTTTTGTGTTTCAGGACCTGACGACGGGGAAGGTGATTGGCTCTGGTAGCATGGTGAATGGACTCTATGTGCTTGACTCTGGCGCTGCTTCCTCTACTCTAGCTCTTCATTCCAGCATTGTTCATCTTTTGTACTCCTGGCACTGTCGCCTGGGACACCCTTCTCTTTCTGTTTTGAAATTGTTGTTTCCTGTAATGTCTGCTGCTTTTTTAAATCTTTTGTGTGTGATGTCTGTAGTGTCAACAAACATCATCGTACTTCATTTCAACATGTTTCGTTACCTAGTTCTATTCCATTTGCTGTTATTCATACTGATATATGGGGCCCCTGCTCGGTCCCTTCTATTTCCGGTTGTACGTGGTTTGTTACATTTATTGATTGTTTCTCACACACTACCTGATTATATTTGATTCGTCACAAGAGTGATGTGTTTTCTGTTTTCCGACAATTTCATGCCATGATCTCCACTCAATTTCAGTCTCACATTAAAATTTTCGCAGTGACAATGGCCGCGAATACATGGATTCACAGTTTGAGCGCTACCTTGTTGATCACGGCATCCTCCACCAGACTACATGTGCGTATTCCCCTGCTCAAAATGGCGTTGCTGAGCGGAAAAATCGTCATCTGTTGGAGGTTGCTCGGTGCCTATTGTCCACAATGCATCTCCCAAAATTCTATTGGGGTGATGTCGTCCTCACTGCTGCATACCTCATCAATCGGATGCCCTCTCGTGTCCTCGGAAACTCTACTTCTCTGGATACGCTTGGTGTGCCTCCTACTCGCCTTCCTCCTAAGGTGTTTGGCTGTGCTTGTTTTGTTCACATCCATCATCCTCGTCCCTCCAAACTTGATCCTCGTGCCCTCAAGTGTATAATTATTGGTTACTCCCCTACGCAAAAGGGGTACAAGTGTTTTCACCCTCCTACTAGGAAGGTGTTTGTTAGCATGGATGTCACTTTCCGTGAATCCGAATCCTATTACCCTCTGTCTGCTCCCTCCTCCTCGGGTGTTCCCTCCGTTTCTTTGCCCATACCTCGACCATATCCCTCACTTCAGGGGGAGCCTCTACCAGTGGAAGTGAGTCCTTCTCTACCAGTGGAAGTGAGTCCTCCTATTCGGGGCTCTCCTATATCCTCACAACCGACCTTGCAAGTATATACTCGGCGTATAAAGAGGACAAGCACACACGAGCATGCTATGTTGCCAGAACAGTCAGTGGATCCTGACTCAGGACTTTCTGATTTACCGATTGCTCTTCGAAAAGGTATCCGGTCTTGTACTCGCCATCCTCTATCTAATTATGTATCTTATGATTCTCTGTCTACCTCCTACAAGGCCTTTGTCTCCTCTCTTGCTACTTCTTCTATCCCTGTGTCATGGCAACAGGCTCTTGAGGTCCCTATGTGGCGAGAGGCAATGGTTGAGGAAATGAAGGCTCTAGAGAAGAATCATACATGGGATCTTGTCCCTCTTCCCTATGGAAAAAAACCTGTTGGGTGCAAGTGGGTGTTCTCTGTGAAACAAAATCCTCAAGGGATTGTTGAGAGATGCAAGGCACGGTTGGTTGCAAGGGGTTATACCCAAACCCATGGCATTGATTATCAGGAGACGTTTTCCCCGGTTGCTAAAATGAATACCATCAGGGTATTGGTATTTGTTGTTGCTTGCAAAAATTGGGATCTTCAGCAGCTGGATGTAAAGAATGTCTTCCTCCATGGTGACTTGGAGGAGCAGGTCTATATGTCTATTCCTCCTGGCCTCACTCCGGCTGGTGTTGAAGGGAAAGTTTGTAGATTGTTAAGGGCTCTATACGGACTGAAGCAATCCCCAAGAGCTTGGTTTGGCTGGTTCCATAAGGCGATGGTGTCATTTGGATACTCTCAGAGCAATGCTGACCATACGTTGTTCATCAAACGTAGGCTTGGGAAAATTACAGTTCTCATTGTGTATGTTGACGCATTGTTATAACTGGTGATGATCATGAAGAAATTCAGAATCTGAAACAGAAGCTTGCCAGAGAGTTTGAGGTCAAGTACCTAGGAAAACTCAAGTATTTCTTGGGAATTGAAGTTGCAAGATCAAAGCAGGGGATCTTTCTCTCTCAGCAGAAATACACGTTAGATCTTCTTGAGAAGATGGGGATGAGTGGGTGCAGACCTGCTGATACTCCGATTGAGGCAAATCACCGATTGGGGCGTGATGATGGAGAGGAGATTGAAGATATTTCAGGGTTCCAAAGGTTAGTGGGGAGGCTGATATATCTGTCTCACACTCGTCCGGATATCTCCTATGCGGTGAGTGTCGTGAGTCAGTACATGCATGCTCCAAAGACACGACACATGAATGCGGCACACAGAATTCTTCGGTATCTCAAGTCTTCATCAGGAAGGGGAGTTTTGTTTTCCCCGAGTTCCGACCTAAAGATTGAAGCCTATACTGATGCTGATTGGGCCGGATCTATGGATGATAGGCGATCCACCTCTGGATATTGCTCTCTTGTTGGGGGTAACCTTGTTACTTGGAGAAGCAAGAAGCAACAGGTTGTAGCACGATCTAGTGCGGAGGCTGAGTTTAGAGCTATGGCCCATGGGGTCTGTGAAGGCTTGTGGCTTCGGGCCTTATTGAGCGACCTTGGTCTCGTGGAAGAGGGACCCATCCGCCTGTATTGTGACAATAAGTCGTCCATCAGTATCGCTCACAATCTGATTCAACATGACCGGACAAAACACATCGAGGTGGACCGACACTTTATCAAGGAGAATATTGAAAGAGGAAACATATGTACACCCTTTGTGCCCTCCAACGAGCAACTTGCCGACATTCTCACCAAAGGATTGAGTGGGAATTCATTTGACCAGATTGTGAACAAGTTGGGCATAGTTAACATTACACGTCCAACTTGAGGGGGAGTGTTAGCATTATTAGCTTTATGTTTTATCCTTTATTTGTCTTTATATAGAGGACCCCTGTAATGTAATGAACTACTTGATTACTTGATTTTCTCCCTCAACAGTGATTAATGTTGAATAGAAAATTCGGTGTTGCTGTTACTTTGAATTCCTGTATGAGAGTTAATGGTGAAATGAATGTGTGCTATTTTTTTATTCCCGTTGATAGGAGAAGATGAACAGTACATTTAATTTTACTATGCTTGGAAATTATTGAGAGGAGTGTTGTTGTGATTTTGCTACTGTTTTTGTTTGCGAAGATGAACAGTGGTTTGATTTTTGTGTGTGTGGTTTAATTAGTGAACAGTCAGGGAGATTAATGTTAGCTGCTGTTTTTTCCCATTGAGAGGTATTGATTAGGATTAGGTGTGATCGATGCTAGGTTATTGTTTGCCCGTGAACAGTGAACTTTAATGTCGCTGTGGTGAGAGACTTTTAGATCAAGTGTTAGAGATTTTGTGGATCCACCTTGAGTGCTTGAGGTTACATGGAACCACCTTGAGTGTGAGAGCGAGTGAATCTTAGGATGTTAGTTTGTGGCTCCTTGCTTTGTTGAGTGATTCCGTGGAACCATCTCGTGTGAAGGAGCGATTTAATTCCTTGGTGCCGTTTGCGATAGCGGTCGACCTCAGAGCAAATGATCGAAGGTGACGAGTAGTTCCTCGTGTGATCGCCATCGACTTCGGATACGGAAAGACGTCTCTTTCCGTGGGTAACTTGTTTCTATCTGTTCTTTGTGAGTGTCTATAATTTCTCTTAGGTTAACTAGACTCATTGTTGGGTTTCGCCTGAGTATTGTCAGCAAACGCTACGTCGAAATTTCAAACGGAAACGTATTTGGAGTTTACGATTTCCGCTTTGCTACAACAAAAGGGGACAGTACGAAAGTTGCGAATTTCGTCCCCCGAATTTAGAATCGAACCCTTATTTTAAGAAAATCCCTTTTAAGCAAAAATAGTTTTTTTGTGCTTTATAAAAACGTTGCTTAAACTCATAAGTCATTGCAACATCCGCTCCAATTATTTGCTAAAATTCATATTTCATTACATGCATTTAGGGTGTCCTAGAAAAAAGCCGACAGACGTGCAAACCCTACGCGCCGTCCTGCATCACTGAGTCTATCTCAGTCAAGAAGCTTGACACAGAGAAATATCTCTTGTGTCAAGAATATCCATCAACCCACCTTCATCATGTAGGATTCAGTTTACCTGAATCTAAGTTATAGGTGACTATTTAGTCATTGAGTTGTAGGTGCCCTGCTGGGGTACTGAGGTAGGATCCAAGTGTGGATCTGAGCTGTAGGGCTTAATTGTCTGAGGTAGGAGAGTGTTGTTCTCTGAGTGTAGGGTCTTTGTGCCTGAGGTAGGTGACAAGTTTGTCACTGAGTTGTAGGTGCCTGGAGGGGCACTGAGGTAGGTACCTGGAGGGGTACTGAGTTGTAGGATTCTTGCAGCACTCTGAGAGTAGGGTCTTGTGCCTGAAGTTGTAGGGCTGAAAAGCCTGAGCTCTAGGCCTTAGAGATAAGGCTGAGATAGGTGGCTTGCGGGTCACTGAGTGTAGGATCACTGCAGAGCACTGAGGTAGGATCCTTTGTGGATCTGAAGTAGGGCAGTCCTCTCAGCCTGAGTGTAGGGCTTAACAGCCTGAGGTAGGTGGTCTGCTGACCACTGAGTGTAGGTCTTTGTGGCTGAGAAGTGAGTCTTGGAGGAGACTTGGAGATCCTGCGAGATCTGTGGTGTAAGCTCTTAGGAGCAGTTTGGAGGAGTTTGTGTCTAGTCCAACAAGTTAGTTGGATAGGTGGGAGGGAAAGTGGATGTACTCAATTGGGGAACCACTATAAATCTTTGTGTGTTTTTTTGTGCTTTTTTGTGCTTATTTTTCTTTTCTTATTTACAGGTGTTGAGGACAATCTCTAGATCACCCTACGCTGAAAGATAAAAAAAAACAACAAGATATTATAAAGAAAGCAAAAGATAGTCTCAAAGAGACCAATAACCTATTCCCCCCCCCCCCCCCTCTAGACTTTCAAGAATGATAAGATTCGATGTCAGCTTGTTCTTCATCTTTCTGCCTCTTATCTAGTTTTTCACTTGGATTCACTGGAAGGACAGTGGGCCTGAGTTCTTTTACAGAGAGTACCAAACACAGTTGGCTTTTCATGAAATTGTGCCTGAGTTCTTCCTTATCCCCCCCCCCCCCCCTCCTCCCTACCTATATGGTTGTTTATGCTCCGTACAATTTTGAATTTGCTTTTCTTATCACCGAGCTTGTTGAGTTGCATTTTGGTCTGGAATGCAATCTCCAGACCAAAGTGCTTTCTCAAGCGCTCCTCATAAGCTTGCAGAGATCCTTGCAGCTCCATGATAGACCAGGAGGTGAGATAATGAGCCTCTTCGATTGCGGTTACAACAGATTCAAATGACGGCAACAGAGACCGCAATAGTTTAGGGACAATTTTGCAGTCTTCCCGCGGGTCTCTCAGATTCCTGATTTAATTAATCTTGTATTGACTTCCTTGGTTCATTTGCAACATTTTGAAATGTTTCCATGGCGTTTGGAGCTTGATGGTGAAGACTTTCTGAGATCCTTTGAATTCATCTTTTAAGAGATCGCATACATGCTTAGCTGACAATGCTCTCATAATTCTTGGGAATGTAGTATTGGAAACATCCTGTTGGATCAAAATCAGGGCTGTCATCCTTCATCTTCTCCTTCATGCTTATCGTGGGTGGTGTTCCTTCTACAACTTTGTTGGAAGTGATAGCAACAGTCCAATGCTCGACAACATCCCAAAGGTCTTGAGGAATGAATAAAGGCTTCTTCTTGATGCTCCAAAAATCATAAGAATTGCCGGTGAAAATTAGTATCAATGCCATTGAAAAATTGGGGGTGGAAGTCATAGATGATGAACTCATAATTTATGAGAGGAAAGATCTAAAGATTGTAACAATGCTCTAATACCACTATTAGTAAGAAAATGAAGAATTTGGGATGAAATGGAAGAGAAAAAGAAGGATCTTCATTCATTTTTGTCTTCCATGAAATTTATTCATTAAAAAAATGGGGGATAAATATTGATACTTGATCAAATACATTAATTGCCTTTTATCTTAGAAATCACACAATTACATTGGTACTTAAATAAATTAATTATTTTCTCTTAGTCTTCTGCAAGTGTGAAGATTGACCAGCTGAGATCAGTTAGACCCCACGCATGACTGCTTTAAAACGAAAGAGAAGAATATGTATTTTAAGATGATGACAATATCCAATTATCCATTAGATTACAAGCAAGGTACATTGATCGATATATCCATGCCTCCAAGCAATCTATATCCATGCTCTCCTCCAAACAGCAAATCCATGCCCCTAGCACAACAGAGCTCGCAACCTCCTGCTGAATCCCGTGTGGGATGTAAATGAGTCTTCAATGTTAAGCACCGTCCTGACGAGACGGTTGAGTGCCTCAAATCCCTTCTTGTGGCTTGCAGTTACACTCAATAATATGGTCTCGACCATGAAGAGACATTCCCTTTAGTCACTAAGTTGAATACAGTACGGGTATTGATCTTCATGGTCGTCCATAACCATTGATAGTAGCATTAACTTAATTTCAAGAATACATTCCTTAATGGTGATTTAGCATAGAATGTCTATATGCAACAACCTCCTGGTTAAGAAACCACAAGAGAGTCTCTTGTCTATCGTCTCAAGAAATCTCTTTATAGTCTCAAGCAGCCATACCGAGCTTGGTTTGACAAGTTTAGTGAGGTTGTTCGGGCTTTTGGATTCACTCGAAGCTCGGCAGACTTCTTTCTTTTTATTTGATGTCGTCCAACAGGCACGATGATACTTGTGTATGTGGATAGTATGATCATCACGGACGACGATTTGAATGGTATCTATATGATCAAGAAGCACTTGACATAACATTTTTTAGACCAAAGATTTGACCGACTCTGATACTTTTGGGGTATTGAGGTAGCCCGGTGACCTGATGAACTTGTTGAGTCTCAATGAAAGTACTGCATCGATCTTTTACAAGACGTCGACTACTTAGATTGCAAACCCGTTGACACACGAATGGATGCCAACCACAAGCTCCCCGCTTAGGAGTCTGACTTTGATTTGCTTCTCTCTAATATAAAGTATTATTTTTGCCTTGTAGGCAAGCTTATTTATATAACTTTCACACTGTCAGATATCTCATTTGTTATTGGCGTGGCCAACCCGTTCATGCATGCTCATCGTACATCACACCTTTAAGGTGCCGAGCGAATCCTCTGATATCTGAAGAAAGCTACGAGACAAAGGCTTATGTATAAGTCATCCCTTCCCTATCATTAATTGTCAATTCTGATGCGAATTATATTGACTCCCTCGATGATCGTCGGTTTACGAGTGGTTATTGCACATATTTTGGAAGGCATTTGGTCACTTGGTAGAGAAAGAAGTAAACGGTGGTGGCACGTTTTTCTGCCGAGGCTAAGTATCGTTCGATGGCGTCTATCATTTTTGAACCCACTTGGTCGAGGAGTATTCTTACTGACCTTGGTGCCAACCTCCCCTCTCCGTCCGTCCTCAATAATCAAAATGTCATTCATATCGTCGAGAATCCTATTTTTCATGAACGCACCAACCATATTGGAAGATTGTAAATTAATCTGAAAAAAAGTTCAACTTTACAAAATTGATCTATGACATGTTCTCGCTGCCGATCAAGTCTCTGATATCCACACCAAAGCATTTCCTAACCCCCTCAACCGGCAGTTCATTTCCAAGCATTGCACCTACAATCTGAATGCTCCAGCTTGAGGGGGAGTATAGAAGAAGTATGCATGTAAAAGTTCAATATAAAGACCCACTTCCTTGGCCCATTAAGAAATCCCTCTCTTGTAAAGATTAATCTCACGGCATGGCTTGGAGTTAAGGTGTCACTCCTCCCACTGATATATATACATGTGTACATGATCATGTATTTGACTACTTAACATGAAGTAATAAAATTATTGTGTTTCATATTTCGCTTTTCTACAATAAGAAAATTCATTATAGCTACATTCTCCTCCACTCCAAATCCCTGGCAACATGCCAACATCACATCGGGTATCACAATAGGGTTTTTTCATGCATAAGTAAATTGTTACATGCTCTAAGGTAGGATCACGTTAAGGGACGAGATTGGAAAACCCTAGAGGAATAAAGAAGGTGTGCATGGTTCCTAAATTACCATGGGTTCGACCAATGCTGGGATAAAGTTGAGCTTATTACGCAATGTCCGAAGAAAGAGCATCGGAGAAGGGAGAGTGAATGATGCGGGGACAGGAGTCCACCTGCCCCGCCACCTTGGCATCAGCACCAAGGGGCCCACCTGGAGTCAGCACCAGGTAGCTTTATCAGGCCCGCGGGCCATACACCCCAACCCATCTCCGGTCCCACAACAGGAAATCTGAAAGGTTGTTGAGGCCAGGGCTAGATCCCCCGACCTCCTTGATAAGAGACTCTCATGCGAGTCTTCATCACCAACTGAGCCGCGGATCAGTTGGTGATGAAGACTCGCATGAGAGTCTCTTATCAAGGAGGTCGGGGGATCTAGCCCTGGCCTCAACAACCTTTTGGATTTCCTGTTGTGGGACCGAAGATGGGTTGGGGTGTATGGCCCGCGGGCCTGATAAAGTTGCCTGGTGCTGACTCCAGGTGGGCCCCTTGGTGCTGATGCCAAGGTGGCGGGGCAGGTGGACTCCTGTCCCCGCATCATAAAAGTGCACTTTAATGATGCGGGGACAGGAGTCCACCTGCCCCGCCACCTTGGCATCAGCACCAAGGGGCTCACCTGGAGTCAGCACCAGGCAGCTTTATCAGGCCCGCGGGCCATACACCCCAACCCATCCCCGGCCCCACAACAGAGCTGATAGGTTGTTGAGGCCAGGGCTCGATCCCCCGACCTCCTTGATAAAGCATTCTCATGCGAATGCTCATCACCAACTGATAAAGCATTCGCAGGAGAATGCTTTATCAAGGAGGTCGGGGGATCGAGCGCTGGCCTCAACAACCTATCGGCTCTGTTGTGGGGCCGGGGATGGGTTGGGGTGTATGGCTCGCGGGCCTGATAAAGCTGCCTGGTGCTGACTCCAGGTGGGCCCCTTGGTGCTGATGCCAAGGTGGCGGGGCAGGGGGACTCCTGTCCCCGCATCATAAAAGTGCACTTTTATGATGCGGGGACAGGAGTCCCCCTGCCCCGCCACCTTGGCATCAGCACCAAGGGGCCCACCTGGAGTCAGCACCAGGCAGCTTTATCAGGCCCGCGGGCCATACACCCCAACCCATCTCCGTTCCCACAACAGGAAATCCGAAAGGTTGTTGAGGTCAGGGCTAGATCCCCCGACCTCCTTGATAAGAGACTCTCATGCGAGTCTTCATCACCAACTGATCCGCGGATCAGTTGGTGATGAAGACACGCATGAGAGTCTCTTATCAAGGAGGTCGGGGGATCTAGCCCTGGCCTCAACAACCTTTCGGATTTCCTGTTGTGGGACCGGAGATGGGTTAGGGTGTATGGCCCGCGGGCCTGATAAAGTTGTCTGGTGCTGACTCCAGGTGGGCCCCTTGGTGCTGATGCCAAGGTGGCGGGGCAGGTGGACTCCTGTCCCCGCATCATAATTGCTGAAGTTGGAGAGCTCTTCTTCCCTACTTCCGGTGGTCATCTCGCGGTGCCGACGCCGTGGACCCTTGGTGCCGACGCCTTGGGGGTAAGTCTTCCTATTCTTCTCTCCCTCCTCCTCCGCCCACCTACAGCCCTGTCAACCCCCTCCTCCGCCCAACTACAGCCCCGCCTACCTCCTTCCTCCGCCCAACAACCGCCTAGCCGGCCGGCCTCAGTTCCGCCCAGAACAGGGCTGCCGACCCTCCCCCTTCCTCCGCCTACCAGCAACCCAGCCCGCAGCCCCTTTCCGCCCCCTCCAACCCGCCGAATCTCCTCCCCCGCCCTAAAATCCGTGGATCCACCTTCCCTAGCCCCCTTCCCCACTATTCCCCTATGACCCGGGCTCTAGTTGTCCCGACCTACCCTCCCACCACCCGATCTACTCTCCCTAACCCGGATTCGATTCTCCATTACCGGATCCGCCCTCCCGAGTCCGGATCTACGCTTATCCTTCCGGATTCACCCTCCACCTCTCCGATCCCTTCACCCCCCACCAAATCAGCCCCAACCCGCTACCTCCACCTCCGGTTCCACCACCCGGCACCCGATCTACGTCATCCGGATCCGCCACCTCCATTGCCCAAAACCAGCCCCCTAGTCTTGAGTTATAATTGTGATTTGGTTGTACTATTTTCTTGTTGTTAGTATTGGTTGACCTAGTATTTGCTTGGACTTGCTTAAGGTATTTTGTGTCGATTGGTTGCTAACTTGCAGGAGGATCTCTTCGCTGCGCGCTTCGCTTTTGGCCCTCCGAGCGGAGGAAATCCAACAAAAAAATTCGCTCAATATTAGAAATAAGTTTTTGTTGCAAGTGTTTGCTTGTGGCGTTAATAACTTTCATTGCTCAATTAATTTGTTGCGAGAACCGATGGTTGTGTTGCACATAGAGTCTAGGTGGTGCACTCCATAGCCTACCCTACATCAGTGGATGTGGCGTCAAAGAGTGTAACTCAATGGCGAACAAACTGCAAGACAGTGATTGGGTAAATCCTCGGAGATGCACAAGTGCACTGCCTATTACATGGTGTTAGGGGAGGTGGCACGCAGTCAGCGACTGGTCACCGTTGGGAAAGATAATAAACAGGGGAAAGGGAACTTGACGCATGATGGCCTGGTGTGAAAACAAATGTGTGCCGACATGCTAATGCAACCCTAAGTGATCGTGCAGAACAAATGGGATTAACTCAAACTAAATGTTGCATGCATATTTTGAATTAACCCGGAATTACACTTTAGCAAAATTTATAAGCGGCTAGCAAATCACACAGTGTGCGCAATAACTTTCGAGCGTGTAAGCAAAAAATCACGTTCTTTTTCACAAACGGTGCTTTCAGCTACAACTTTTAAAATGGACTATAGGGGAACAAAGTAATGAAAACAAATAGCACAAACAAGATAGTATTTCCACTGAAGATATGCAAGGTTCATCCCAAATAGTCAATACAAAAATAAAATAACACAAAAAAACAATGATACTCACAAGGCACGAGGGATGCGGCGATGAGGGTGGATGTGGCTTCACAAAAACAAGAGCAACGGTTGCACAGAAAGGGGAAGGAGTGCAAAAGAAATAAAACACTACCCTGGAGTATTAACTTGTTTAAGCCACGGAAGGAAATTTCCCACACTGGTTTAAGTTGCAGGAAAAATAAAAATAAACATTGTTTTTTTTAAGTTGCAAGAAATAAATTTTCTTGGCCGCTGGAATAAGGTAAGGAAAAGGGGCAGAGATCTGTTGGTTTCTGTTGAGGGAAGGAGTGGAAGATTGGTTGGGGATGAGGTAGTAGATCCACTTTAGTGAGAAAGAAGATGGAAGATTGAAGAAGGGAATGGTGAAAATGGTGATTATAGTTTTTTGATGGAGGTTCCACGACAACAAAAAAAGAGGGGGATGATGGAGTAGGCAGGATCGAAGATGGGAGGCCAGGCGCTGGGGAAAAATGGATCGTCGGCAATGACTTAGGGGAGAAATAGGTGGTTGCCGACGGAAGGTGTCGATCTTTCGTCGGGATCGCTACTATGAAGAGAGGAGCGGGCGGTAACTGCAGGTGTGAACGACAAAGAAGAACAGGATGATGGGTGGCTGCGGCTCCAGGCGTGGAGATGATGGACAAAGGAGATTATCGGGTGGTTATCTTCTTCGGTCGTGATTAGGGATGAAGAACAGTGCGGTTTTCTTCAAAGGGGAAGAATAGAACGTGGGACTGGTTCACGGGAACAGGAACAGTGACATTAGAAAGAAAAAATTGAAATAAAATTAACCGGGACGTCGCACCTCGGGCTCGCGGCGTCGCACCACGAATGATTGGCAAAATTTGGATTCTCTCACAAACTCTACGATGACTGTAAACCTGGACATTCGCCTCTATTTATAACGAGAGGGGGTTGTTGGGCATCCAGCGTGAATGGCTGCGATCATCTGTTGCTCCCGGTGTCCTAAAAATATAAAGTACAACTCCAAAAAATATTAAAAATACATATTAAATGAAAACAGACGCTCCGGACGCGCTCGCGGTCTCGGATCGCCGATCCGATCAACGAATCAACGACAAATCTGCAAAAACGGGTGTCCCGCCACGTGGTGGCTCGATCTCCTCCGATCACGAACATGCGGTCGATCCCCATCAATTGATCAAACATCTTAAGAACTCATTGTTGAAATTCGGCCTCTGTCATGTCCGTTTTCGGAAAGCTAGGAAGATCACTATATGTAACGTAACCTTGATGAGAGTGACCTCTATAGGATTCGTGAGAGTCATCGAGACGGTCGTCCATAACATAATTACGTTGTACTTGTGGGTGAACGTGTGTCCTACGAACGTGCAGTGGTGGTTGTACATATGTAGACTCAGGTTCCTCAAATAGAGGAATGTGTAGTGTCGATGACTTTAGCGATGCTGAACTCTATCATCATAAAGACGTGTCGAAGGATCAATAGGATCCACTCGAGTGCGGGGATAAGAACGACGATAATCATCATACCGATCGAATCTAACATAGTGAGATCGTATCAGTGGATCAACACGATCTCTGGAAGTTGTGTACTGTGATCGAAGATAATCATTGAGGTATCGTAAAGATCTCCCTGATGGGGCTCTATGGGAGCGGGTGTAAGTAGACTCAAGATCGTAAAATAGAAGATTAGTGTAGTGACGACCACTATGACAAGACAGTAGGTGACAAAACATGTAGTCCCATGTATTTTATAGTAAGCCCTAACCTGGGCTCTGATACGAAACTGACGCAGGACAGCCTAGTGTGAAAACGAACGTGTGTGCTGACACGTTAATGCAACCCTAAGTGATCGTGCAGGACAAATTAGATTAACTCAACCTAAATGTTGCATGCATATTTTGAATTAACGCAGAATTAAACTTTAGCATAATTTATAAGCAGCTAGCAAATCAACATAGTGTGCACAATATCTTTCGAGCGTGTAATCAAACAATCACATTCTTTTTCACAAGCGGTGTTTTTAGCTACAACTTTTACAAATGGACTATAGGGGAACAAAGTAATGACAACAAATAGCACAAACAAGATAGTATTTCCACTGAACAAATGCAAGGTTCATCCCAAATATTCAATACAAAAATAAAATAACACAAAAAACAATGATACTCACAAGGCACGAGGGATGCGGCGACGAGGGTGGATGTAGCTTCACCAAAACAAGAGCAACAGTTGAACAGAAAGGGGAAGGAGTGCAAAAGAAATAAAACACTACCCGGGAGTATTAACTTGTTGTTTGAGCCACGGAAGGAAATTTCCCACATTGGTTTTAAGTTGCAGGAAAAATAAAAATGAAACACTTTTTTTTTATGTTGCAAGAAATACATTTTCTTGGCCGCTGGAATAAGGCAGAGAGCTGTGGGTTTCTGTTGAGGGAAGGAATGGAAGATTGGTTGGGATGAGGTAGTGGATCCACGTGAGTGAGAAAGAAGATGGAGGATTCAGCACAGGTAGAGGTTCAATAAATCTAGAAGAAGGAAATGGTGAAAATGGTGATTGTAGTTTTTTGATGGAGGTTCCACACAACAAAAAAGAGGGGGATGTTGGAGTAGGCAGGATCGAAGATGGGAGGCCAGGCGCTGGGGGAAAATGGATCGCGGCAATGACTTAGGGGAGAAATGGGCGGTGGCCGGCGGTAGGTGTCGATCTTCCGTCGGGATCACTACTCTAAAGAGAGGAGTGGGCGGTAACTGCAGGCGTGAACGATGAAGAAGAAGAACAGGAGGATGGGTGGCTGCGGCTCCAGGTGTGGAGATGGACACAGGAGATTATCGGATGGTTATCTTCTTTAGTCGTGATTAGGGATGATGAACAGTGCGGTTTTTTTCAAAGGGGAAGAATAGAACATGGGATTGGTTCATGGGAACATAAACAGTGACATTAGAAAGAAATAATTGAAATAGAATTAATCGGGCCGTCGCACCCCGGGCTCGCGGCGTCGCACCACAAATGATCGCTGAAATATGGATTCTCTCACAAACTTTGCAATGACTGAAAATCTGGACATCCGCCCCTATTTAAAACGAGAGGAGGGGGGGTTGGCACCCGGCGTTAACGGCTACAATTGTCTGTTACGACCAGTGTCCTAAAAATATAAAATACAACTCCAAAAAATATTAAAATACATATTAAATGAAAACGAACGCTCCAGACGCGCTTACAGTCTCGGATCACCGATCCGATCAACGAATCAACGACAAATCTGCAAAAACAGGTCCCGCCACGTGGTGGCCCGATCTCCTCCGATCACGAACATGCGGTCGATCACCATCAGAATCCTAATCTATTGAGAACATCCAAGAAATAAAATTCCATTACTTTCCTTAGAACCAATGGCCCAGGGAAATATAAAAAACTCATTCGAAGGTTCCAACTTGAACTCAAAACAACCCTACATTAAAAATTTAAACTAATACTCGAAACATAATAAAGTATGTCAAATAAAAGATAAATAGTCACACGGTGACGTGATTGAGGTTTTGTGCGCAATTTTGCCCGCATACGGCCATTTGGCAATTGCATCCATAACCAAATATTAAATGTCAATCTCCAAAGTATGACAGATGTGCTTCAGCGATTTCAAAAAAGAAGCAAATGAGTCAAGGAAGCTGCAAACCAACAAGTCCAATGAGATCATTCCACATGCAAGAAGAGTAGCTTGGGGAAGATGATACCAACGCATAAAGATACACCATCCACAAAAAGTGCCACAATATCCACCTTTTCAATCCGTTTGAGCTATAGATCGACCAACACAGTCAATCAAAATGTCTGACAAGGTTAATTATGCCCATGTGCCTAAATATTAAAGTAAATCCAGAATCTTACTAGAATGGGTTGCTTTTCTTGAATGGACTAAGTGAAAAAAGAAAGTTTGTCGTGCAGAAAGAAACCATCTGTGTATTTATATATGGGTTGACATAAAAGATAGATTAGATTTTTTTTATTATCTCTGTGGGATTTTCACTGAACTTTATACCATCAATGTATCATATGAATTAAAATGTTGATCAACGTTTAATCAGATATTCAAAATAATTCATAATAGTTAGAGCTAGCTAAACTTGAATGAAATGAATGCTTAATTGGAGGCAAATATTTATTTCTGACGTGTTAGTAAATAAACGCCATCAATGAAGGGAAGAATTTGAAATGGAATGGGAAAATAGTTTATTTGTAACTGATGTAGACTAAATCTAGGGTTGTAGTTTTAAAAGATAAAATTTGTGATCTCTAAAAATAATTTTGATGCGAAGGGGCTCCACGGACTAATTTAAATGACTAATCAGTCTAGGTGTCGCAAACGGGAATAAGGCTACCACTCCAAACATAAAACATTATGAATCACAATTCCATAGGCGGAGAAATCAGATGGTGACATTCACGTGTTTGAAATTAACGACAATCAGGAGATGAAATCAGTTCAGGCGAGCTCACAATAATTAACTATTCATTTAAATACTTTGAGCACAAAATAACTAGTGGTTGAGAGCGGGGCAATCAAGAGGTATACCCAGGGTAAGGTGGCAGCGGCTGATGGGTCTCCTGGAAGATGAAGAAGAATGTTGTAGGTGGTTGCAGTGCTCGGGACTCCAAAAACGGGGCTGCAAGGGTCGGGCTGCTTGGAGGTTGCCAAAAATAATGGTGACTAGATGTGGAAAAGTCGATGGGAGCTGGTAGAGGCTTCGGTGGTAGTAGCGAGCTCCGGAACAGGGGATGCGCCGACTGGAAGCAAGGAAAAACGTCGGAGGTTCGTTGGAGATGTCGGAGAACGGTGCAGGAGAGGGCGTCGACAGACTGGAGAAGCTTCACGGGTGGCATTGTCAAAGAAAAGGGGCGAAGGAAGGTTGTCGTGGCTTCAGGAGGAGCCGTCGGCGCCCTAGAAGGGCTCTGGTAGCAAAAACGACGGCCGGCGGCGCTTAATGGTGACGGAAAAAGAGGTGATGTCGAGCCAGCAAGGGACGTTTCAGGCGGGAAACATGTCGAATAGGGTTGGCGGCATTGGACAAAACCGAACGAAACCAAAGATGGCGGTTCGATTCTTTTTCCAGGCTCCCCAATAACATCAGATAGGGATTGATTTATAAGGAGGAATTAGGGTTTGATATTTACTAATGATAAACATTAATATATCTTAGGGTTTTAGGGTTTGATATTTACTAATGGCTTGATATTAGGGTTTGATAACACTTGATAGGGTTTGATATAAGGAGGAATTAGGGTTTGATAGGGTTTGATGTTTACTAATGGCAGACATTAACATAAAATAGTTAATTAATTAAGCTTTTCCTAATTAACCTATCTCCAAAACTACCGGACCTTTTGCATTCAGTGCCTCGTTGGCCGGTCACACCAACGAGCCAAATAAACATGTGCGATACAAAATAACATCAAGACACTCATAACATGTGTGATACAACTCACCACATAACGGTGCAACTACGTGTGAAGGCATGCGCTACACATATAAAAGACAGGTACAAAAATAAAAATAAAAAAGATGCGCCCCGGGTTGCATCAATTCTCCCGGGGTTGAAAGAGCTCGACCCCGACGAGACTCGATGTAACCTACAAGTAGGAAGTCAAATGTCAATCAGAGAAATGTTGTATAACTGCCCCGCAGATGTCGTCGTTGTGACCCCAAACCTGGAGGTAACCTCTCATCCCTGAAAGAAACAGGAAATCAATCTCCTTTGGAAAGTTTTAACCTCGGTTGATGAAATCAACCATGAGATAAGGTCCCAAAAAAACTCGCAATCCATTAGTCAACATTTCATGTCAAACATTCAAATGAGCGGTAATTATTAGAGCTTGAAAAAGATGACAGAGATGGCGTGGGGAGCAAACATCAGGTAGGAAGAAGAGAAAGAAACAAGTGGGATCAACCTATAGAATTATTAATTCATTCGCATCATACGCTTGCTCGATAGAAACTTATCAACGTCTGCTAGACTCGGATCGAATATTGTCATAATTTCACATGTTAGAGTCTCAATCGTATCACAAAATTTTAAGAAGATCTCAATTATATCATGTAAAATTTTCCATAAGAAGCTCTTGAAGCGGGTGTCCCTATGAGAAGTAAAAAATCTAAGGATCGCTTTGACTCCCGTAATACGACCAAACCTAAAAGTGTCAGAAATCAAACGATAGTGATGTGGTGGCTCAACATGCGCGCCTACAACCAAATGGAAGTGATGTGAACTAAACGTGTGCTCACCGAATATAAAATCAATATAATGTTGTTACTCTAATGGCACTAGCGAGTGGTAACCAAGCTCAATGTCTGCGGCCTCACGGGATTGGAGCGGCAGTGGGCTACGAAAATTAGGACATATGACGAACGAGTTTATGTCACCTAAGATGAGGTCCTCATCACTAGCCAACTCCTCTAAGAGAGGAGAGAGTGATGATGTGTCATCCGAGGTGAGTGACACATCACTAGTAAATTCTTCCGGAAGCGGGGCCTCGGGAGTAAGCTCAGCGACTAAAGGATGTGGTTCAGTATGAGCAAGTGGACACACCATGTCAGCCGGGATGAAGGGATGGGGAGGTAAAAACTCATCTTCCAGGAGTTGGAGGCCAGGAAGAAACTCCTCGACTGATTGGAGTGCTACAGTGAAGACAAGTGGAGCCACAACTTCAGTCGGGGTGATAAAAATAGGAAGAAACTCTTCTACCTGGAGCTGGGGCTCAGGAAGAACCTCCTCGACTGAAGGGAGTGTCACGGTGGGGGGGAGTGGGGGACAAGGTGCGTGTCGGGAAACCGTCAAGGCGTGGAAGAGGACTACCAAAAGACCTAACCTCAGGTTCCACTATATGATATGGAGATGGGAGGTATGCAGGAGAAGTATAATGCATGTGCATTGTCACTCCAAGGTTATGAACAGAGGTGCACAACCCACTCAGATTCTGACGGACGTCTGCAGTGACCCACTCGACATTTTTCAACAAAGTTTTAATGCGCTCATTTAAATCCTCCATTTATTTTACGCAAAATCCTAAACCTAGGAATAAGGGTATGTCGCTCGGCTATCCCACAATAGGAGTGAGATATCCCAGTAGCCACACAAAACTGATACAGACTAAATCTAAGGTTGTAGCTTTAAAGATAAAATTTGTGGTCTATTTAAATAATTTGAGCGCAAAGGGACTCCACAATTTGCGGTCTATTTAAATAATTTTAGCGCAAAGGGACTCCTCAAACTAATTTAAACGACAAATCGGTCTAGGCATCGCAAACGAGCATGACGATGCTGCTCCGAACATAAAGCATTATGAATCACAATTCCACAGGCGGAGAAATCAGTTAGTGACATTCACGTGTTTGAAATTAACGACAATCAGGAGATGAAATTAGTTCTGGCAAGCTCACAATAATTAAATATTCATTTAAATACTTTGAACACAAAATAACTAGCGGTTGAGAGTGGGGCGATCAAGAGGTATACCCAGGGTAGAGTGGCAGCGGCTGATGGGTCTCCTGGAAGATGAAGAAGGATGTAGGTGGTTGCAGTGCTCGGGACTCCAAAGAAGGGGTTGCATGGGTCGGGTTGCCTGGAGGTTGCTGAAAATAATGGTGATTGGTCGTGGAAGAGTCGCTGGGAGCTGGTAGAGGCTTTGGTGACAGTAGTGAGCTCTGGAATAAGGGATGCGCCGACTTGAAGCAAGGATAAAGGTCGGAGGTTCGTTGAAGGTGTCAGAGGACGGTGCAAGAGAGGGCGTCGGCGCCCTGGAGAAGCTTCACGGGTGGCGTTGTCAAAGAAGAGGGGGCGATGGAAGGTTGTGTGGCTGCAGGAGGAGCCGTTGACGCCCTAGAAGGGCTCTGGCAGCAGAAACGGCGGACGGCGGTGCTGAATGGTGAGGTAAAAAGAGGTGATGTCGAACCAGCAGAGGACGTTTTCGGCGGGAAAGATGTCGAGCAGGGCTGGCGGAGCTGGACGGAACCGAAAGAAACCAAAGATGGTTGTTCTATTCTTTTTCTAGGCTCCCTGATAACATCAGATAGAGATTGATTTATAAGGAGGAATTGGGGTTTGATATTTACTAATGGCAGAAATTAATATATCTTAATGGCAGACATTGATATTTACTAATGGCAGACATTGATATTTACTAATGGCTTGATATTAGGGTTTGATAACATCTGATAGGGTTTGATATAAGGAGGAACTAGGGTTTGATAGGGTTTGATGTTTACTATTGGCAGACATTAATATAAAATAGTTAATTAATTAAGTTTGCCCTAATTAACCTATCTCCTAAACTACTGGCCCTTTTGTATTCAGGGTTTCGTTGGCCGGCCACACCAACGAGCCAAATAAACATGAGCGAACTATTTGAGTTATTATTATTATTCCGTAAATATGGTGTATGGGCATATTTGTAAATATTTAACATTGAGGTATATATATTGGCTAGCTCTCTTCATTGGAGACAAAAGGCTTTTCATTTCTCTACATGGTATCAGAGGATAGGGTTTTGTGACTCTGTGTGTTTCCACCGATTGCCTCTTCTGCGGATCGGCTCTTCCATATCGTCGGATGCGTCTGCCGATCGCGTCTTCCACTACGATCGCGTCTTCCGCATGTTGTCCCCGATCATGTGCTCCGATCGCGTCTTCCGCAAGTTTCTGTTCGTCGCTGTCCCCGTCTTCCGCAAGTTTCTGTTCGTCGTTGTCCCCGATCGGGGCGTCCGCCGACTTCCTGCCCACCTATAGTTGTTGGCGTTGCTCTCGCCCGCTTCCTGTTCGTCTGTTGTCCCTCATCGGAGCCTCCGCCGGTTCCGTGCCTCTTCGTTCTTGTACCTTCTCTTTGTCTCTCGATATCTGTTGCGGGAGAGATCTCGTTGTTTCTTTCTTTTTGCTCCATGGATTCCAAGGACACCTATGGATCCTCTACGGGACGGATTACCACAATCCTCCCTGATGAGAGAAATTACTCTTCATGGGCGACTTCGATGAAAGTGGCTCTAGCTGGCCGGAATAAGCACTCATGGCTGACCGGAGGCCATCCTATGCCTAAACCGACCGACAAGGACGACAAGAAAGAAGAATTAGTCAAGTGGTCGACGGAAAAGTACATGCTTCTTGGATGGATTCAGTGCTCGATGGAGCCTCGCATATTCAGTCAATTCATGCACTTTGAGGACATCTCCGAGCTTTGGTCCGCTCTCCAGCGCACCTTTGGGAACACCCGTGTTGATGCCCAGATTTTCGGCATCTTTCAGGATATCGCTTCCGCCACTCAGGGGGAGCGTTCTCTTCAGGAGTATTTCACCTACCTTCAGGATCGTTTACTTGAGCTTAACGATCTTGAGCCTCCCAGTGCACTGCAATCTCCTAATGATATCACACTAATTCGGAAACAGCGACAACGACGAGAGACATACCAGTTCTTGATGGGGCTTCGCCCCGACTATGAGTCTACCCGTGCTCAGATTGTGGGGATGTCACCTTTGCCAGATCTTCTTGAGGCCTATTTCATAGTCGCAGAGCATGAGAAACGTATGCAGAGGCAATCTAGTCTCTCTGGCGCTCGTGCTACCTCCCCTCTTCCTACTGAGCAGATGGCTCTTGCCGCTTCTTACCGCCCTCCCACCTCCAGCACTCGTAGCCGAGGCGGTCGAGGACACTCTACTCAGTATGGCGGTCGTGGTCCGTCTGGTGGTCGTGGTTCTACGGGTCCACCTGGCTCTTGCTCTCATTGTGGGCGTCTATATCATGACCGTAGTCACTGCTATCAACTATACCCACATCTACGGGGCTCTGAGCGTACTTCTCCTGGTGGTGTCCCCAGACATACTGTTGCTACTGCTGAGACTTTTGGGCCTGTCAAACACACCATACGACTAGTACGTCTTCCCATCTGCTTCAGGTTGTTCCCTGCTCCCACCGGGACGTGCGTCTTGTTGATGGCTCGGTTACGCTGTCCTCAGTCGAGGAACCATCCCTCTTTCTTCCTCTTTCTCCCTTGACTCTGTTCTTCTTGTTCCTCAGTTGGCTCTTAACCTATTATCTGTTAGTAGTATTACTCGTACTTTGGACTGCTCCGTAACTTTCTTTTCTGATCGTTGTGTTTTTCAGGACCTGAGATCCGGGAGGACTATTGGTACGGGATATGAGAGGAGTGGGATGTACTACCTGGAGCTACCTTCTCCCACTGCTGCTCCCACCACCACCGCCACCTGCCCACCTACCTCTTTTGTTGCTTACCTTGCTTTGTCGTCGACCTCGCTTTGGCACGCACACCTCGGTCATACTAGCCCTCAGCAGATGTTGTCTGTTTGCCCTGATGTGTCTTTTGTTTTTCCTTTTCGCTGTGATGTATGTGAGCTGTCAAAACACACACGCAGCACGTATGTTCCTTCTGTTAGCCGTGCTACTTCTTGTTTTGAGTTGGTGCATTCAGATGTGTGGGGCCCTGCCCCTGTAGTATCATTTGATGATTTCTCGTACTTTATAGCGTTTATCGATGACTATTCTCGTTGCTTATGGGTTTACCTCCTCAAACATAAATCTGAGGTTCTATCTATTTACTCTCATTTTTCACATATGGTTTGGACCCAACATGGGACGTCTGTTCATATCCTCCGCTCTGACAATGGAGATGAGTATACTTCTCATCCTTTTGATCTCTTTCTCTGCAATGAGGGCACTCTACACCAATTTTCTTGTCCGGGTACCCCCGAGCAGAATGGGGCGGCCGAACAAAAAAAACGCCACCTCTTAGACTCTGTTTGTTGCCTTCTTCGGGGAATGAATGTCCCTAAGTCCTATTGGAGCGTTTCCCTTCTTACAGCGACTTTCCTTATTAATAGGACTCCTTCTCGTACTCTTGGTGGCGTTACCCCCGACAGTCTCATCCATTCATCCGTCTTCGTCTTTCCCATCCCTGTTCGGATCTTTGGTTGTGTGTGTTTTGTCCAGGATGGGCGACCTTCTCGGACTAAACTTGACGACCGGGTCATCCGCTGTCTCTTCCTCGGTTACTCTATGGATGTGACATTTCATGAGGATGTTCCCTTCTTCCCTGCACACTTGACCCCTCCTGCGCACTTGACACCTCTTGCGCCTCCTACTATTGTGCAGCCTCTCTCGGTCGTCCCTCCACCACCATACGGGGTCCCACCTGCTGCTCTGCCTGTCCTGATGACTTACCCTCGCTGTCAGCCGCCGCCACCACAAGGTGCACCCACTTCTCATCTAGTCCCGGATCAGCAGCTTCTTCCGGTTGCAGGTACCTCTCTTGAGCCCCCCCCCCCCCCACTTCTTCTATTGATTTACTCATTGTCTTGCGCAAGGGAAAACGTACTTGTGTTCATCTCTCTGTTACTGAGCACCCGTTGGCTAGTGTTGTTTCCTACCAGCGTTTCTCACCCTCTTACCAGGCTTTTGTGCTACTGTTGATTCTGTCTGGCTTCCTACTTCGATTGCGGAGGCTCTCCTTGACTCGCGATGGGTTCAGGCCATGAAAGAGGAGATGTCTGCTCTCCGTCGTACGGGGACATGGTCTCTGATTCCTCTTCCTCCCGGGAAGCGCACGGTTGGGTGCAAATGGGTCTATACTGTGAAGTACTCTGCTGATGGTACCATTGACCGCTACAAGACTCGTTTGGTCGCCAAGGGCTTTACTCAGGCTCCCGACGATTTTGGTTCCACGTTTGCTCCTGTGTCTAAGTTGACCAGAGTTCGTCTTCTACTCTCGCTTGCGGCCTCTCGGGCATGGCCTCTCTACCAACTCGACATCAAAAATGCCTTCTTGCACTGAGATTTACAGGAGGAGGTCTATATGGCTCATCCCCCGGGGTTTGCCCTTAAGGGGGAGTATTCGGGGAGAGTTTGCCGCCTGAACAAATCCCTGTACGGCTTAAAGCAGTCCCCGCGTGCCTGGTTCGAACGGTTCAGCTCGGTTATCCTTCAGTCCGGCTTCACTCAGTGTCGTGCAGACCACACTTGCTTCATACGTGCCACTCCAAAGGGACGTCGTGTCATTGTCTTAGTCTATGTGGACGATATTATTCTTACCGGGGATGACCCTTCTGGCATCTCTGAGATGAAAGCTACTCTTCGCTCAGCCTTCGAGTTGAAAGACCTTGGACACCTCTGTTATTTTCTTGGGATTGAGGTAGCTCGCTCCCGACAAGGCATCTCCATATCGCAGTGCAAGTTCACCTTGGATCTTCTTTAGGACACGGGTCTGCTTGGGTGTCGTCCTGCGAGTACTCCTATGGATACCAACCATCGCCTTCATGCTGAATCTGGTGATCCTCTACCAGACCCTTCTCAGTACCAGCAGCTGGTTGGCCGCTTGATATACTTGACCAATACTACGCCCGACATCAGCTTCTCTGTGGGCGTTTTGAGCCAATTTATGCATTCTCCCAAGACATCTCACCTAAAGGCTGCTCGACGTGTTCTTCGATATCTTAAGCGCGCTCCTGGTCTTGTGTTATTCTATCGGGCTGATAGTGCCTTCAGCTTCTCCTGCTTCACTGATGCAGATTTCGTTGGTTCTTTGACTGATCAACGCTCTACGTCAAGTTTTTGTGTATTTCATGGTGATCATCTTGTTTCGTGACAGAGTAAGAAACAACCTATCGTATCCCGATCGTCTGTTGAGTCAGAGTACCGGGCCATGGCACACGGTGTCACTGAGTTGGTTTGGATCTGATCGCTGCTGACTGAACTTGGCCTACCCCTGGCTACTAGCTCGAGTCTCTACTGTGATAATAAGTCAGCTCTTCTTCTTACCCAGGACTCGGTGCTACATGAGCGCACCAATCACATCGAGATGGATGTTCATTTTTTGTGTGATCACGTTCGTACTGGGACTATTCTTCCAGCTTACGTCTCATCGGCCGACCAGCTTGTTGACGCCTTTACTAAAGCCGTTGGTCCTACTCGTTCAGATTTGACCATTACCAAGCTGGGCATGATTGACATCTTTGCACCAGCTTGAGGGGGAGTATTGGAGTTATTATTATTATTCTATAAATATGGTGTATGGGCATATTTGTAAATACTTAACTTTGAGGTATATATATTGGCTAGCTCTCCTCATTGGAGACAAAAGGCTTTTCATTTCTCTACACGAACAGCATGCGTGATACAAAATAAAACCAAGGCGCTCATAACATGTGTGATACAACTCAACGTATAACGGTGCAACTACGCGCGAAGGCATGCGCTACACAAATAAAAGACTGGTATAATAATAATAATAATAATAAAAAGATGCGTCCCGGATTGCATCAGTAACCAGATCTTATTTAATTATCAAAGAGAAATAACCCTCCATGACCTACAAAGGGCACTTCACATTTGAAGTGTTGAATAAAATGTCAGAATTCCTCTCTCCCTGCACCAGTTCACAGCCCCTACACAAGCACTCCAAGAACCTATTAGCTCCATAAAGATGAGAGATGGCAACAACCTTGTAGCCCACCCAAGCTTGTTGACTCACTAATCTTGTTGTCACTGGAGCTTGTTTCACATGTAAGGGTCTACTTGAAATGATTTGAAAGTAGATAATCTCTGAGTCTGGTAACCTCAACGTGTCAGTCACCACATGGGATCCATGGAGTCAAACTCACTCTCCATCTACTTACTAAATTGGGGTACTTCAGCAAAATATATATATACTTAATAAAGTAAAATTATGATTTACGACAAATTAAAATAAAAGTAAATACCGTTAAATGGAAAAGACCTGAAGGAAAATTAACTAAGAGAATAACGTACATATCAAGAAACTAGCAATTCAATGTAAGATTTTAAGAAGTGCGGATCAATGTGAAGTGACTCCTTGACCTTGAGGACCTATAGTAATTAATCAAGAAATAAATAATCTGGTTATAACCCTTGCATAGAGACTCATGCCAAGGTATACAAATTTTCATCCTTTTGACATTTGAGAAAACAGCATCACTCAAGTGATAGTATTGAAAAGTAAGATTAACTCTTGAATTCTTGAATACACTTTGTAAACTACTTAAAATTTAGGTTTAAAAAGTTAGTATGAAAAAGGGAATAATCATGGAAAGAAATAAGATAACCAAAGGCTCATTGTTGACATCCAACATATTGTCTAATATAGAATGATTTCAAACCAAATGTATTAACCAAGTACCTGTATTCTTCCCCATTTTTGGAACCAAACTATTCTTGGGCAAGCAAGTTAATTTTCCATCGTTGCTGCCATCGGAAGTATTCTGGAGAAGAGACAGGCCTAAAAAAGACTCGCAACATTACGACAAGTCATTTACCAATAATAGAAGTGCAATCTTGTGATTAAAAAAAAATAAGATAAAAATCTAGGGGAGGTAATCTAATGTCATTCCCTACTGATATCAATAAAAAAAATAAGCTAAATATGGTCCACCAAACTCAAAGTGGCATGAAGTATGTCAACTTGAGCTTGGAATTGTACCTGATAGAAATGAATGTAAGCCAACTTGAGTTGGAGGCATACCTAATAAAGATGACAGAGCTGGCGATAAGTAGTTCTTGGCGGATGAGAAGATGAAGCTCGGAGATATAAATATGTCAGCAAAGAGGTCTACTAGCTTGAGGGGAAGGTTAAGAAACTAGAGATTAGGGTCAACAACGTGAGAGAGGGGAAGGGGTTCAATAACTCGGTACAAAAGGTTTTGTAACTTAGGAATGGGGTATACATTCTAAAAAAAAAATTTTGCATAATATTAGGTTCGGCAATTTGAGAGTAGGTTCGATAATCTGAGATGAGCTGAAATCATGAAGATCATATCCAAGCAAATGAGAGATCTCCTAAGACACAATAGTTCTAGCATAGATATGTTAACACACTCTTATGCAAACTCGAGGGGGTATGACCAACTTGAGTCAGAGGATCATAAAAGGAGTGACGAATGAACTTGAACATGCATGATGTAGTTTGGCATGAAAAAGGTCAAAGGGATAGAGATTAAGGTCCGAACCAAAGGACAAAGAGAACAGTTTAACTAGCTGTATGTTGAGCCAAAACGCAATGACTAATTCAGGCAAGATACTTGTGGTGAAGCGGCGAACCAATGTCGATTGTAAAGGATAAGGTGACCAGTACAAGTTAAACAAGAGAAATGACGTCCGGTTCGCAAGTGCATAAGGTCGTAGTAGGTAAGAAGATCAATAATACAAGGATTACATGGATAAGATAGGGTGGGGTCACATCAGATGGAGATGGGCAACCCAGACACTCGGTGATTGATGGTAATGGAGTCTAACTGCAGTTGGACTATCGTGATGATGTCAATGATAGAGTTGTGAGAGCGTGGAAGTGGCCATAGTGCCATCGTGTAAGGTTGATACCATGCAACAACAACAACAACAACGATGACAGGTGGAGTAACAGAAAAGGAGGAACAGTGATGATGCCATTGCAAATGAGAAAGAACTAATGAAGGAGAGAGGGTGAGGAAGGGAGGCATGATGTCGAAGTGGTTTTGCAGAGAAGAGGGATGCGGTATCGTTCAACACAGTCGAAGATGGTATCGGGTCAGCAGGGAACCAAGAAGAGGGATTGCGGTAAATCTAAGTGCTAAGTTAGAAAAATCATTCATTAAAACTAAGGACTCAGTACAATGTTGATGGGAAAAAAGAAGAGATAATGAATTGAAGATGTGCCTAATTCAATTAAAAATCCTTTATACATCAAAGAGGTCCAATCTGGGTGACCAAAATGAATGGGTAAGATGATAACGCATTGTAAGCAATAGGACTACAAATAATAAAACAAGCTACATATGTTAACAATAGTCATACACATGTATCAGACCTGATAAGAATTTGATGCAACTGATAACAATACCAACAAAAGACAAGGGTGACCCATCAGAATCCAACTTTGCCTTCATACTAAGCAAGTAGTCCTGTTATAAGCATGAGAGAATTGATAATCAATTCACAACAAAAATTAAGAAAGAGCTCTAGAAATGAAATGTCTGCATAGAAGGGACTGTATAAAGAATTATTTTATAAGGTTTAAACCTGATTGTATTTACTCCTATAAGTCACGTTCTCCATAATCTTCAAACACTTCAGGAGAAGGACCACACTTTCAGGGGCAGCACTGTCAACGTCTTTTGGAGCTAAAGCTGCCGATGATTTCTTTTTAAACCAACCCTAAAATACCAAATTTACAACTTTTTCAAAGAACTTTTTATGAGATGATCTGTTCAGAGAAATGAAACATACTGAAAACAAAAATTAGTTCTTGACAGGGTGCATATCACATGGGTGAAAAGTAAGGATAACGAGATATTAATATGATGCAGGGAAAACTGAAGTCAACTTAACTAAATCTCAAATTAAAATGCCAAGCAAAATTGAATTTTACAAACAAAAGGAAAATATGATAAAAGATTATAATTTGCAAATAAGGCTTGCAGGTCCAATGTAAACGTTTCATCTTCGAAAATTTCCATGATTGTTATTTGAGTATTGATAAAACACACATTTTTATCCATATTGCACAAAGAGAATGAATCTACGCAAGTAAAACATAAAGAAAAGTTATTCCTAAAAATGTTGTAATTAAGGGAGACCTGTCAATTCCAACATAGCAGCTTCACATTCACTTGTAAACCAAACCTAGAAAATGGGTAAGATTCAATTTTAAGTTACCAAATTTATGTTTTTAGCGCAGTAATTTGGAGTTGTATTTTGTAGTTTAGTTATTAGACTTTGCATTTTAGACTATTCGTAAAGATCCATTTATCTCTTAACGATTATCTGGTATGGTTTATAATTGTTTAACACTAGATTCTTTGTGAATAACTTAAATTTGTTTAATAAAACCACTGCATAAAGTTTGTTCTCAGCTGATGTAAACAAACACCACACTGTTTCTCTCCTAAAGAGATGGTATTGCTTCTTTGTTTTGAACAGCGTCGAAAAAGGATTCTAAAAAATAGTTCTCTTTTTCCTAATAAGCATTTCTGACCGCTCCATTTCCCACAATGGTTTCTCACGACTATATTTTGTAGTTTAGTTGGAACATATTGCATTTTTGACAATTGTTAAAGATGCATTTATCAGTGAAAGGATTTTAGTGATGGGTTATAATTGTTTAATAATTGATTATTTATGATTAATTTATAATTCTTTAATAAAATCTCTGCATAGAGTCAGTATAGGAATTTTTCTGCCAAAGAGCTAATATTGCTGCTTTGTTCTGAACAAAAAAAATGGGATTCTTACAAACAATTTTTTCTTTTTCCTACTACTAGTTTCTCACTGCTCCATTTCTCAAGGCAGCTTCTGACCGCTCCATTTTCCTAAATGGTTTCTCACTACTACTGTCAACCTTAATTATTAAAGGCGCAAGGCGCACCAAGGCGCAAAGGGGTCTTGGAGCCTAGGCGCAAGGCTTAAGGCACAGGCGCGCGCCTGACGAAGGTGCAGGAGAGCCTGACGAAGGCAAGGCGCAACCACATCCATTTAAAATAATCAGCATCAAATATCATTTCAGCTTCTTGATCAAATTCTTCATCTAATTTACTAATTAATCATTCATTACTATCGTTGATATTTTCTGAAAATAGAATCAATGTGATCGCTTGCATCATATCTAAGTCCCAACGCACAATTATCTTTCACAATCAATAAAGCAATCAAAAATTATTGACTTCTTACATTATATTTTTCTTTATTTTTGAAAAAAATTACAACAATAATCACACTCAGACGCGCGGCGCGCCTTTTATGATACAAAGGCGCAAATAAGACGCACAGAGGCGCAAACTTTTAAGCCTGGTGAGCCTTGAGTCATAGGCGTGCCGGAGGCGCGCCTTTAACAACATAGCTGTCAACTATCATTGTTGAGCTAAACATTGCTATATCCTAAGAATTAAAAATAGAAAGATCTTCAATGAATATGATTAAGTTGAATGAAACTTGAATTCATTTTTATCAATAATAGAAGAAATTAAAAGGCTTATAACTCTATTTAGTATTTTAGTTAAACTTTTGAACAAAAACCACAGAATTTTTCTGCTAAAAAATTTAAATTGTAAATCATTTTTTGACAATAAGGAGAAACTAATTAGGTCTGATAGCATGTTTTCCAACAAAGCTAGCAAAGATGTCCTAACTATCTGACCGAGGTTGCACTTCTCAATTAAATCAAACATTAATTCGAAGTGCTAAGTCAACTTTGATTCCAGTGTAAAGTCAGTCGTAGGTATGCTTTTTATTTCCATTCCACCCAAGATTGTGTTAGGGCTCACCGTAGAATGTCGGTAGAATTGTTGGAGGATGGCCTAAGGCGGGGATGACGGAGGCGACGGATACTATGGAGTCGAAACCGCGGCTACTTAGACAGTGTGCTTCAGAAGAGAGTTGTCACAATCTCAAACGAAGACAAGAGGAGAGGCTAATTCATGCATACCTTCATTCCACCAATATATGTCTATAAATAGGCTTACAAGACCCATAATGACAACTACTAACTTCTAACCACCCCCCCCCCCAACAATTAATAAATATATATAAACAGAAACAATTAATAAAAGACAATCAAATAAACCCTGACTCGATAATAACCGGGCGCGAAATACATGACATCTCTCTCGTCGATCAAAATGAGCTTGACCTCAAGCTCAAGGGAGACTGAAATTGGTGTCTGTCACCCAATTCCCTCGTCATCAGAGTCCTCCACGGCCAGAAACAAGAGCCTCTTGCAGCGATGTTCGCGAGTATAATGCTATCACAGTTATAGCAAAACCCTTTTGTCGTTCAGGCATTTCCGCACGAGACAACAGACGTATATGTGGGGTTTGGGTAGCCTCGGGTTGTCCGTACTGAGTCCATGCGCCCAGAGGTATACAAGTACACCTTGATTAAGCTAAAGTCAACATTAACACAATTTGGATAAACAAGTAGCAGTCACCAAGTCCCGAGGAACCTCAAATTCGACATTCAGTCACAATCGTTCGAGAAGCAGGTCGTAATGATGACGACATTCGGTCACAGTCATTCAAAATGATTTGTTGTAATATCGTGTTTGCGTTGAGAGGGTTGTTAAAGATGGAAGGACCAAATTGGATTTTACAAAGCCACTTGAACGCCTCCCACGTCAGAGCCCTGGTTATTTGACGTGCAAACGAGCGAGCCAAAGGTAAGCTGAGTTGAGAAGGTGGAAGGATGTCAGACGAATTCATTCTACAATCGGTGTTTGTTGGTGGATGAAGAATTGCTACACCTGATCATCCAACCTAATGGATATGTAACATTCGTAAGTTGACACGAAAATAAAATTAAATTGCAGGTTCCGATTTCGAGCGAATTTGATCGAAACAGCATCTCGTTGAGGTACGATTATAGTATGGTCAAATTGTGTTCGTGAAGTAATCAATCAAGTGTAGTTGTCTAAAAGAAAGAAATATATATGTCAGTAGCATCAAATAGCTTGTTTAGTAGCATATATTATAATTCAGTACAATTAATATTGTCGTGTAGAACCGCTACTATTGTTAGAGATTTGTAGCTCTATTATCACTTAGCAAGTACATGATGTTCGTAATTAAATTATAAACATCTCAAACAGTTAGTCCATACGAATCACATGTAAAATACTCTTATATATTTATGAACATGAGATATTGACTTCAAGAATATGTTTTCTAGTCGAGTAAATCAATATGATGAGTTGTCTTTACTACGCACATATGTTCGCAAGCTGATTAGCACTAGTTAGAAGATGTTTAGTGGCACGCTGGAGATTTTCTCTCGTGTTTGATAGATGCGCACTATCTTTCCCGTGAGATGTACTAAACCATATGAGTCACAATGTTTGGGAGATATAACCCGATTTAGAAGATTAGTAGATTCGAGTCTATATCTGTGAGACACTAGAACACTTGAGTTCGTTAGTAGGACTTGGATCGCTAGACTAGTATTGCGTGATAGAAGCTACTCTGTCTGGATCTTTAAAGGAGGACAACCATATGTGACTTTAGAACTCAAGTTTAAACCTAACCTTAGAAATTCATAGTTAACCAAATTATTTGGAACTTGAGTAAACTGCGCAAAAATATGATTAATTAGAACATTATTTATTTTGCTAGTTTTAATTTAGAAAATCATGCATAGTACATTAGCAAACAGTTTTTTATAGCACAGATTATTTTTAAAAGCAAGCATACATTTCTTTCAAAACAATTTTAGAGTCACTAGGAGAAATAGTTTTTCTTACTCTCCATTTGGGCTGATCCATCTTTGGGATTGTTTTTATAGGGAACTCGAGTGGGAAGTTGCGCCTAGGATGAGTGTGCTTGTGAAGTCACTCATATAGTTTGTTTTTCCCTTTCAGTCGTTTACTTTTAGTACCGTACTGTTTAGTATTGAATACTTGTAATATTAATGTTTAAGAATTTGTGTATACCAGACATTGTGTAGTATTTCAGATATTCAGTGGTTTGGTCCTTTTCCTTTCTACTGGCTCTGTGAATTCAACTTGATGAGGTAAACTTTTACATTTAATTTCATCTTCAACTTCAACTGTAAGCTTACTTTTCAGTTTCTTTTCAATTATGTTTGTTATGTACTAATTTTAATATTGTTTCTTAGTTTAATGTTTATCGTTGGATCCGACCGGACGACTGATTAATTGTTAAACTAGGTTGGGGTGTTACATGATATGTCTTCCCATTGTAGGTTGGGAACTCCAACTTGGTGTAGCATGGCATAACAATAACTTCAGGGCATACAAGGGTATGCAGAACGTGCGGTATAAGTGGCAGTGGAGGTGTCTGACTACCACTGTCTTGGTCATATGTTGAGTTAGTAACAACTGGAATGGTAGTTGTCAAATCATTGAGATTTTTTTTCCAAGTCTAAAGCATACAAGCCTTATGTGATTAATAGGTGCAACATTACTCAAACTATGTGGTTAAAGGAGCGCCTTAGGCTGCCAAAGGATCAAGGTTTATCAGGCTCAGAGTTTTGCGTCTTTTTTATCCATTGGATCATAGAAGGCGTAAAACAAAAAAAAGAATTTAATTACTAACTTATTTTGAAAGATTTAGTGTTTCTAAAACATAACAAAACGTTGGGGCTTCAATATCATGCACGTGACCGTATTGATCCATTTCTTAAGAGAGTGTATGATAGTACTGACTAGTTGATGAGTAAAATTGAAAAAGAATCCAAGATGAATTTATGTTTGGTGATGATTATTTAAAATAGACAGTGATTGTATCTTGCACTCATCAAGCGTGCATCTGCACGTTGAGACTTGAGCCTAGGCTCTAGAACCCTCTTGCACCTTGATGTGCCTTGAGCCTTTAACCACTTTGCGCTCAGGACCATCAATCCACAATCTGACTCCCCAACTGCACAGAGTCCTGTTCCTTTATCGACCAATTCAAGCATCAGTATCAACCATGATTGTTGATATAACTCTTTTTTTGTGTGTGCCAAATGAACCGTCCTCCACAAAACGATTGACAAACTTTTCCTTTATATTCATAAAGGGCACATAACCACCTTCCTCCACGACCACAAATACAAGATATCATGGGAAACTCCACCAAGCTAGTAAGGTAAACAGTGTAAAGGTTGAATTGGCAGAAAGGCGATCATCGAGAGGCGATATCTAGCGGCCCGGGCATAACCACTGAAGATTGAAAACGACAAAAGGCATCCCTCACCTTCCCCATCATCAAGATTGATCGTCTCATAGTCCTACGATTAGGGGGGCAGGGGATAGGCGGACAAGTTGACAATGATCAGGGCAATCAACTAGTTTAGGCACTCAACAGTCTTGAACTTGTGGGTAACTTGGTACAATGAGGGACTACAAAGAGAAATTACGGGTTCTGTTACTCCGGGAGATTTCAGTCTTCATGAACATTACCAAATAGAAATTGATCCTTGTTGTTTTCATCTGCACCCTTCTTCAACAATCAATCTCATGTTGCAACTCAACAAGTACTCTACCCTCGTTCGGTCGATACCCCATATGCACAAGTGACAAGTAGCAAACAAAAATTGTTGATCTGTTGTGGCGCCACCAAGTGACGCAGGACGAATCTATAGGCGGCGGATAAACTGAGACCAAACCCTACATGCTATGCAGATCCGACGGTTAAATCACAAATTAGATAATAAATAATATCTCACGCAGATAATTCAAAACAAGGCAAAATATTTTATTTGGGCAAAACAAGCTTAGATTTTCCTCCGCGTGGAGGGTCAGAGCAAGAGCACGCGGCGAATAAATCCTGCAAATCACGATAATTATCTAACAATACACCACAATACAAGGTATCCAAAACTAATATAGTGATCCAACCCAATATAAGAGTGCTAAAAATAATAAACCAATACAACAAAATCTCACCAAATAGTAGGTTGACCAAAGCACTGAAGATTTCAGATCCGGATGCGTGGAACAGCGATCAAATGTGGGACCGACGGCGGAAAAAGGGGGAGGTGGTTGTCCTCGATGGTGAAGGGTGGGATCGGGCCGGAAATAGATAGATCCGGCCTCGTGGGGTAGATCCAGGCGAGGTGTGAATGGATCCGATGTTTGGTGGCGGATCTGGGCTTAGGAATGAGGTATGACTGTATGAGTGGAGGGAATGACGGATCGAGGGCTGAAATTCTCAGATCTGGACTGATCTTGAGAATAGGGGTTGTGGGAAGTGGATCCAAGAAAGAGAGGATGGAAGCCAAGGGTGGGAAGATTGGGGTTCGATAGGAGCTGCAGGAGAGAGGAATTGGGGGCGGCAGGTGGCGGCTTTGCTGGGAGGAGGGGAGGCGGTAGGTGCCTTTGCGCAGGGAGGAAGGAGGGTGGCCGGCGGCTGGGCTGCTATGAGGAAGAGGGGAGGCAGACGGCTGGTTTGCTGGGAGGAAAAAGGGGGGCAGCCTGCAGCAAGGAAGGCAGGGGCCGGCGGCTGTTTCGGGGGCCTCAGGGCTGAGCAAACTTTATAGATGAACAGTTCATTTCATTTATGAACAGTGCATAGCAATAGGAATTCTGGACAGCGGGGTGTGATGGAATTGGGGGGTTGGTGGGTAGCTGTAAGGGGGAATTGGAGGGGGAGAAAGTGGCCTAGGGTTAGGGGATACCTTGGGGAGGAAGATAGACACCTAGGAGTCGTCACCTAGGATTCCATGGAGTCGACACCGAGGTTTGATCGTTGGAATCCGGGATTTCTTTTCACCAAATTCTGCAATGTCTTCAACCAGCCCACAAAACATCTATTTATAATAAAAGGAGGATTAGAGCATCCCACCATCGTTGGTTATGATTGGTCAAAGGTGGGGCCACCTAAATACATCAAAATAAAATGCAAAATAGTGAAAAAAATATATCAAATCGATTTACAACACGAATCTGAACACGTCTGCGGAGTCGGGTCGTCGAACCAGGTGTTGAAGTATTAGACCGGGCGGCCTTGCGATCTGATCCAGCGGTTTGTTGACCGAGCGGTCTGGCGGTCTCACTCTGAAGCCTGGAGACCGGGCGGTCTATCGGTCTCCCATTGCGGCCTGTTCTATCCTGCTGGAGGTGCCGAGCGGTTAACCCATCTGTCTAACCGCGCGGCCTGTGCGGTCTCCTTTATTTCTAGCCGCTCAGTACTGTAAATGTTTAGTCCCACATTGTTTGTATATTCTCTCTCATATCTCCTTCATTCTATATAAGGGAGGTCATACCTTTGTAAATGACATCTTTTTTGGATAATAAAATTTCAATTATTCAAAAGTCTATCCGTTTATTCTTTCTTATTCGCCACTTTCTACATGGTATCAGAGCGCACGGTCGTTTCCTCCTGATTGTGTGCGCTCGGCTTGTTTTCCGCTATCCGCGACCTGTCTCGCGGCTTGCCTTCTCTTCTGTCCGCTGCCCTGTTCGCGCGGCTTGTTTCTGTCCGCTGCCCTGTTTGCGCGGCTTGCTTCTCCTTGGTTCTCTTCTCCTACTGCTTTTCGTCGCCGTGACCTGTTTCGTTGTCGCCGCGACCTGTTTCTTACCTCTCCGACTTCCTAGTCGTTGCGGCCTGTGTCTGTCCGCCCGGCATGCGACTTGTTGTAGTCGCTGCTTCTTGCCTCCTCTTTCTCTTCTGTTCGCTCGGCCATTTCAGTCCGCGCGACCTCTTCCCCGCTGTGCCTTTGACTGCTTTCTCGCCGCTTGTGTTCGCGCGGCTTCTTATTTTTCTATCCGCTGCGGTTTCTTGCTGTCTTCTATGACTACTTCCGGTCTCACCACTACTCCTGCAGCTCCTCCTCCACCTCCTTCGGGCAACCTTGGCACCCTTTCTAAGCTTGTTGGCTCCAACTATCCCGATTGAAGCGTTTCTTTCACTTTTCTTCTTCGCTCTCAACGCAAGCGTCATCACCTCACCGATGACCCTCCTCCTCGTACCTCTCCTGAGTTTGATGACTGGGATGCGAGTGATGCTCTTGTCCGCACCTGGCTGGCCAACAGCCTTTCCGATGAGTGCCTTCCCGTCATTCGCCATGATGAGACGGTCAAGGCCGCCTGGCTTCACCTCGCTGCTCTCTATTCGAAGGGGGGCCAGACGTCCCGCATTTATACTGTATATGCGGACCTCTTCGCCCGCCCTTCCATGTCTCCTGCTGCGGCTTATCAGCAGGTTCAGGCTCTTGGTGCTGAACTCCTCCAGAATCGCCCCTTCTCCGCGGACTTGGCCGACCAGCACAAACACTTCCAGGAACTTCTGGTTGTTTGTTATCTTCTTCGTCTTCCTGATTCTTATGATATGATCCGCCAGCAGATCTTGGGTGAGGCGGAATCTCCTACTTTGGATGCCACTGCGGCTCACATTGCCGCTGTTACTTCGCTGCTCCAGCGGCCTCTGTTGGTCTCCCCCCCTTCCCAGGACTCCTTTGCTCACCAAGCTCAGAGGGGGGGACCTAGTAGCCGCGGCCACTCCGGCGGACGGGGTTCCTCCCGGTTCCTCTGCTCTCACTGTGGTCGTACCGGTCATTCTGTTGACCGCTGCTGGCAGAAGCATCCTCATCTTCGACCTTCCGGTGATGCTCCTTCGGCCTCCGCATCTTCTCGGCCGTCTGCCTCTGTGGCCACGACGTCAGGTAGTGCCCACGTCGTTACCCAAGGTAAATGGCTGATTGACTCTGGTGCTACAAATCATATGACGGGCAACCCTCATTGCTTCTCCCGTCTTGAGACACATGACCGCTTACCCCCGATCCGTGTGGCGGATGGTTCACCGTCCCCGGTTCATGGGACGGGCATGGTTCAACTCACCCCCTCGCTGTGCTTGGAGGACACCCTCTATGTCCCGAAGTTCTTGTGCAATTTGTTATCCGTTACTACTTTATGCCGGCAACTTCAATGCTCCGTCTTATTCACTCCCACTACTTGTTCTTTTCAGGACCCGAGGACCCAGCGGACGATTGCTACTGGGACTGAGAGCGGCGGCCTCTACTTTCTCGACGATGTTTCCGCTCTGTCTGCCTACTCCTCCTCCACGGATCTCCTTCAATGGCATCTTCGCCTTGGACATTCTCCTCCTCGGATTCTTCGCCAGCTTCTGCCCCACTTACCTCCTACCAGTTCTCCGCTCAACTGTGATGCGTGTCAGCTTGGCAAACATCATCGCTCCTCCTTCCCACCGAAGCAAGGTCGTGGCTCCTCTCGCCCGTTTGATCTTATTCATTCTGATGTATGGGGTCCTGCTTCTACCCTCACTGTTGGTCGGGGCAGTTCCTATTTTGTCACTTTTATAGATGATTTCTCCCGCTGTACCTGGGTGTATCTGTTAAAAGATCGCTCTGAACTTTTTTATATTTGGCAATCATTTTATTTTATGATTCAGACTCAATTTGTTATTTCTATTAAAGTTTTACGTTCTGATAATGCCAAGGAATATCTGAATCATGAGTTCGCCTCTTTATTTCACCAGCATGGTCTGCTTCATCAAACAACTTGTGTTTACACCTCCCAGCAGAATGGGGTGGCGGAGCGTAAAAACCGTCACCTGCTTGATATTGCTCGTACTCTCATGACGCAGATGCACGTCCCTCGCTCCTACTGGGGCTACGCTGTGCTCCTCGCCTGCTATCTCATCAATCGTCTTCCCTTCACCGTTCTCCACAGCCAGACTCCCTTCTCCATTCTCTACCCCAAAAGGAACATTTTCCTCTCCCTCTCCGTGTCTTTGGTTGTACGGCCTTTGTTCACGCTCCCTCCGCTACCCGCGACAAGCTTTCCCCCCGCTCCACCAAGTGTGTCTTTTTGGGATACTCTACTACTCAAAAAAGCTATTGCTGCTTTGACTCCCTTCTCCGCAAGCAGTTTGTCTCCGCGGATGTGACCTTTTTCGAGAACGCTTCCTATTTCTCTCCTACCTCTTCTCTTCCTTCTCATCTCTCCGTTCCTTCCCCGCCTCTCGACGTTTTCCCACCTCCGTCTCCTCCTCCACCGACTCTTTCCCAGTCCGTCTCCCCACCCACCCCTCCACCCTCCTCTCCGCCGCCGTCTCTCTCTAGTCCCGGGCCAGCCTTCTCCTCCACGGACGCTCCGGTCGCTGACGCTCCTGTCGCTGACGCTCCCGTCGACCTGGATCTTCCCATTGCTCTTCGCAAAGGGGTGTGGGCGTGTACTCAACACCCGTTTGCGGCAGTTGTTTCCTATGATCGGCTTTCTCCTTCTCGCAGGTGTTTTGTCTTGGCTATCTCTGCTACTTCTCCTCTCCGCACCTACCAGGAGGCTCTTGCTCTCCCTCATTGGAAGTCTGTCATGGATGAGGAGATGGTTACTCTTACTGAACGGGGTACCTGGACCCTGGTTCCTCCTCCCGTGGGCACTGATGTGGTTGGCTGTCGCTGGGTCTTCGTTGTGAAGTTTCGCCCCGACGGCACTGTGGATCGCTACAAAGCCCGGCTGGTGGCCAAGGTCTTCACTCAGACTTACGACATTGATTACCTTGATACCTTTTCTCCGGTTGCTCGCCTCAGCACCATCCGGGTTCTCCTTTCTGTGGCTGTTAACCGGGATTGGGCTATTTCCCAACTTGATGTGAAGAATGTCTTCCTCTATGGCGATCTTCAGGAGGACGTCTATATGGAGCAACCTCCTGGGTATGCTGCTCAGGGGGAGACAGGTGTATGTCATTTGAAGAAGGCCATTTATGGCCTAAAGCAGAGCCCTCGGGCATGGTTCGACAAATTCAGTGGTATTGTGGCTACCATCGGCTTTCGAAGGAGTTCGGCCGATCACTCCTTATTCATTCGCAAAACGGCCTCGGGACTGGTGGTTTTGGCCGTATATGTGGATGATATTCTTCTTACTGGCGATGACCGAGATGGATTGGACTTGACGAAGAAGCACCTCCGTCAGCACTTGGTCACGAAGGATATGAGCTCCCCGAAATACTTTTTGGGGATAGAAATCTCTCGGAAACTTGACTCGTTGGTTCTCTCCCAACGGAAGTATGCTCTTGATCTTCTACAAGAAGCAGGACTGACAGGTGCCAAACCGGCTCGGTTTCCCATGGCTATTGGAGAAGACAAAACGTGGACGGATGACTCGCCTCTTCTATCTGATATCACAAGGTACAGACATTTGGTAGGCAAACTCATTTATCTCACGGTGACTAGACCCGACATCGCCTATGCTGTAGGCAAGGTCAGTCAGTTTATGCAAGCTCACAGGGACTGCCATCTTCAGTCCGCCCTGAAGATTTTAGAGTATATCAAAGCAGCACCAGGCAAAGGGTTACTCTTTCAGAAGAATGGACATCTGAGAGTTGAGGCCTACTCAGATTCAAGTTACGCGGATGACAAAGGCGATCGTAAATCCACATCAGGTTTTTGTACCTTTGTTGGAGGCAATCTCGTGAGTTGGAAGAGCAAGAAATAGTCTGTTGTCTCCAGATCCAGTGCAGAAGCCGAATACCGGAGTATGGCGTCAACCACGTGTGAGTTAAAGTGGTTGCGGGCTCTCATGCTTGACCTGGGCGAGGTATATGACTGTCCTCTCCCTATGTTCTGTGACAACAAGGCCGCTATATACATATCTAGAAATCCGGTCGTCCATGAGAGAACAAAGCATATAGAGGTTGACTGTCACTTCATTCAGGAAGAGATTTTGAAGAAACAGATTTGTACTCCGTTTGTCACCTCTGACAAGGAATTGGCAGATATCTTCACCAAGCTGGTTTCTACTTCCTTCTTCCACATTTGTGACAAGCTGGGCATGATTGATATCTATGCTCCAGCTTGAGGGGGAGTGTTGAAGTATTAGACCGGGCGGCATTGCGGTCTGATCCAGCGGTTTGTTGACCGAGCGGTCTGGCGGTCTCACTCTGAAGCCTGGAGACCGGGCGGTCTATCGGTCTCCCATTGCGGCCTGTTCTATCCTGCTGGAGGTGCCGAGCGGTTAACCCATCTGTCTAACCGCGCGGCCTGTGCGGTCTCCTTTATTTCTAGCCGCTCAGTACTATAAATGTTTAGTCCCATATTGTTTGTATACTCTCTCTCATATCTCCTTCATTCTATATAAGGGAGGTCATACCTTTGTAAATGACATCTTTTTTGGATAATAAAATTTCAATTATTCAAAAGTCTATCCGTTTGTTCTTTCTTATTCGCTACTTTCTACACCAGGCACGCCATATATGGAAAGTCGTCAAATCAGCCATGAATGGGCCCAAAACTCGTCATCCACTGCAGGTGCTCGTCTATGCTCCGCATCACCAAGTGACGGCGCGCCCCGACCGACGCGTGTATATTCCTGCATGAGGCGGTGATCCGCTGCCCGGACAGGCGATCGGAGCGCGTGGCCGCGTCTGGATGATCGTTTCTAGTCATTTTTGTATTTTATGTTTTTTTATTCTGAGATGTATTTAACCTCTGATCGGCCCAAACAATCATAGTCATCCGATCAGGGTGGTTTTATTTTAGTTTCACTGTGCAGACAGCGGTTCGCATAATAGGCGGTTGTTCTGATATCGGGCTATTTATTTCCAGCGGTTTGGAGAGGACTTATCGAGGGTTCTGCAGAGTTGAAACCGTTCGGTCCTGTGCTATCCGGTGCGACGCCGGAGAAGACGCGATACCTGGTGCGATGTCAGGCAAGGTCATCGTCCACGCCTCCCTCCCCTAGTGCGCTTTCAACCCCGTCGGCAACCCCTTCCTCATCCTCGTCCAAGCCCGCAACCCAAGCCGGCAATTTCCCTCTTCCCGGCCAGCCACTACAATACCAGCCCGACCCGGCCAACTCCCTCACCCCAGTTTCGACAGCACACCACCGCCCCTTTCGCTTCTCGTCACCGAGTCACCTTAATACCCCAGCCCGTACATCTCTCCTCCGCATTCCTCCCCGTGCCCAGCAATACACCACCGCCCCTCTTCTTCCTGTCGGACAGCCAGGGTTCTTTTGTTTTAATTTCCTTTTACTGTTGACACATTAATTTTACTATCCACCCGTTCAATTCTACCAATAAGTTACCTTCGCCAAGCCTGTTGCCATGTCGAGCCCATCCTCCTATCGTGGACCCACTTCAAATCAACCCCCCCCCCCCAACATCGCTGCAACTTTGGATGCTCGTCAACAACCGCCGCCTATGTATGCAACCCGTGGCATAAAGTTCTTATCTTTTACTGTTGGGTATTTTGGCACCTATATTGTGTAGTGGATGTTCTTTCTTTCAATGTTATTAGTATTATTTGTCGTGTGATTTGTTGGGTTTCTTTTGCGCTTGCTAGAATGTAATTGCGCCTCTTTCGTTTGCGAAATTAATATTTCGCCCTCCGTTAATTAATTGTTTGCAACTGTATGTGCACCTGCTGTTAATTCATAATAATTAATTACTTGTTTGCAATTTTTAGCGGACCACTTGTGCACTTTTATTTCATATCACCTCATATAGGCCTGCATTTGGAGATCCCTTTTGAGTCGACCTGCACTGCATCTGATAGGAAGAAGGTGGGAGAGAGAGAGAGAAAGAGATCTAGAGAGCTAAGAGGGGAAACTAGGGTTTGAGAGGAGGAAAGGAGAAGAATACCTGATAATCTTGCATAACCATCCAAGAGGGAGTCCGGGTATGTTTATACCCGGACCAAGGCCGGCTGGCCAATGGGGCCGGCCGGCCCCAATGGGGGCTGAACCGGGTGAATTCAGCCCCCCACCCCGCAACCCCCACCCCCCACCCCCCACCCCGCACCCCCCACCCCACCCGAGCCGTCATTTAGATAGTGGGGGCTGAACTGGTTGGTTCAGCCCCATTGTTGCCTTCAGACCCCTTGCTTCGTCGTGTGTGCTTCGGAGGCGTAACATTCTCTGCCCCATCAAGAACCAGCTTGTCCTCAAGGTGGTAGTCAGGGTACAGCTCTTGAAACTCCATCAAATCCACTCAAGTGTTGTGCGCTGCAGTCATATGTTGTCATTTAACCAATACTTCAGGACGGTACTTGGTCTCGCGACGCTTCCACTTGAGAATCAAGACCTCCTCAGGTAACGGTCGTAGTTCACCCGCAGATATAGCCTCAAGCAGAAGAGGACTCGCCTAAACGGAGGCGTCAATCTTCTTCTTCAGCAGAGAAACATGAAAGGTCGGATGTATCTGCGACCCCTCGGGTAGTGCTAACGTGTAAGCGACCGGGCCAACACGGCGAACAATCCGAAAGGGCCCATAGTAACGGGGGGCCAACTTATGATTCGTCTGCTGGGCGACAGACAATTGCCTGCAGGGACGGAGCTTTAGAAAGACCTCATCATCCACCTGGAACTCTCGGTCTGTGCGATGTTTGTTTGCATGTGCCTTCATGTGATCATGTGTTGCCCGCAGATTCTCCCGTAAAGTAGCAACAGTACGATCACGATCTTGGAGTGCCCGATCAACGGCGGGAAGCGCCATGCTACCCGGCTCATAGCGGCTCAAGGAGGGCGGTGGCCAGCCATATACAACCTCGAACGGGGTCATCTTGTTGGAGGAGGGGTAGGGCGTGTTGTAACAGTACTCGGACTAATGTAACCAACATGGCAGTACGTGGTTCATCCATGACAAAGCAACGCAAGTATGTCTCCAGCCACCGATTAAGAACCTCTGTCTGGTCATCCGTCTGCAGATGGTGAACTGTGCTGAATCGTAATGACGTGCCCTGTAAACGGAAGAGTTCCCTCCAGAATGTTCCGACAAAGGTCGGATCCCTATCCAAAATAATCGCCCGTGGTATCTCATGCAACCTGACAATCTCTCGAGCAAAAGTAGCTGCAACTGATGTGCCGGTGTACGGATGGCTCGGGGTGATGAAGTACTCGTACTTGGATAGCTTATCGACGACCACCAAAATAACGGATATGCCATGAGACATGGGCAACTCATCGATGAAATCCATGGAAATGGTATCCCAGACCTGATGAGGGATCTCCAACGGTGTAAGCAATCCGGCTGGGGAGGTCGTCTCATACTTCTGGCGCTGACATATGTCGCACTGTCGAACAAACAACTGAATATTACGCTGCATACCCTTTCAGAAGATGTTTGCCCGTGCCCGATGAAAGGTGCGGAGGAGACCGGCATGGCCACCTGTCGGCGAGTAATGGAACTCATGCATCATAACTATCTGCCACGCTGACTGAGAAGGAATGACCACACGGTCCCAAAAGTACAACCGATCATTCCGAATATGATAACCCGGAATCGTCCCTAGTTCCCGTCGGAGAGCGTCCACAACAGGTCGGAGCTCTGAGTGGCGCTCCACCTCTTCCTGTATCTCATCGATGGAATCCAGCATGAGTGTAGAAATCTGAGTGAGTGCGCCCTCTGGTAAGCGGGATAAGGCATCAGCAACTCGATTGTCCCGGCCCTGCAGGTAGACAATCTCATAGTCGTATCCCAGAAGTTTGGTGACCCACTTCTATTGGAGAGGAGAGGAGATCCGTTGTTCCAAGAGGTGCTTCAAACTCTGATGGTCCGTCCGAATCTTGAAGTGTCGTACCAGCAGATAAGGTCGTCATAAAGCCACGGCGTGAATGACCGTCAACATCTCCTTCTCATAAGCTGACAACCTCAATGTCCGAGGAGCCAATGCCTTGCTGTAGAAGGCTATCGGCCGCCCTTCCTGCATCAACACAGCATCCAGACCCACTCCCGACGCGTCCGTCTCTACGACGAACTCCTTGATGAAATACGGAAGTGCCAAGACTGACGTAGTCGTCAAAGCCCGTTTGAGTGCCTGAAAAGCCGCCTCAGCCTCATCCTGCCGCGAAAAAGCATCCTTCTGCAGTAACTGGGTAAGCGGCCTGGCAATCTTGTCGCAGTCCCGCACAAAACGCCGGTGAGATCCAAGAAGCCCCGCAAAGCCCGTATAGTCTGGGGCCGCGGCCAGGAAACCATGCTCTCAATCTTCCAGGGTCAGCTTTAACCCCGTCAGCCGAGACTAAATGCCCAAATACTCCACCTCGTCCTGACCGAAAGAACACTTTGACCGCTTGGCATAGAGTCGATGCTTGCGCAGCAAGGAGAAGACCTGTGCCACATGGCACAAGTGCTCTTCCCAACTATCACTGTATATGAGGATGTCATCGAAAAAAATCAACACAAAGTGGCGAAGGAGGGGACGGAAGATCTCGTTCATATTAGCCTGGAAGGTGGACGGGCCCGCCAGTCAACCCGTTGGCCATCACCAGAAACTCATAGTGACCATCGTGAGTCCTGAAGGCCGTCTTGTGGATGTCTTCTTCCCGCGTGAGGATCTGGTAGTAGTCGGACCGTAGATCAAGCTTGGTGAACCGCATCGCTCCGTGTAGCTCGTCCAACAGTTCTTCAATCAATGGAATCGGGAACTTATCCTTCAGGGTGGCGTTGTTCGGTGCACGGTAGTCCACACAAAACCGCCACGACATATCCTTCTTCTTGACCAGAATGATCGGGGCCGAGAATGAGCTCGTGTTGGGTCGGATGATTCCCGCATCAAGCATCTCCCGAACGTTGCGCTCTATCTCAGTCTTCTGCATGTGCGGGTATCGATATGGCCGGATATTGGTAGGCTTCGCCCTGCCATGAGTACAATCTGATGATCCCGAAACCGTGATGGCGGAAGTGTGTGTGGCTCCTGAAAAATGTCAGAAAACTGCTCCACAAAGGAGTGCATCTGTATGGGCACCTCAGATGGTCCGGCCTCATCCGACCTCACCCCAAAAAGTACTGTCATCAAGCTCCCTGCCTTCCTGAGTTGTTGCAAGCTTCGAAGAAATACTTCTTTTACTGGCGAGGATGTGAGACCCTTCAAACAGAACTGTTTCTCATGCGGCAAGAATTCCATCGTCATCTGATCCCAATCAAAAGTGACTCGTCGCAACTGCTGCAGCCACTGAACTCCCAGTACCATGTCCGAGCCCCGAATGGGTAAAAGATAGACATCCGTGCATCCAATGTACTCCTGCATCCGAAGCTCCACCCCTTATAGCACACCTTCGCACTGCAACTTGCTGCCGTCCGCCACCATAACCTGGAAGGCAGCCCCTGTATCAATCACATGTCCAACCCGCTGCGCCACATCGGGATGGATGAAATTGTGCGTACTCCCACTGTCCACCAGAATAGTCACTTTCTCTTGTCTGATCCTTCTGCAAGTCGCATAGTGAGTGGGGGAGGGTTACACCCTTTCATAGCATGTAGGGAAACCCCGAACTCGGTCAGATCCAAGTCTCCAGCGGGGACCTGCTCCTCTGGGCTCGGCTCGGCCTCCACATCTTCATGTAACATAAAGACTTGTACCTTCTGGCATTTGTGACCTGCCGTAAACTTCTCGTCACAGTTGAAACAGAGTCTCTTCTCCTTCCTTGCCTGTAACTCACCCCACAACAGTAGCGTCACCGTAGGCCGTTCGGCTACCGGTGGATCCCTACTGGTAGTCGCCGGAGTAGTAGTGGGCCTCACTATAATCCGGGACCGCTGCCTGTTGAACCGCTCTTCCTGAATGCGGGCCAGACTGATGGCGTGGTTCAAGTTGCAGGGCATGTACGCCTAAACCTCATCTTGTAAGTGTTCCTTCAACCCAGAGACAAAACAACTGAGGAGGGTCCTCTCCTCCCAGTACACTCTATTCGTCAACTTTTTGAACTCGGTCCTGTATTCCATCATGGTGCCCTTCTGACGTAACTTTTGCAAGAGGGCCTCAAAGTCCTCAAACTCCAGTGGCCCGAACCGAGCGGTGAACCCATAGACAAACTCCGCCCACGGCACATAATCTCGTCCCCACAGGAACCACTGCATCCACAGAAAAGCGTCATCCTCTAAGTGGAAGGACGCAGTTGCACTCACTGTACCTCTAGCGCCTCTTGATAGCTAAAAAACAACTCTGCCTTTTGTACCCACTCCAAGGCGTCCCCTCCGTTGTACCGAGGGAAATTCATGTGTGTCAGCTTCGGGGGCATGTACGCCCTTGGTGCGGCTTGCCCTTGCCACCCCGATCCTTGCCCGTTCCACGCCCGCCATCTTGGGTCCATGCCCCCAGCGTATGCTCCCGGATAGCCTTGATGTTGCTGTCCCGGAAAGCCTTGATAGGGCTGACCCCCAAACCGAGCACCTGCTCCCCCTCCGGCCAAGCCACCAGCCCGCGGCTGGGGAAGGAATCCAGCCATTCCGCCGCCGGAAATAGCTGCCCCGCCTCCGCCATTCTGATCGACACCGACCCGCGCCCAGGGCCTCCGGCCCTCCGTACGAAGCCGAGCCGCCACAGATGGAGGTCCGCGACCTCCCCAACCCAACGCCGTGCCGCTATCGTCGAATCCCGTCGACCCGCCTTCCACGGGCGTCGGGTCGGCCGACCCCGCAGATTCGCCGACGTGCGGAGCCGAGTATTGCGCTCCGGGACCTTCCGCGGCCGATCCTTGTCCTCCGCTGTTCTCGTCGTGCAACGGCGATTTTCCTTTCAGATTTTGTGCGATCAAAGCCTTGAGTTCTTCCATCCTTAGATCGATCCGTTCTTCCAACTGTTGGGTGGACGTCTTCATCTCTTCTTCGATGGCGGCCACCGAATCGGTCAACCCGGCGTAGTTTACCTCTAGTGTTTCCAAATGATTAGCTTCTTCTTGTCCGCGAGTAGCAACCATGGTGGAGGAAGGAATTCTCTGATACCAAATGATCTGGTAACTTTCGACAAGTCGGTCTAGTTCATCAACTTAATTTATCCATAACTAATTATAATATAATATATTATTCTTGATTTAAATAATTGATCATTGAACTTAATTTGAAGGAATGTGAGGAATGGCATACAATACCAATGATACGGTCAACAATAGGATTTGGATAGCTCAAAGATTACTAACATAAAACAAATATATAAACATACAAAAATATATACAACCGAATTTTATTTTCTTTTTCCATAGGTTGAAGTGCCATAGATTTGAAAACATAGAGAGAGAGAGAGAATAAGATAATTTTATTTCATAGAGATCATGCATGTAAAATATTCAGAAATCAGCTATGTTACAGTTTTGATGCATGATAAAAAAAGGGCAGCCCGGTGCACAAATTGCCGGGGAAGAGTCCCACCACAATGGTGAAATGTAGGTGAACATTACCCTGCAGTTTTGCAAGAGGCTGTTTCAAGAACTCGAACCAGTCTTGATGCATGATGATCTTGAAAAAAGAAAAGAAAATAGAGGAGGAAAATGATGAAATGATCGAGAAATAATAATATGATAACCAAGCCTAACACCTGAGCAAAGGACATGATCTTTCCTAGAAAAGCTTCGAGTCTCACCAAATGAAGGATCAAAATCCCGTAATAAATAAAAAGTAGTCTCCACTTCCTCAGAAGAATTTTATTCATGCTGAAATTTGGAAAATGCTCTTGAAACTGCTACAAAGTTGTTAATAAATTGCTAAGGAACAGATAGTAAACTGCAAACAAACTTAATTACAACGAATAGTCTAATACTAATAAAATAATGAAGTCTAAAATACCTAAAATAAATCAAATATCCATGACAAATACAAATCAGAATTTATCCACCGACCTCTCAAATTTACTAAATATCAAAATTTTGTAGGATGACAAGGTCAATATAAGTTTTTTCCTGTAATTGAACTTAAATTGCTTCCAATGAGAAAAGTTAAAGATAACAATACAATATATAATGTATCAGCGAGTAGCATCAGAAAGAGAGGGGGTTACTTGTTTTGCATTGGTAATAGGATAAGGGTGTGTTAAGCCTCCAAACGAGGCTAGGCTATTTGGGCAACATTACCAGCGGCGGCAACGGCGCGTGCAAGGCAACAACGGGGCTGAACCAATGGGTTCAGCCCCCTCTTCTTAAAAGATCGGCTCAAGGGGGGCTGAACCACATTTGGTTCAGCCCCATGGGGGCCGGCCGGCCCCCCGGTTGGCCGGCCTTGGGTCCCGGGTTATATATACCCGGACCCCTCTCTTTTGGAGTATGCAAGAATTATCCAAGGTATTTCCTTCCTCCCTCTTTTCAACCCTAATTTCTATCTTCTTCCTCTAGTTCTTCTTCTTCCCTAGTACGTGCATAACAATTGGTATCAAAGCATTCCTTCCTCCATCATGGTGACTACACGCTCGCAAGAGGAGAATGACCGCTTGGAAACCCTAGAGGAGAATTTGATGGGGCTTACCGATTCGGTAGCCGCCATCGAAGAAAATGTCAAAACGTCCACTCAAAGGTTGGAAGAGCGAATCGACGACCGTTTGAACAATATCATGACGCTATTAGCGCAAAATTTGAAGGGCAAGGCGATGGAGGAGAAACCGGGCGGATCTACAGGGAATAGGTCGGAAATGCCCGGACTTGGTGGATCGGGTGCGGGAAGCGCCGGATCGGGGGCTGCGGGCGTCGGATCGGGTGCTGCGGGCCAGGCGGGGGCTGGATCGGGTGTGGCGTACCACGGAGGGGCCGGATCGGCCTGGGGCGGCATCGGTTGGTCGGGATCGGGGTCTGCGCATACGCAGGGGCCCGGATCGGCAGCTGTCGGCGCTGGCTGGGGTGGATCGGGGGTGGCGAGCATGCAGGGGGTCAGGTTCATCCCGGCGGGCTACAGCGGCGCGGGAAATGCCGCAGGCGGCTCCAGCGGGGTCGGCTGGGCATCAACGGCCCCTGTGAGGCTCGGATCGGGGCCGGCGAGCCATCAGGGAGGCGGGGTTGGGCCGGGTGGCTGCGGCATAGCTGGGGGTGGCTTCGGAGTGGCTGGATTTGGGCCGCCAGGCCTGGACATGGCCGGTAGGGGTGGCGGCTTCGCAACTGGTCTTGACGGAAGGGCTGGGACTTTTACCGAGCACGCTCCTTGGAGGCAAGGTCGGAATGGGTTGTTACCCCCACCGGCAGGAAGAGGGCAACCACCAGGCTTTGGTAGAGGGGTGCAGTGGGGAGAAGGGGGGCCTTTCCGTCATGGGGCCCCAATGGCGGGGGAACGCGGCCAAAGGCCGTACATGGCTCCCAAGTTGACTCGGATGAATTTCCCTCGGTACAGTGGGGGCGACGCTTTGGAGTGGGTGCAAAAAGCTGAGTTGTTTTTCAGCTATCAGGAGGTGCCTGAGGCTCAGTGGGTGCAGTTAGCGTCCTTCCATCTGGAGGACGACGCGTTCTAGTGGACACAGTGGTTCTTGCGGGGACGGGAGTATGTTCCGTGGGAGGAATTTGTGGAAGGCTTCACGGCTCGGTTTGGGCCTTTGGAGTTTGAAGACTTTGAGGCGCTTTTACAGAAGCTACGGCAGAAGGGTACAGTGATGGAGTACAGAACGGAGTTTGAGAAGTTGGCCAACAGGGTTCAGTGGGAAGAAAAGACACTCCTCAGTTGTTTTGTTTCAGGACTGAAGGATCACTTACGCGATGAGGTTCATGCCTACATGCCCCGTAGTCTGAACCACGCAATCAGCTTGGCGCGCATCCAAGAGGAAAAGTTAAATAGGCAACGAGCCCGCAGTATGGCACGACACACTACTACACCGGCCGCGGCCAGGAGGGAGACCCCAGTGGCCGGCCGACCGACGGTGACACGGTTGTCTTGGAACGAGTTACAAGCTCGGAAGGAGAAAGGCCTTTGCTTTAATTGTGATGAGAAATTTACGCCGGGACACAAGTGTCAGAAGGTCCAGGTCTTTATGTTGCATCAGGAGGAGCGGCTGGAGGAGGACGAGTTTCCGGAGGAGGAGCTGGAGTCTGGGGGGGACTTAGACTTGACGGAGTTGGGTGTGTCCCTACATGCCATGGAAGGGTGCAATCCACCTCTGCTTACTATGTGGTTGGCGGGGTGGATTCGACAGGAGAGGGTGACCATTCTGGTGGACAGTGGGAGTACTCATAATTTTATTCATCCAGATGTGGCACAGCGGGTGGGGCACGTGATTGACGTTGGAGCGGCGTTCCAGGTTATGGTTGCAGACGGCAGCAAGCTACAGTGCCAGGGAGTATTGAAGGCACTGGAGCTTCGGATGCAGGGTTATGTGGGCTGCACGGATGTCTATCTCTTACCGATCCGAGGCTCAGATATGGTGCTTGGCGTGCAGTGGTTGCAGCAGTTGAGGAGGGTGACCTTTGACTGGGACCAGATGACGATGGAGTTCTTGCAGGGGGGGCGCCAGTTCTGTTTGAAAGGGCTTCGATCTTCTCCGGTCAAGGAGATCTCCATTCGCAGCCTACAGCAGCTTCAGGAGTCCAGTAGTCTGATGACGGTCTTGTTGGGGGTGAGTTCTGACGAGGATAGACCGACGGAGGTTCCTGACCAGATGCGGGCATTAGTGGAGGAGTATGATGACATTTTCCAGGAACCGGGGACGCTTCCACCGTCACGGTTCCGTGATCACCAGATTGTGCTCCAGACGGGGGCGGAGCCGCCCAACACTCGCCCTTACAGGTATCCCCACATGCAGAAGGCAGAGATCGAGCGTAGTGTGAAGGAAATGCTTGAGGCCGGCATTATACGGCCTAGTACCAGTTCCTTCTCAGCCCCAATTATTCTGGTTAAAAAGAAGGACGGATCGTGGCGTTTCTGCGTTGATTACCGTGTCTTAAACAGTGTTACCGTGAAGGACAAGTTTCCGATTCCCGTGATTGAGGAGCTGTTGGACGAGTTGCGTGGGGCGACTAGATTCACGAAGCTGGATTTGCGATCCGGCTATTACCAGATCCTTATGAAGGAGGAGGACGTGCATAAGACGGCTTTCAGAACTCATGACGGCCACTATGAGTTCTTAGTGATGGCGAATGGCTTGACGGGGGGACCATCTACTTTTCAGGCCAATATGAACGAGATTTTTCGGCCATTCCTGCGACACTTCGTCTTGATCTTCTTTGATGACATTCTGATCTACAGCGCTACTTGGGAGGATCATTTACGTCATGTGGCTCAGGTCTTCTCTACTATTCGGCAACATAAGCTCTATGCTAAGAGGTCCAAGTGTTCTTTTGGACAACAGGAGGTGGAGTACTTGGGGCATCTAGTTTCCGCGGATGGGGTGAAAGCCGACCCACGGAAGATCGAGAGTATGCTTTCTTGGCCACGGCCTCTGACCGTTCGGGCGCTGCGGGGGTTCTTGGGCCTCACTGGGTACTACCGGCGTTTTGTACGGGATTATGGGAAGATTGCTCGGCCACTTACGCAACTGCTTCAGAAGGATGCTTTCTCGTGGCAGGATGAAGCCGAGACCGCCTTTCAGGCGTTGAAGCGGGCGATGACGATGACTCCAGTGCTGGCACTTCCCGATTTCACTAAGGAATTTGTGATCGAGACGGATGCTTCTGGCGTCGGCATGGGAGCGGTCTTGATGCAGGAGGGCCGGCCGATCGCTTTCTACAGTAAGGCCTTGGCTCCACGGACACTGCGCCTATCGGTGTATGAAAAGGAGATGCTAGCGGTTATTCATGCGGTGGCCCTATGGCGTCCATACCTGCTGGGACATCGTTTTAAAATACGGACAGATCATCAGAGCTTGAAGCACCTTCTCGACCAGCGGATTTCTTCCCCCCTTCAACAGAAGTGGGTCACTAAGTTGCTGGGATATGATTATGAGATCGAGTACCGACCGGGGAAGGACAATCGGGTTGCTGACGCCCTGTCGCGCTTACCAGCGGGGGCCTTGGCGCACATTTCTATGCCACAGTTGGAGTCGCTGGATGAGATTCAGGAGGAGGTGCAGCGAGATCCCGAGTTACGGGTCATTGTCGAGAACCTGCGGCAGGCTCGGGAGGTGACCCCGGGTTATCACTTACAAAATGACCGGCTATATTATCAGGGACGCGTGGTCATTCCTTGGCAGTCAGCTTGGAGGACTGTGATGATGCATGAGTTCCATTCGTCGCCGACGGGCGGTCACGCGGGTATTTCTCGCACTCTCCAGCGGGCTCGAGCAAACGTCTTTTGGAAAGGGATGCGCCGTGACATTCAGGAGTTTGTTCAGAAATGTGATGTCTGCCAACGGCAGAAATATGAGACTACTTCTCCAGCTGGGCTACTCACCCCCTTGGAGATTCCGCATCAAATCTGGGATACGGTTTCTATGGACTTCATTGATGGGTTGCCCAAGTCGCAGGGTAAAACAGTTATCTTAGTGGTGGTGGACAAGTTGTCCAAGTATGGGCACTTCCTGGCTCTGAGCCATCCTTACACAGGTGAGTCTGCGGCGGCTTTATTTGTTCGGGAGATTGTTCGCTTGCACGGGATTCCCCGGGCGATCATTTCCGATCGGGACCCGACTTTTGTTGGCAGATTTTGGACGGAACTCTTTTGCTTGCAAGGGACTTCATTGCGTTTTAGTACGGCTCATCATCCCCAGACCGATGGCCAGACGGAAGTCTTAAATCGGGGCGTGGAAACTTACCTTCGTTGCTTTATTATGGATGAGCCAAGGACATGGGTCAGTTGGTTACATTGGGCGGAGTACTGCTACAACACTTCGTATCACTCCGCTAGCAAACTCACCCCTTTTGAGGTCGTTTATGGTCGGCCACCTCCCTCCTTAAGCAGTTATGAGTCCGGCAGTACCGCCGTGGCTGTCGTTGATCGGGCACTCCGTGATCGTGATCGGACCCTCGCCACCTTGCGCGAGAATCTTCGGGCGGCGCAGGATCGTATGAAAGTACAGGCAGATCGACATCGGACGGACAGAGAGTTCCAGGTGGGGGATGAGGTTTTCCTCAAACTTCGCCCTTACCGACAGTTGTCTGTGGCGCAGAGGACAAATCAGAAGCTGGCACCCCGCTACTATGGACCCTTTCGGATCACGCGACGGGTCGGGCCAGTTGCGTATACCTTGGCATTACCCGAGGGCTCACGGATTCATCCTACCTTTCATGTTTCGCTGTTGAAGCGTAAGCTAGGTGAGGCTGTTCCGGTCTTTCCCGTGCTGCCCGAGGCTACTTCTGGCGGCGAGCTTCGCCCCATTCCGGCCGATGTACTATTGATCAAGTGGAAACGTCGAGGCACAGTGTACTGTCCAGAGCTGTTGATTAAATGGAAGGATCTCTCCGCGGAGCAAAATACTTGGGTGGACTTGCTGGAGTTCCGGGAGCTTTACCCCGATTACCCACTTGAGGACAAGCTGGCTTTTGATGGGGACGGGAATGTTAAGCCTCCAAACGAGGCTAGGCTATTTGGGCAACATTACCAGCGGCGGCAACGGCACGTGCAAGGCAACAACGGGGCTGAACCAATGGGTTCAGCCCCCTCTTCTTAAAAGATCGGCTCAAGGGGGGCTGAACCACATTTGGTTCAGCCCCATGGGGGCCGGCCGGCCCCCCGGTTGGCCGGCCTTGGGTCCCGGGTTATATATACCCGGACCCCTCTCTTTTGGAGTATGCAAGAATTATCCAAGGTATTTCCTTCCTCCCTCTTTTCAACCCTAATTTCTATCTTCTTCCTCTAGTTCTTCTTCTTCCCTAGTACGTGCATAACAGGGTGATAATAACCCAAAGTCCGCATTTAATGAAAATGTTAACAAGTGAAAATTAAGAAGAAACAAAACGTGCAACTCCCCGATGGTTCTTAGTCAAATAAATTAACCTAAGCCACTATAATATTTAGCTAACCTGAAGGGTAGAATGACAATCAGCGACAACATCAAAGATTGCATCTAGTCCTTTAAGTTCCCTCAAACTTTCCTTAAATTTTCCCCCAGTCTTTCGTGTCTCAGTTGCATCTGAAGGAAATACACGACAGCAGATTTAGAAAAAAATGCATTGAATAAATAAGAATCGAAGCCACGTGAAATGGAAATAAATCACTTGAACTCATAATATCATAATAATGCTGAACAGTAAAATCATGTTAGAGAAGATCGCAAGGGTGTTAAACAGGGACTTACCTTCAAAAGAGACAGTAGATGAGCACGCTTTCTCCATGGTCAATAGAGCTATCCATCTTGAGCTCAACTCTGGCCTCTTCATATCATCATCATTCTCACTACCAGGTTTAATACTATTACAGCTTACAAGAATTTCTTTGACTTTTAAGAGTAATGCTCTAGAGCTGGAATCATCTCCTTTAATTGTACTATTCAGTGTTTGAGGCTTCTGTATTTCTAAGAGATTGAAGCGAATTTTAGGTGCCTTTTTCTCAACAGAATGACTTATAGGTGGATTCAATAGCTTAAGAAGAAACCGTATACAAGCTCTAGAATCTAGAAGACCATCAGCTTCAACCTGAAAGAAAAAAAGTAATTAGAAAAAAAACAAAGTGGAAGTAGAACGGAAATACGGACACAATGGAAATAGAAAGGAAAGACAAACATAATGGAAGTAGAAAGGAAAAAACAATTACACCCGAGTCATAATCTACTAGTTCTAAGAAACCCTTTCAAAAGGCTCGTGTTCGGCAATCAGTTAAAAAAAAACAAATGGATACCACCTGAGTATATGATCTGCATTCCGGAAATAAAGACAAATATATCCATGAAACCATGGTAGGCTGTTATGGGCTTTCCGTAATGTGGTCGGAAGCTCGCCGGAGAGATGGATGGAGGTCGCGAAGGCAGAGGGGACGTCGGAGGTACAGGGCGACCATACGACGGGAGCCGATCTTAACCGACGGGACGCGACGAGAGAGCCAAGCTCAACCACACGATGCCCTAGACGGGTTACCGATTATGGAATGGAGAGTGAGAGAGGGAGCCGAGCTCAATCACTCGTGCCTTTACATAGGCTTACAAGACTTATACTAACAAACAACTCCTACAAACTATTAATGACTCATAAAAATACAAAAAAACCTACCATGATAATTAATAGTTACGACCGCGACAACTCATAACATCATCAAATACATAGACATAATATGATATGTAAAAATATGAAATAAAAGGGTGGCTACCGACTAGTCTATGCCCACAACAGAGTCATCATTCAGTGTCTCTCATTAATGGACCATCCATGGAGCATATTACTGACATAAGCCATGAAGTAGCCTATCTCTTTGTAACCGGGTAGATTAAACATGTAATTCACGAAACTCCCACAAAATATACCTCAAGTTAATCTGTAAAAATGTATGCCAACATCAATGGAGAAGAAATCTTCATTTAAGTAAGTGGAAAACATTAGTCGATTTTTAAGGTTGGATAGCCATAGAAAGTGTTCACCGCCTGATCCATCCCCCTTGAACTTGCATGTCATAGTTGTGTACTTTTAAAAATGAAACAGAAAGTGAATGTGGTTTGTTGTTCAGCTTGAGCGGCTACAAACTTTTGAATGACCTTCATAATCTGCACGAGTAAAATTTCCCGCATCCATGGTCACAGAATGCGCTTGGGGGTTGTCCGGAGGTGGCATGATGTAAACTAAAGTGGGGTGTAGTTTTAAAAATATAATAAATGCGATCTATTTAAAATAAATGTGGCGCGAAGGTTTTCGCGGGCTAATTTAACGAACTAAACGGTCAAGGCGTCGCACACGAACGTAAACGCTACCGCACGAACATACAACATTATGAAACAAATTCCACAAGCACAGAAATTTGGTGGCGAACACACACGGCAATGGAAAAATAAACGGTATTCAGGAGATGAAATTAGCTAGGGCAAGCTCCTATAATTAACTATTCAATTTAACTTGAGCATAAAAGTAACTAATGTATGGGAGCGAAGATGGAGAGATATGCCCCAAGAGGAAGAGCAACAGCTGAGCACGAAATTCCCAAAGAAGGAACTGTTTGGGACTTGGGAAAGTTGAAGGCTGGCTGAAACGGATCACTAGGAGCTGAACTGGGCTCGGTCGTGCAGTAGGAAGCACTGGAACAGGGAAGTCACCGACCGGAAGCAATAAAATCCCAAGGGAACAGGGAGGAGGGGGCTGGTGGGGTCGCCGGAACCCTAGACAGGTTCTGCGACTGCGTCGAAGGCAGGGGAGCTCTCCCCAGTCGGCCGCGGTGTTGGATGGCTAGGAAGGGTTGGATCTCGTCGGAACAGCCGGAGAAAATGCAGGAGAGATCGTCGGAGGCTGCAGGAGAGGTCGACGGGGGCTTAGTGAGGATCTGGCGTCGTGTGGCAGCCACAATAATAAGTAATAACATAGGAATTTAAGGTTGGCTTTAGCTAAGTAAATGGAAATTTCAAAGTGGGGAGGGCTATCAGCATAGGGGACGCGACAAAAATAAAATAACCAATTAAATTTGCTTGCCCTAATTAACCTACCTCCTAAAATACCGGACCTATGCATTTAGGGTCACGTTGGCCGGTCACACCAATGAGCCCAACCAAAATTTTGCGCGAACAACATGTGCGATGCAAAATAATACTCAAGCGCTCATAACATGAGCAATACAACTCTACGCTACAAAACAATCCTAAAATGCGCGAAAGCATGATCTGCAAAAGTAAGAAAACATGTGCGATAATAATAACAATAATGACGTGACACGGGTTGCATCATGGCATGAGTGGAGGCAGAGGGATAGAAAGCCTAGATCGGAGTGTTGGGCACACAGACAGCAATGACAGAAGCAGGAAAGCAGCGTACGATGCTTGAGAACCCCTACAAAGGTAGATGTGGGTAGGTCGACGAGCTGGTAGATAAGCAACGACCGCACAGTAGCAACTAGAGACAGGGTCGAGAGGAATCGGGTAAAGAGGAGCTGCCAATAAATATCGAGCGTCGTAGTCGTCGGCAATCGTGCGTAGAGGAGCAGACACTGAGAATCTGGCGTTCTCGGGTACAAGATTTCTAGCCTTCCGTGAGCGAGCAGGGTTGTCGACAAGAGCGCAGGGATCATCGACAGTGTTGTGCAACTGGACGGGCTCGGGCATAGCAGAAAGCGAGCACGGTTGCGTGAGCTCGAACGCAGTCGTGAGCATGCGCAATTCATCCAATGTATCTCGTTGGGTTTGCGAGTTGTGTTGAAGCGAAGACAGATCCCATCGATTTTGAGAGTGGAGTCGAGCGGAGGCACGCATAAGAGGAGAAGGCTCAAATACCAAGTTATGGTTTTCAGATGCAAGCGGGTGTGCAGTCTTGAGGAATAAATCTAGGAGAGAAACGTCTAAACCCTTCATTGACATAGTCTTCCCAGCAGTGGAAGATACAACAAGAGACGAGCTTGAACGAGAACCGAGCATGAACGAGAATTGAGCATGAACGAGAGTCGAGCTTGAACGAGAGACGAGCTTGAACGAGATCCGAGCTTGAACGAGATCCGAGCTTGAACGAGAGAGGGGAGTATTGCTCAACCCTAGCTGATATAGGTTAGGCTGTGAAAGTGGAACCTAGCAAATGCTAACCCTAGGTGTATTGTCTAGGGAATAACTCTTATATAACCTATAAAGGTGCCACTCAAGTCGGTTCGGAACGATTCCACCGAAAACTAAGAACCGATCCATATAGGTTTGGTTCTACCTTTTTCAGAACCAGAACGAAACCATATATTTGAAGTATAAAACCATGCCCAAACCAAAAGGTTCGGTTCAGTTCTGTATCGAGTCTCGGTTCTACCCGGTGGTATAAATATAACTCAAAATGCTTATAAAATTTAGTGCGTTGATATTCGCACTCATTTTGGTTATTTGTAACTCTTTGATATTTGTCAAGCCTGGAATTATATTTGTACCAATATATGAATTTTTAAAAACGAGTATAGAATGAGCATCTCATTAATCAGTTGACAATAAAAATGTCTTTCTTCAAGGTGATCTTGTGGAAACTGTGTACATGCAGGAACCTCCTGGTTATACAACCACGAGGAAGTCTCTTGTCTGTTAGCGAAAGAAATCTCTATATGGAATCAAACTGTCTCCACGAGCATGGTTTGAGAAGTTTAGGCTTCATTTAGTTCGGCAGTGGCGGGTCGATCCGGCGGGTGGAAACGAAGTGTTCGAAACGGAGGGGGGAGGTGGCTGCTCCAAACGGAACTTTTTGGGGCGTTTCTCAAGGCGGGCGGGTGGAAACGGAGCAAACGCCGTCGGAGGTTCATTTGTTTACCCTCCTTCCGGCGGCGTTTGCCCAAAACGGAGTAGCGAAACGCCCAAACAAATAGAGCCTTAGTCAGGTGGTTCGTGAGTTTGGCATCACCCAAAGCTCGGCAAATTTCTCCCTTTTTATTCGACAACATTCATATGGCACAGTGACTCTTCTAGTCTGCATTGATGACATCATTGTTACTGGTGATGATCTTCCCGGTATCAGCCAAATCAAGTAGCATCTTGCCTCCCATTTTCAAACCAAGTATTTGGGACGACTTCGCTAATTCTTGGAAATTTAGGTAGCCCGGCGACCTGATGGTATTGTCTTATCTCCGCAGAAGTATTGTCTCGATCTACTTCATGATGCAGGCTGCTCTGGATGTAAGTATGTGGATACACCTATGGATACAAATCATCAGCTTCATGCTCATGGCTCGAACTCCGATCAACTTCTCCCTAATCTAGAATATTAACGGTGCCTTATTGGCAAGCAAATCTATCTTACTGATACACGACCTAATATTTCCATTCCGGTCGGTGTGGTCGGTCGCTTCATGCATATCCCTCCGGACTCTCATCTTCAAGCCATTGAGCGCATTATTGGATTCTTGAAGAATGCTCAGGGACAAAGGCTGGTATACAAGCATCTACTTCTCTATCTCTCATTGCATATTGTGATGTTGATTACATTGGGTCCCCAGACGACCATCGATCCACGGGCGGCTACTGCACATTTTGGCAGGAACTTAGTTAATTGACAAAGTAAGAAGCGGACTGTTGTTGCTCGGTCTTCAGCTAAAGTGGAGTATCACTCCATGGTCGTCGTCATTTCAGAACTTACATGTCTAGAAAGTCTCCTCACTTATTTAGTGGTCAAAATTCCATCACCAGTTGTTCTCTTTTGTAATAGTCAAGCTGCTATTCACATTGTCGAGAACTCTGTGTCTCATGAGCATACAAAACATATTGAAGTTGATAGTCATGTCTGAGAAATTGTTCAACTTCGGAAACTGATTCTACGACATGTGCGGGTTCGCGATCAAATCTTTGATATTCTCACTAAAGCCTTGTCTCGCCCACTATATCAGCAATTTCTCTCTAAGCTTGGCGTCTACGACTTGTATACTCCAGTTTATGGGTGGGGCCATGGGGGCACAAGAAATAAATAAAAAGCCCATGTATTTAGGTCCATAAGGTCTCTCTTCTCTAGTTCCTCTTTTAGTACCACATCTTGGGTTTGAATTTAGCTCTCTCTCTCTTTCTCTAAAAGAAGACCCATTGTACAATGTATGTGAAGGATATGATTATGACAATAATAAATTATTGGCCCATTTTATTCTCAATTTATACAGTATAAAACTATGATATGTAGATGAATCTGTCTGGAAATCGACAGGAAATCACAAAACTTGAAGAGGGAAAGCAGAGAGTGCTCATTGGGGTAAATTTGAAAGGAAAGCATCGATTTCTATAGGGTTACTGACTGGAGTAATGAAAAAATAATAGATTGGGATTGAGGGTGAAGTGTTTGAAGAGGAGAATGGCATAATCAAGGAGATGTTCATGGAAGGAAACTACTGCAAAGTATAGAAGTCTACACATGGGGAATGTTGTAACGGATCATCTAGACCGCACAATTAATAATTTAACTTCTTCATTTGACTTTAATGTAATTTCATACTTGTTTTTTTAGAATAGTGTGCAGTCAAAACATAAATGTCTAACTAATTCTAATTTTGAAGGGTAAAGCGCTGTAGAATGTAAAAAAGTATAAACTATAGTATAATATATTAAAAGCTTCAAGTTACATCATCATAAAAGTATCTACTCAAACGTGCTTATAAAGACAAGGTACAAACATAGTGCAGTACATCATATAGCTACTATAGATCTAAATTTAGAGTCTACAAAAACTCTAGTCCTAAACTACGGGTCTTCCCTGCCTTTGTTGTACTCGGCTAGCTTTTTCAGCATGTTTTAAATAACTTGAACTCATAGACAATATTTGACATCCACCATTTTTTGTCATCATTCCACCATTATCGGTCATTTTTCCTCTGACAAAAGAATGATAAATGAATGTGAGATAAGATAAAAGATTTAATAAAAATTAAAAGAAAGACATGAGATACGTAAATACAAACGTACCGAACAAAGAATGCAAAATTATTGCAATTGTTACTTCTCTATCTCTCATTGCATATTGTGATGTTGATTACGTTGGGTCCCCAGACGATCATCGATCCACGGGCGGCTACTGCACATTTTGGCAGGAACTTAGTTAATTGACAAAGTAAGAAGCGGACTGTTGTTGCTCGGTCTTCAGCTAAAGTGGAGTATCACTCCATGGTCGTCGTCATTTCAGAACTTACATGTCTAGAAAGTCTCCTCACTTATTTAGTTGTCAAAATTCCATCACCAGTTGTTCTCTTTTGTAATAGTCAAGCTGCTATTCACATTGTCGAGAACTCTGTGTCTCATGAGCATACAAAACATATTGAAGTTGATTGTCATGTCTGAGAAATTGTTCAACTTCGGAAACTGATTCTACGACATGTGCGGGTTCGCGATCAAATCTTTGATATTCTCACTAAAGCCTTGTCTCGCCCACTATATCAGCAATTTCTCTCTAAGCTTGGCGTCTACGACTTGTATACTCCAGTTTATGGGTGGGGCCATGGGGGCACAAGAAATAAATAAAAAGCTCATGTATTTAGGTCCATAAGGTCTCTCTTCTCTAGTTCCTCTTTTAATACCACATCTTGGGTTTGAATTTAGCTCTCTCTCTCTCTTTCTGTAAAAGAAGACCCATTGTACAATGTATGTGAAGGATATGATTATGACAACAATAAATTATTGGCCCATTTTATTCCCAATTTATATAGTATAAAACTATGATATGTAGATGAATCTGTCTGGAAATCGACAGGAAATCACAAAACTTGAAGAGGGAAAGCAGAGAGTGCTCATTGGGGTAAATTTGAAAGGAAAGCATCGATTTCTATAGGGTTACTGACTGGAGTAATGAAAAAATAATAGATTGGGATTGAGGGTGAAGTGTTTGAAGAGGAGAATGGCATAATCAAGGAGATGTTCATGGAAGGAGACTACTGCAAAGTATAGAAGTCTACACATGGGGAATGTTGTAACGGATCATCTAGACCGCACAATTAATAATTTAACTTCTTCATTTGACTTTAATGTAATTTCATACTTGTTTTTTTAGAATAGTGTGCAGTCAAAACATAAATGTCTAACTAATTCTAATTTTGAAGGGTAAAGCACTGTAGAATGTAAAAAAGTATAAACTATAGTATAATATATTAAAAGCTTCAAGTTACATCATCATAAAAGTATCTACTCAAACGTGCTTATAAAGACAAGGTACAAACATAGTGCAGTACATCATATAGCTACTATAGATCTAAATTTAGAGTCTACAAAAACTCTAGTCCTAAACTACGGGTCTTCCCTGCCTTTGTTGTACTCGGCTAGCTTTTTCAGCATGTTTTAAATAACTTGAACTCATAGACAATATTTGACATCCACCATTTTTTGTCATCATTCCACCATTTTCGGTCATTTTTCCTCTGATAAAAGAATGATAAATGAATGTGAGATAAGATAAAAGATTTAATAAAAATTAAAAGAAAGACATGAGATACGTAAATACAAACGTACCGAACATAGAATGCAAAATTATTGCAATTGTTAGTTCTAGTCCCTTTTTTCTTAAAGCTTAGTACATGTCTTTCTCATACCACTTTAATTACATTGCTCTTTATTCCAAGCTCCTTACATAACTCTTTATATGCTAGATTATTTTTTATTGTTCTAACATTTTTTTCTTTTGCAAGGGACCTAAAGAGGTAAGATCTCACTTAGTCATATATATGAATAATTCTTTATATTTATGCATTTTTAGGAACAAAAAAAGATGAAGGAGCAGTAGTCATCAATAGTCATCAAGTTATGTGCACTTATTTCTAGTTCAAGGCTATCAACAAGCGTAGATTCCATATAGGAACCTAAACATATAAGTCATCATCATCTCGATTCAGGGCTATCAAAAGCGTAGAATCCCTATAGGAACCTGAATTGTTTTCTTCCTTTGGAGGGTCGATTAACCCTTAACAATGTTTTCCTATTATGCAATGATGCAAATTCTTTTTCATTTTCAATTGACTTCTCTAGTTCTATTCTTATTAAGATTGTTGTATTTTCATTTATGCTCCCTTCAGAATTCATACATTTTACATTTTAGTATATTCAAATCACCTACGGTTTAACTATGTCAACCAGACATCTAAAATATCTTTTTTTGGGTGATCGGTAGTATTTAAAATCTCTTCATCATTATACATATAGAATCATTCTTTATTTTATTAACATAAAGCATAAGTAAAAATAAGCACATAAAGAAATAAAGAAACTAAAGAAATAAAAACTCATTGAAGCCATCATTTTCCCCTTCTCCTTCCTAAGGTCAACATCTTGTCCTTAGGTTGATGTCATCCTGAACGTTAATATTCTCTACGGATTTTTTATTTCCCAAAAACGAGGATTCTGAATGCATAGATTCCATTTTTTAATTAATATGAGTTACAACTAAAGAAGGAATTCTATTAACTATCCTAGGAGGAAAATCTAATGATCCGTTCGGCACGCAGGAAATGACGTTCTAGAATTGGCTTTGGGAAATAGTAAAGCCAATTCCTGCATTCGGCGGGACGGAAATGGCCCGGAAATGGCTTTGAACCAAAAATCATTGGCTTTAGGGCTACTCTAAAATCACATATGCCCAATTCTTACCTCCACACCAAAGTTTTCGTTGTTTTCCTTTTTCACGATCACAGCCCAACAATCCAGCGAGCGCAACTCCATCTTCCTCCCGATCACAAGCGCCACTCCAGCGAGTCAAGCAGCATGGGTATACTCCTCTTCTTCTTCCTCCTCTTCTCTTCTTCCTCCCCTTCTTCATCCGACTACTCCTGCACCACCTCTTGTCCTTCTTCCTCCTTTTCTTTGTCTGCCTCCTCGTGCTCATCCTCTTCTTCTTCGTCCTCCTCTCTTCTTCCTCCTCATCCTCCTCTTCTTCTATCTCCGCCCATCCTCCTCTTCACCCTAAAAAAAATTCAGCTCCGAAATTTCTTCCTAATTTCATATCAAAATTTCTTGGAAGAAATTTCTGTTGGAACTAACATGGACATTCCTTTGGATTTGCAAGTTCTGCTTAATGTAGGATCTAACTTGGTTATTCCTAAAATTTTTGTTGGAACTAACTTGGGTTTACAGATTGGATTTATGTAGGATCTGAAGTTTCAGATCTGGATTTTCAGACTTCAAACTTGGATAAAGAAGTATTACTCGGGGTGATTCTTTTCTCAAATTATATAATTATGATTGTCATATGATCTACTTAACCACAATTTATAGATTTAGTTAAGATACTGAAAATAACCATGATTTGTAGATCTAGGTCTGTCATAGATAATGTAGAGTTGCAAAATAAATGTAAGAGATATTGTTATAAAGTCCGCTGTTGCAGCGGCTTATGGCGCAGTTGTGGTGGTCATGGACTACATTCTCATACACCAGGTAGATGTTATAGACAAAGACGCTCGATGCAATGGCTTATTAAATGGTTATATGATGGACATGAGATTAACTACTTTAGCCATTTACGCATGGGTAAAGCACCTTTCAATGACCTTTGTGATATTCTACGTGCAAAAGGTTATACATGTGATATACAATTTGTATCCACTAAAGAATCTGTAGCGTCATTTCTATACATTTTGGCACATAACACGGTTTCGCGATGTCGGTAGCACGTTTATCCACCCGATTTGTACAATTAGCAAACATTTAAACATTGTGTTGAAATGATTATATCAAACGATTATATCAAATTGCCTGAATTCAGACAACACAAACCAAGATGGTTTGCAGATAGTATTGGTGTGTTAGATGGTGCACATATTGAAATGGATGTTCCTATTGAAGATCAAGGCAGATATCATAATCGTAAAAAAGGCAATCACAAAAAATGTACTCAGTGTGTGTGATAGTAACATGAAATTCTTATATGTATTACCTGGCTAGGATGGTTTAACATCTGACTCAAGAGTATTATGAGATGCAATGGAGCGACAAGACCGCTTTGAAGTGTCAAATGGTAAACATTTTTCAATATTAAAGTGTATGATTTGCCTCAATTGTTGAATATTTATTAGTCAATACAACATTTAATTTCATAATTTTGAGCAGGTTGGATCATAAATGCTTGTTGCGTATTACATAACTGTCTAATGGAGAAGAGATTAGAGTGCGATGCACAAATGTCGGACGAGGTTGGCTCCGAGATATTAGCACAAGACGTATCAAAAGAGTTCTATGATTACGTAGATGTTGTTAGCACAATCCAAGTCATACAGGAATGGACAAATTTTAGGGACACACTAGCTATAAATATGTTCAATGAATATCTAAATATGCATTAATATCCTTATGTATAATGTCAACTACAATAGTATCCGATGGTGTTTGTGTGCAATTAAAATGTGATTTGAAGTGTTGTGTAATTTTATTTAACTCTATGCTATCTTTTTGAATCTAATCAGATTTTTATTTAACATTTTGTAATAGTCATATGCAATCATAATCATATATCATACATTTTCTTATAATACTGTGTAATTACATATTCAGCCGATATCATGGATAGAGCTCAGAAAAGGTGGGCGGTAGGACTGAGCGGTTCTACATGCACTAGACATCAGAAATGGACATAACACTTTCTAATGTTGTAATGTATTGTTGTAATAAAATAGTTATAGGCATAAAAATCCAAACATTTGAAAGAGTGTCTTTTACAGCTGTTATGACAGCGCTTAAAGATAATTATGGTGTAAAAACTAGCAAGGAGAAGTTAATGGCTCGCCTAAAAACCTGGAATAAGTACTACGTAAAAGTTAGCGCGATGCTAGGCACAAGTGGATTTGGATGGGATTGACAAAAAAACATGGTGAAGGTGGATAGTGAAGAAGTGTGGGCTAACTATGTGAATATATAATTTTTATTAATTTATCTGTTGTAATTGTTCATTAAAATAATAAATTAATTATAATATTACACATTCATCCGTCTGTGAAGTATTATAAGTATAAAGTTACTATCAACTAGTTTGATTTGACTGTGCTCTGCGGGATTGATAGAGCAACTAACAGTAATGTCGCGACCGCAACAGAGATGACAACGGAGATAGATGCAAAGTCTATGACAGAGAAAATAACTAATACGCAAGAACAGACTAAAGTGGAAGGAGAAGGAAGCAATAGAAGGAGGAGAAATTGAGCAGTAGGAACCGATGTTGTAGCGGTGGACAGAGAAATTGGCCGACTCCATACAAAATGCAGTGGGGACCAAGTCTGCTAGTAATGTTGATGATATATATGTCGCACTTACTCAGGCAACTGATTTACATGATCGTGATTTACTCATGACGATGGATATAATGTGTCATGATAGTGTCAAGAATGACATTCATGAGGCTATCTAAAGAATTGAAAAACACATGGCCAGATGGCCGAGAATGCAGTTTGATCGCTAGATTGGTTTCTTTTCCTATGGACGATGGATTTTTATCGACATCATATGTTGTTTTTGTATTTTTATTTATGGACAATGGTTATGTCATAAAACATATTTATGTTATTGAACTTTAAGTATTATTAATACTTTAATTAACTGCTTCAATTTAAAAATATATATAAATTTTAAAAATATCAATTGCAGGAAACTAATTTCATCGTGTAGCTGAACAGCTTATATATATATATTATATAAAACAATAAGTATATTTGGAGCACACCATGAAACTCATCTGGACCGTCCGATCAAGCTCCATCAAACACGGGCCGTTGGATTCAAAACAGGAGGGTTGCTTATAGTATTTCCTCCGAATTTGGGCACTGTTCATCTCCGCCAATTCCCGATAACTGGAGTCCGCCTCTCGTGCCTTCACGGGCTCACCCCGCAGCCGGCGGCAGAGCAGCCGGCGGCCTGCCCGGCGCCCACCGGCGGGTTCGTCGGAGGCCGGCGAACCCGCCGGTGGGCGCCGGGCAGGCCGCCGGCGGCTCCGCCGCCGGCTGTGGGCGGAAGCGGCGGCCTGCCCATGCGCAGTTTTTTATTTTTTTTCTGATTTTATAACTTTTTAAATAATTAAATAATTTATATTCTTAATAAATAATTAAATAATTATTTTAAAAATCAGAAAATTAAAATTTTGACCTTTAAAATTGTAAATAACTGTCGGGGCAGGCGAAGCCCGCCGCGGGGGCAGGCGAAGCCTGCCGCGGGGGCGGGGGAAGCCCGCCGGAATGCCAAGAGGGCGAAGCACGCAGCGACGCATCGAGAACGGACGGAGCCCGTTCGAAGATGATAGTATATATATATATATATCAATTTCAATTCTGTTCACTAAATTTCATCCTACACCTGAACAGCGGAATTAGTTTTCTGCACAAAACCAATTCCTGCAGATATTGATTTTTCAACCAAAGCCAATTCCAGAAAGTCAATACCTACGCGTCGAACGGACCTTAATAGTTTTTAAAGGATTCATCGAAGCTATGGAATGTTTTAATGACTCTTACAACATGTAGTTTCATTTAACTTTGACGCTTACACCATCAACTTTCATTTAACTCTTCCTCGTCTCCATTTCATTCTTCCATGAACAACTCATATATATCTTTACTATATATAAGAAATACTTTCTTGGCATACCGTGTAACTCTGGCATACCATCCAATCAATCTGAACCGTCTGAACTAGTTAGATCATAATATCTCAGTCGTTCAATTACTGACATAACAATCAATCTTTCGGGACCGTCCATTTAATTTTTATAGGGCTCCTATACCTAGGATAGTAGGGGGTCCTAAATCTATAATTCTAACACGGCAACAACTCTACAATAGAAAATTACCATTTTACCCTTCAGATTTTCAAAAAAATTCATAACATATGAGACTAAATATGCAAGGTCAGCTCTGCATAAGACCGACCGGTCCAGCAACGCCCCCTTTGCTTATAAGCCCGCACGGTATAGCCACCCCAGCCCGCTCTTTGTCAAATTTCAATTGAGGCTTTCCTCTCCTATTATTTAAACCCGAAGAAGGGTATAAAAACCACGATGTGGGACTAAATTTAGAAGGTGAAAAAAATTAAAGAAATACGCCCAGCAGGGCTCAAACCGGCAATCCACCGCTTAGAAGTCAAGAGCCTAATCCATTAGGCCATTAGCGCTTTTTTGTATGCATTAATAATATATATTATTTAACACATACAATCTCATACACAGACAAATATATATAGTAAAGATATATATATATGTATACATATATATATTTAAATTTTTTAAAATTTATTAAATATAAAAAATAAATTAATAATTCAAAAAAAATACATAAAATTTATACTACAACAACACTCAAGCCTTCATCCCACTATAGTGTGGTCGGCTATATGGATCATTTGTCGTCATTGTCTTATCTTTTGTCATAATCTCACTAATGCCTAAGTACATCATGTATGTCCTTATAGTTTCATTTCAAGTCTTTATTGGTCTACCCCTCCCTCGTTTAGCATGCCTAGTGACTAGACTCTCACAATGCCTAACAGGTGCCTCTAATGGTCTCCTTTGCACGTGTCCAAACCATCTTAGTCGAGCTTCTCGCATCTTCACTGCAATTGGTGCTACTCCTGCCTTATCCTTAATACAATCATTCTCAATTCTATTCAATCTCGTGTGTCCACACATTCACCCAAGCATTCTCATCTCCGCAACTCTCATTTTTTGCTCATGTACACAATTCACTGCCCAACACTCAGAACCATAGAGCATTGCTAATCTAAACGCAGTACGGTAGAACTTGCCCTTGAGTTTTAATGGTACTTTACGATCACACAAGATCCCTGACGTGCTTCTCCACTTCAACCAACCCGCTTGGATTCTGTGTCACATCTTTATCAATACCTCCGTCTTTTTGAACTATCGATCCAATATATTTAAAACATTCACTACGAGAAATATCTTGATCACCCAACTTAATAACTAAGTCATATGTCCTTCTTGCAGTGCTAATTAAGCTCCATATACTCTATCTTTGTTCTGCTCAACATCAAACCCTTCTTTTTTAAAGTGTCTCGTCAATATTTTAGTTTTGCGTTTACACCCATGCATGTCTTATAGACCAAAACAATATCATCCGCAAATAATAAACGCAAAGGTATTGCTTGTTGGATATGTCTGGTGAGCTCATTTAAGATAAGGTAAAGAGATAAGGGTAAATATAAAATTTATAATGGTAAAAAAATATTAAGATCCATCGGGGGAGGGTGAAACCCACCGCCGCATCCCGAGTACTGTCGCGTGGGGCATGGTGGCCCCCGTGTACTGTCACTCGTATATATATATATATATAAGTGACAGGCACGGGGCTCCGCCCCTACGGCCAACCGTGACAACACCCCGATCGCAATAGTGCACGGGGCGGACCCCCAATGCCCCACGCGATAGTACTCTGGCCACGGCATTGCCCCCGTGTGACGGCACTCCCGCCATTCGCAAACCCCCGAACGCTATACTTCATCTGTCACTCACTTTTTCCTTGTGCATGAGGGTTCGCAAGTGTCGGTGAGAACACATTTTTTATTGTAGGTAAGAGATTTTGCCTATATGAGAGTACTTTTTTAAAATTTAAAAAATCACACAAAAATTAATGAGATTGTAAATTTTATAATAATGAGGGGTACAATCGGAAAGTTGAAAGTTTAATCAAAGGGTGTTTTTTCATTTTAAATATAGGATAGATATATATATATACATATATATAACTTATAGTTTTAAATTTAGAAATAAAAACTCACTATTTCGTTTGTAGTTTTGTATAAATATAAGTCCAGTATATGAAGATCCCACCTTATATATCCGGAAACTATATACACACACTCATAACAGTAAATAACCTTCATAATCCTTTTTTATCAACCTTTTATTATGATTGTTAGAGAATATTAGAGCAAATGATGTCTAGCGGTCTGCCCTTCTCGCGGTGATCTCGTCTAAACCCACTGCATCTCTGCCCGTTGCGATCTCCTCTATCCGTTGCGATCACATTTAACCATCTGCGGACTTCTCTAGCCACAGCTCTGCTTGCTGCGAGCACCTCTAGCCGCAGCTCATCTCTTCAGCTTGTTGTCTCTATTCTTGTCTAGCTCCTCTGCCCGCGGTTTTAATCCGCCTGTTTTACCCGTGCAGTCCGCGCCCTCCCTGTATTAACCGCGCAGTCTGCCCCTCCATGGATATCGATGTTGCTTCCACTCTACAAGCTCGTGGTGCTGCTCTCGTGCTTGAACTTCGTGATGAACTTCGAATTACCTCCATCTCTCTCAGCGGGAAGCGGAACTTTGTGAAATGGGTGCACTCTGTTCGTCGTGTGTTGCAGATGAAAGGTCTTCTTCATCATCTGACACGTGTTACTCCTACTGCACCCACCGATGAGTGGCTCCGTGATGACGGTCAGTTTCAGTCATGGCTTCTCAACTCAATATACACTGAGCCCAACAGGATGGCTATGTATCATGAAACATCTAAGGCAATGTGGGAGGAGCTCCACTCTCTATTCTGGGCAGAACAGTCTTCGGGACTTGTTCGACATCATCTCTTATCTTCAAACTCTTGATCCCGGGACACCCGGTGATATGACCTCCTTTTTTGCCAACGTCAAGACTCTTGTTGAGGCCTGGATACAGCATCAGCCCCCTACCACAGATTTGGTTACCCAACGGGCCCAGAAAGAAGCAGTCGGATTGTCATGATGATAGTCCGTGTTCTTTTTCATTTGCACAGTGTTCGGGCTCAGATTCTCTCTTACTCTACAACTCCCTCTCTGTCAGATGTTTGTTTTATGCTTCTGAAGGTTACCCCGCCCCCGGATGCTCCTGTGAATCTCTCTCCGGCTCTTCTACTAGACCTATACCGGTTCCTTCAGCTCGAGGTTCCTCGGCCCGTGGGGGTCGCAACACGTCTCGGGGACGAGGACGTACTGGAAGATCTTCCTTTAAATGCACTTATTGCAGTCGGGATGGTCACCTTGAAGCCACCTGCTATCGCAAACATGGTCTGGCTTCACATCTTGCTGTCTCTGCTACAGTCGAGCCTCCTCTCACTTCTCCCGCAACGGACTCTGCCTCCTCCACTTGTGATGACATCAATGCTCTACGCACTCAGCTCCAACATCTCCAAGAGGTGATTACTCACTCATCTGGATTCGCTGCATCGATTTCCAATGAAGGTATATCTTGTCTTTCTCAGAGCTCTCACTGGATTGTGGATTCAAGTGCCACACACCATATTATTTCGTAGAGACCCCCTCAATACTTGTTGACTGCCCATTCCAAGTTCATCCTCGTGGCCAATGGTGACACCACCCCGATGTCTGGCGATGCTGATATACCTCTCACACTCACTCTCTCTCTCTGTCTTCGGCCCTTCATGTTCAGGGATCACCATTTAACATGATGTTTGTTAGCGGTCTTACTTAGAACCTTAATTGTTATGTTACATTCCCACCCTCTACCTTTGTTATGCAGGATCGGCAAACGCGGAATATCATTGGTAAGGGGCGGTTGTCTAATGGGCTCTACCTCCTGGAAGTTCCCCATTCTGCTCTCTTTGTCGTCTCCTCTGTTGATTGGTATCGTCGTCTTAGGCATGCTCCCCTCCAGATTCTCAAGAAAGCTCTTCTGGATGTCTACCAGCATGAGTTTACTTACGAATTTTGTATCTTTGGCAAACAGTATCGTACTTCCTTTAGTCATGCTTGTACTCTGAGTGATACTCCTCTATCTATAGTGCATTTTGATGTTTGGGGACCCTATAAAAACCTCAGTATGTTGGCTATCGTTACTTTGTCACTTTTATTTATGATTACTCTTGCCTCACCTGGTTATACTTACTTCGCGATCGTGCTGAACTAACCTCTACATTTCGTGCATTTAATACGGAAACTCGTATTCAGTTCTCCTCTCCCTTAAAAATCATTTACACTGATAATGCTCGTGAATACACTAGCCGGACATTCTCTAATCTATGCACTGAGTTTGGCATTATTCATCAAACATCGTGTGCGTATACGCCTCAACAGAATGAAGTGGTCGAGCGGAAGAATCGTCATCTTCTTGATATTGCTCGGTCACTCATGACTCAAATGCAGGTCCCCACACTATACTGGAACTTCGATGTGTCCATGCTCGACTTTGTCAGTCCGTTTAGTCTCATGTTTCCTTTCAAATCCTCATTTACCCTCACGCCTCGTGTGTTTGGATGCACCTGTTACGTCCACAATTTTGGTTCACCCACGGATAAGTTTGCCCCCCGTGCCAGTGAATGTATGTTCGTGGGATACTCTTGCACTCAAAAAGGCTATGTGTGTTATTCTCCCACTGCTGGTAAAGTGGTCGTCTCGGCGTATGTCACCTTTCTTGAGGACCAAATGTTTCACCCTTCTCCTTACGCTCTTCCTCTCCCTCCTCCCTTACCTCGTCCTACTGTTCCTGTCACGTCTTCTCTACCACCCCTCCTTCCCACCCCACACCCGGCACTAATCCCACTAAAACCACCTCTTCGTGTCTACACTTGTCGTACTCTGAACTCTGGAGCCCTACAGCAGCTACCTTCTACCAGTGCTATCTCGCGGCCTGTCGATCCAGCATCAACATCTACGGCTCATCCTCTGGCGAATTATGTGTCTCCGCATCGACTCTCTCCATCTCTCCTCAAGTTTGCTCTCTCTCTATCCTCCATCTTTATACCTAACTATGTGCATAAGGCTCTTCAACACTCAGGGTGGCATGCGGCTATGAATGATGAAATGACTGTCCTTTTGGCAAACCAGATTTGGGATCCGGTTCCCAAATCTGTAAGCTGGAAGTGGGTTTTTACAATCAAACATGCTCCGGACGGGACAGTTGAACGCCTCAAAGCCCAGCTTGTGGCCCGGGGGTTCAATCAACAACACGGTCTTGATTATGATGAAACTTTCTCTCTCGTTGTCAATTTAAACTTTGTTTGGGTCCTGATCTCCTTAGTTGTTCATCGTCACTAGCCTCTCCATCAGCTGGATATCAAAAATGCTTTTCTGAACGGCGACCTTCTCAAGACGGTCTACATACACCAACCTCCCGGGTTTGAAACCACGAGAAAGTCTCGTGTGTGTCATCTCTAAAAATTTATTTATGGTCTCAAACAGTCTACACGGGCTTGGTTTGACAAATTCAGTAAGGTCGTTCGCGAAGTTGGATTCAAGCGAAGCTCGGCTGACTTCTCATTTTTCACTCGTCACCAATCAACTGGAACTATCATTCTCCTGGTCTATGTGGATGACATTTTGATTACTGGTAATGACTCCACGGGGATACAACAAATCAAGAAACACTTAAACTTCATTTTTCAAACTAAAGATCTGGGAACTCCCTGATACTTCCTTGGACTTGAGGTTGCGAGACGACCTGATGGTCTTGTCCTTTTACAGCGGAAGTACTATCTTGACCTTCTTCAAGATGCAGGCTACTCAGAGTGCAAACCTGCGGAAACTCTAATCGATGTCAATCACAAGTTGTGTGTTCATGGATCTGACTCTGATTCTCTGCTTACGAATCCAGAGTACTATCGTCGTTTTGTAAGAAAACTGATATATCTGACAGTTACAAGACATGATATTTCATTTGCAGTTTGAGTGGTCAGTCGGTTTATGCATGTTCCACGGATCTCTCATCTCCAAGCAGTCAAACGCAACCTCAGATATTTGAAAACAGCTCATGGACAAGGGCTTGTATATAAGTCATCATCCTCTCTATCTCTTATTACGTATTCGGATGTGAACTATGTGAGCTCCCTTGATGATCTACATTCCACTACTGGTTTTTGTACCTACTTTGGAGGAAATCTTATAACTTGGCGTAGCAAGAAGCAATCTGTGGTTGCTCTCTCTTCTGCTGAAGCCGAGTATCGTGCAATGGCGGTTGTTGTATCAGAACTTACCTGTCTTGAGTCTTCTTGGTGATTTGGGAGTCAAACTATCCTCACCAACAACTCTGTTGTGTGACAGTCAGGCTGCGATACATATTGCAAAGAATCTTGTGTTCCATGAGCGGACCAAATACATTGAAGTTGACCGTCACTTTGTTCGAGAAAACGTTCAATTGAAGAAGTTAGAATTAGAGCATGTTCCTACTTCTGGGCAAGTTGTTGACATTCTCACCAAGGCATTAGCACGACAAATGTATCATCAGTTCTTTTCCAAGTTTGGTGCTTACGACTTGTATGCTCCAGCTTGCGGGGGAGTGTTAGAGAATATTAGAGGAAATGATGTAAAAGCCCAAATAAATGTGGCCCATTTATAAGCCCACTTAGCCTTCATGTTTAGTCCCACATCTTTATAGTGAGAAGCTCTCTCTCCCTCCTTTCCTATATATATGTACTCATACTTGTAGTTTACACACATTTTGGAAAATACAATTATTATTTTCATCATGTTTCCGTTCTTCTACAATGGTAATAACCAACAACCCTCCAATGTATAGCAGCCGGCCAAGAAAAAAATCTTTTTAAAGATGAACCTCTTCATCACATTTGTATATATCTAGATATATGTGTCTTAACAATAGCCAGCCCTAAAATTAAACCCAACCACAAAACCATCTGCAAGTATACCAATCAATCGGCCCACAATATGATTTCAATAAAGAGGACCAAAACCCTAATTTCTGACAGCTGCATATTTATATAGTATTTGAACAGCAGACTGCCCGTAATTTTACAAAGGTAATAAGCATAAGCTGGTTTAAAAAACTGGAATAAAATAAAGAGTATAGAAAAGAGAAGTAAAGAGCATCATAGAATTGTAACCCCAAAGCAAAACAACCCGCTGGTTTAAAGAACTAAGAGCTTATATTGAATCTTAAGTGGGGGAGAAGAGAGTAAGATTATAAAGCAATTATGTTAACAAGAAACGCACAATTTTCTACTTCTAAGAAGATTAACTTACAGAAAACAAGAGGTTATATTCATTAACTCAAGAATGAAACTCCTAGAATTTCTCCTAACCTCAAAATGAAGCAGCCAAAGATCGGCACTTCTTTACCGGTAGATTTCTAGGGCGCAGCAACACAGGGGCACGGTAGAGAGTGAGAAGAAAGGAGCTACGAAGCACAAATACTTTAAAAACTTTGTGTATCGGCTCGAACGCGTATCGAATACGGAAAAAGCCCGGAAACGTGTTTCCGAAACGTAGAAACACAATATTTAAATTAAATAATAAAATTTAATTGGGAAATGTGTATCCTGCTTGCGGGATGAGCGTTTCACGCTTTTTTTGTTCACGCATCACGGGCAACGTTCACGACTCAGGACTCACCCCTGATATAATTTGAGTTTTAGGGTTCACGACTCATGCGCGTGACCCCCGCAACTCTGCTCGCTCTGCATCGTTCTCCCTGACCCCCGCAGTCGAACCTCTCCATCGAAAGCTCGTCGCAGCTCTTCTCGCTCTGCGACGTTCTTCCCCCGAAGCATTTCTAGGTCGTTCTCCCCCGTAGTCGAAGCTCGGCGTCGAAAGCCCATCAGTCGGTGAGTGCGGCTCCTAAACAACTTTCTCTGCTCTTCCTCTGCAAGAGCTATCATCTCTCGCACTATTCTGACCTACATTTAGTAGCGGTCTCACGGAGCAAGACTCCACCTTCAGCAGTAACTCTGAGCAAGTGTGACTCTGACTTCGACTGCTCCTCTGCAAGCTCAGTCGCTAGGTGACTGTGACTCTGAATCCAACTACACCATTACAGCTCCAGTAGGTATATTTCACGACAAATATCCAAGCACAGCTAGGGGATCTGCTTTTCCCATACTTATAAATTCTCTTCGTCCGTGCATCTACCTGCATCTTCCTGCAGCCAAGCTCTCTTGCTATGTTTGCAGTGAAACACCTCTAAATGCTATCTTTTGATTTTCTTGCTATATTACTCCATCATACCAAAACCCTGACTTCTCAAAGCAAACAAATTGATTTTTACATGAATTAGTCGAATTGCAGTTGAGGATTTCTTCATTTCCTGTATAGAAATATAAATCTATGTTGAAAAATACTCAAAACAAACACAAACTCAGTTGATATTAGTTATTTTGACGCGTCATTAGGATTTCAGCTCTACATAATTTGAGGATTGCATCCACCGAACTAAACTTAGTTATCTCACTGAATTAAACTCGGTAAAAACTAAAAATGATGTTATGGAAGCATACTAAAATGTCTTATAATTCATTATATCATCACTATAATCATCCTTATCCAGTATGTTTGTTTACATTATATATCATCATAATAAGGACCATGTTTACGTTATTTGTAAGTTTACATTTTTATGCTTGAAACTTGGGTACATAATTTGTTTACTTTTTATATTAATTAATATTTATATTAAAATAAATTAAATAATTAAAAACATTTCTCGTATCCTTATTTTTTTAAAATCACGTTCCCCGTATCCATTTCGTATCGTATCACGTATCTCATTTTCGTCCCCGTGCTACACAGGAAAAGAGAAGAAAAAGGAAGAAAAGTGAAGAAGAGACTCGATGGAAGTGATTGGTGGCAGAGGAGACGCCTGTGTTGTTTGCCAAGAAGGAGAAACTGGACTAAACCTTTGAAGAAGAGGTTGTCCAATGCTGGGAAAGAGCGCATCGGGAACCTGTTCAAACAGGAGGCCCAAAATAGTGCAGAGAACAATATGCAGCCTGTAAGTTATCAATCTGGCCCTGTAATTGAAGGCAAAGGTTGTCGCTAGGTAGAGATGCAACTCAGTTTGATACGGATCGGTTCCACTCAAAACCAATAACCAATCCATATAGGTTCGATTACAATTTTTTGTAATCGAACTCATTCATGTACTCAAAACCTAAAATCATACCAGAACGGAAAATTTTGGTTCAATTCCGGTTTGGTTCTACTCGTTATCTTACTTCACGATATTCATTACTCATCCTACATACAGCTAGGAGAAAATTGCAAGTAAATGGTAATAAAAAATTTTACCTCAAAGCCTAACGTACCAAATTTGAATTTTTCTCCATATTAATCACACAACATAGAACTTGCATGGTAAAAAATTAGTCTTTGCCATTATTAATACGAAACAAGTTTAGCATAGTATTATCATTTGAGGATTCAAACATTTTCAAATTCATGAAAAAAAGAATATTCGTGTTGATATCTTATAGATTTGGAATCAAATGATAAAGAATAGACAATATATTTTAACTATTAACTATTAATGATTAACAATAGATCTATATTAAATGATACCTAAATTATTAATCAATTGCCAATTATTTGTCATTCGGTTCCTGTGTCGATTCTCGGGTACCCGACCCCAAGAATCGAGAATAAAATCAAAAGATCGGTTCTTAGTTTTTGAAACCATAACCGAACTAAGAACCGCCAGAACCGACCCAAACTGATCGGTTTGGTTCAATACCGGGTTGGCTTTGGGTTCTTCGGTTCTTTTTGTGTGCACCTACCGATTGGGTTGGAATTGAAGTGGGGAGTCACAATTTGGCATAGGGAATTAGTAACTGTCAATAACTACCTAGGTAGGGGGCGGTTACGAACATTTTTTGGTTGATTCCTGAAGTAGTTACTTGCGGCTATGTGTACACATTTGCGCGGAAGTAGAGGAGGGTGGAAGAGTAGCTGGCCAGCCCTTTGAAGAGGAGGTTTTCGGCGGCTTATGGAGGAGAATGAAGGGGAATGGGCGGTGAATGCAAGGGGAGCGAGGCTAGGCTTTGACACCTAGGTTCCACGACGGGCATCGTAGAGGATCACAAAATCTGAGATTCTTCTTCCAAATTTTGTATGGTCTGAAATTGAACTCTCAAATCCTATATATAGGCCAAAGAAAAGTAACGGACAGCCGGGACCAGCCACCACCAATCCCTGCAGCCACCGTCCAACATCACTCTTCCCTTCGAATAGCCGCCACCACATTTGCGACAACCGGATCTCCGTGCCTACGCCTCTGGCCCCCCTTAGTTGTAAGTGCTTATTATACGATTTCACTATTTTCTCTATTGTTGTATGGATTTGGACTCCTATATGATTTTGGATGTTTTGTGTGGTTAATATATTTGTCTTGTGATTGTTCACTCCTTGCAAGACTCATTCACTTTGCATTTAATTAACAGCCCTCCAACCAGAGGAAAGCCGAACATAATTGCTCTTTTGATTTATTTAACTTCGCATTGTGTTAACTGCATGAGTTTTATTGTTAATTACTATTTGCAGTACATTGTCAGATTATTAATTGCATGCATCATCCTAGGGCTAGGTAGGAATCATTCCCCAAACACATCACCTAGGATTTGCATTGCTTAGAGTCCAATTTCACAGCCTACCATGTGTCAAGAAGGAAAGATGTAATCCCAAAATAGCCCTAATATTGATCTCTACTAATGCTCATGCACAGACAGTTGACATTAGAATAATAAAGCATTTTCCTGATGCTTCAAAACTAACTACTGCATTATTGCCAAACTATTGCTCTACACTTTTTCCTTCCAGGATTTTCAAACTAAAAGAAGCAGATGAAAAAAAAAACTCCTCAGCTAGGACATGTTACTTTAAACTTCAAAGCACAAGAAAACTAGAACTAAGGTTGGAGGGGATGAAATAAGTTGCAAGGATTTTAACCTAGCATTGAAAAAATAATATTGAATATCTTAGCAGTGTTAGCAAAAATAAGAAAAACAGATTGTGAATAGAACTCACATCATTGGCAATAACATAGAAAAGAGTTGCTGCGCCAGTAGTGCTCAGAGAATCATCAAAGTTCAATCCCAAAATAGCATCAATTATTTTATCGGACATACTGTAAGATAATATAGAAGTTAAAGACAATATTAAATGATTGATCACTAAAACATAGAACTGGTCAATGAATAAAAATAACAAAAAAATGCTATCCATTAAATGTCTCGACAAAATCACATGCTTATTAACTTTGATTAAGAACTCAGTTTGGCGAGGGAGGCTGGCATCCGTTCATCAGGCACTGCAATGGGTGACACTGCAATGGGGCGCCAATGGTGCCCCGAATTGAGCCTAAGAAAACTTCAATATGTATCAAATTTTAAGAGCAAAACTGCATTATGTTCATAAAATACAGAAAATACAATATTTTAAAAAGAATCGGAGTAGACACCGACCTAGAATAATATTTAGATATTAAAGATATGTGATGAGTTAAATGCATAGACTTTTGGCAGAATGAATGTTTTTGTTACTCCAAAAAAAGGATACACCATAACATTTTATTCATTTGAGAGACACAGCAGATATACCACTAATCAGTTAAATACGATGAGATTAATGAAAGGTCAATCACGGAAAGAGTCAAGATGGGCTATCAAACATCAGGCACATCATAAAACAATGAAGACTAAGATAGGATATTCATACTCAGATTTTGTGGATCCTTCTTCACAATTCATTACTGGTCAGAAATAAACGTGCAAGATTTTTAACTGGTTCTTTTAATCAACTTCTTAACATAAAGGCTTCCTGTTACGCTCGCACATTCCCTCAAGTAAACCCGCGTCAAAATTCATGAAGCGCGCATATGGAATTTGTCGTAATAAATTCATATAATAAGTTGTAATTAATTAACTAAGATTAATTAATATTAACTAATAGTATTATGTATGCCCTCCCTCATATATATATAAGGGGGGAGTCTTAAGGTTTTGGCATCCTAGAGGATCTTAGTTTTTGAGGGCTCTCTCTCTTACTCTCCTCTTGTACCTCTCCCTTCTCTCTCTCAAATGTTATCCCTTTTGATTATAATACAATGTTCGAGATTTTGAATCGCACAATCGCTCTCTCTCTCTCTCTCACTTGCATCGCATTGAGTGGATCGTTCATCCAGATTCTTGTTTGTAACACGTGGTCCGACTTGCCGCTTTTTGGTCATTTTTTTCGTCGTCGGACTTCTAACAGCGCTCCCTTCGGCTACCGGTTGGAAACACATCCTCACCAACCATGTCCTCATCTGTTGCATCCATCCACAAATGCCTCGATTGGAAAAATGATATGCTCGCCAACATCCTCGCCATGACGCACCGTCTCGAGGCCAAAATCGATCGGCTCAGCGAACTCCCTCAAATCATTACAGCGACAATTCCCTTTAGTTTGTTGCCCATGTCATCATCGGCCACCTGCTCCTCCATCACTAGCAAACTTGATCGTTGTGATGTGCTCGGTCGAATTGCGGAGGGGTTGCAACCTAACAGCTTGTTGGCCTCCACGTCGCCAGTTTTTGTCATTGTCACACCTTTTGTCTTGCCTACATCATTGAAGATGATGCCCCGACCACACGATCTGATCCCCATCGAGTTGTTGTTGTCGAGCCAGTTGTGAGTTGTCGATCCCTCTGGTGCAGTCGAGCCATCTATGCAACAGTGCAAGGGTCCCCTGCCCCCATGACCGACCTGCAAGGCACCCAGCAGTTGTTGTTGGCCCTCTTGGAAACCCTCCTGAGGTCAAACTTATCGGCAGAAGCCGCCACCGGTGTCCCCACATCGGACGCCGCAAAACTTTAGGCTTCTCCATCTGCTCGATCTGCTCCCACCCAACTAGTAATACCACATGCGTTGCTCCCCTCGTCTCCTTGTCCGTCGCCTCGTCCTGCACGCAATCAAACCTCTTCCCGTGCCCGCTGTCCCTGCGGGCCGCAACCTACTCTGAGATCATAACAACACCGCCTCTCGAGCCCCACAATGAGCGTGTGCTGTTTTTTTTGGCCAGCTCCCCATCTCGTCACCCGCCTAAACAATTTGGGGCCCCACATGCATCAGCCCTCTTTTCTTCCTACCAAACCCAACATATTTCCACCCCCACCCCCTAGCTGTCACAATTGCTTTTTGTCCCCACCTATTGTTGGCCGAAACTTTTGGCCTCATCGTCTCACCCACTCTAGATGCCACTACATATTATCACCACCCACGATTTCGACACAAAATCCCACTCATCGCCATTCTAGTGTGCTCTCACCATTCGTCCTCCTTTTCGCCCCAACGCCTGTCACCTTTCCACAACAAATTGTACATTGCCACAATTCTTAAAGATCATGACAAATATGGGAGGCTCGACCTTGAGGACAAGGTCAATTTTCAAGAGCGGTATAATGTTACACTTGCACATTTACTCAAGCAGACCCTCATCCGAATTCATGAAGTGTGCATACAGAAGTTGTCGTGATAAATTCATATAATAAATTGTGATTAATTAGTTAATATTAATTGATGAGTATTAATTAATATTAACTAATTGTATTGTGTGTGCCCTTCCTCATATATATAAGGGGGAGAGGCTTGAGGTTTTGGCATGTTGGAGGATTTTAGTTGTTTGGTTCTCTCTATCTTCCTCTCCTCTTAGAACTCTCCCTTCTCTCTCTCAAATGTATCCTTTTTTATTATAATGCAATGCTCGTTGTTTTGAGTTGCACAATCGCCCTCTCTCTGGCACGCACACATCGCATTCAGTGGATCACTCATCCAGATTTTTTATTTTTGTTTGTAACACTTTCACTTGCCCTTTTCTCATTCATACTAATTGTTCATGTTTTAAATCAGATCCCAATCCTTTCATTTGTCTCTGATGGGGATCACGAATCAAGGGCGGGTGACATTTTGGAGCTCACACAAGTCTACAAACGCAGAAGGTGGAGAAAGCATCCTAATACAGACAATCCGAGATGATAGTATCATTCAGAGCGACAAAGGTACATTTTAATATATATTTTATTTTCTTATTTCATGTAAATTTAGTGGAGTTATGTTCCGGACGATCTTGCTCGTTCGTACTCAGTAATGGGTTCCAAGTCTATAAATAAATGTTTAGGGTATGATTTTTGAGTATTGAAGATCTTGGACAGATATATTAGGTTATCGCAGTCATCCTACAATGACGATTCCATGGAACCTTTATGTCGAAGCTAAGGTAACTACCTTTTCTTCCATATAACTACCCAATAACTATTCATCCCCCACTCATAACCGCCCAAAACTACCCACAACCGCGTTGAACCGCTGTTATCTATTGTCATCCATTCCTCCTTTCAACAGCAATTCACCATAATTACCCAATAAGTATCCTCAACCCACACAGCCCACTAACAATAACCATCAACCTGCCACTCCATACCCACCAATTAAATATCCGGAACCACTTCTAATCAATAACCCTCCCTTCCCACTGCTATAATCGTCCCTCTCCCAAGTAGAAAATTTCCTTCTCATGCAATAACTACCTGAGCTGACAACCCCAATCTCAGTCAAATGAAACCCCAAGATCCTGATAGAGATCCCAGCACCTGTTTAACCTAGATTGCAGGAACCTGCAACTTTCCCAGCCCTGTCTCGAGTACCAGAAATATTACTGTTTTGCCACTGAATGATCCAATTCCTCCTCCAAATAGCCAGTTGAGATCTTCCAGCACGTTGTTCTGTCACTGAATGTGTTACGCCTCCGGACGGCGCCCGCTTACTTGGGCGTCAAAACACACGCCGACGCAAGGGATCTGAATGCAACAACGGGGCTGAACAAACCGGTTCAGCCCCCACTATCTAAATGGCGGATCGGGGGGGGCTGAACCCACCCGGTTCAGCCCCCATTGGGGCCGGCCGGCCCCCTTGGCCGGCCAGCCTTGATCCGGGTATAAACATACTTAACATTTGGTATCAAAGGTTCCTTCCGCCACCAAGGCGGCTACTCGCGGACAAGAAGAGGCTAGTCGTTTGGAAACCCTAGAGGTAAACTACGCCGGATTGACGGATTTGGTGGCCGTCATCGAAGAAGAAATGAGGGCGTCCACAGAATGCTTGGAAGAGCGGATCGATTCAAGGATGGAAGAACTCAAGGTTTTGCTCGCGCAAAATCTCAAGGGGAAATCACCGGTGCAAGAGGAGAGCGGCAGAGGATCAAATCCGGCCGCGGAATCTCAACCGGCTCGACACCCAGTCGCGTATGGCGGGGAATCGGCGGGATCGGCCGATCCGACTCGGAACGGAGTCGGATCGACTGGCAATGGAGGTGGCGGGGCTGCGGCGGGCTGGGAAGGTCACGGACTCATTGCGGGGACGGGATCTATCCCGTACGGGGATCAAGACATCGGAGCAGGCTGTCCGCCCTGGACGCGGACCGGCATCGACCGGGAGGGCTACGGAAGGGCTCTAAGAGCCGGGACGAAGGGGATTCTTCCCCAGCCGCGAGGCGGCGGTGCTGCAGGGATTGGAGCAGGTGTTCCTTGGGGGGGCCAACCCTATCAAGGCTTTCCGGGACAGCAGCATCAAGGTTGCCCGGGCACATATGCTGGGGGCAAGGACCCAAGACGGCCGACGTGGAACGGGCAAGGACCGGGATGGCAAGGGCAAGCCGCACCAAGGGCGTACATGCCCCCGAAGCTGACACGCATGAATTTCCCTCGATATAACGGAGGGGACGCCTTGGAATGCGTACAGAAGGCGGAGTTGTTTTTCATATATCAAGAGGTACCAGAGGTACAGTGGGTGCAACTTGCGTCCTTCCACTTGGAGGACGGCGCTTTTCAGTGGACCCAGTGGTTCCTGCGGGGACGGGATTATGTGTCGTGGGCGGAGTTTGTCGATGGGTTCACCGCTCGGTTCGGGCCCCTTGAGTTTGAGGACGTTGAGCCCCTCTTGCAAAAGTTACGTCAGAAGGGCACCGAGATGGAATACAGGACGGAGTTCGAAAAGTTGGCAAATAGGATGCACAGGGAGGAGAGGACACTCCTCGGTTGTTTCATCTTTGGGTTGAAGGACCACTTAAAAGATGAGGTTCTGGCGTACATGCCGCGCAGCTTGAATCACGCCATCAGTCTGGCCCGCATTTAGGAAGAGCAGTTCAACAGGCAGCGATCTCGTACTACAGTGAGGCCCACTACTACACCGGCGACTGTCAGGAGGGATCCACCGGTAGCCGGACGGCCTACGGTGACGCGACTGTCGTTGGGTGAGTTACAGGCAAGGAAGGAGAAGGGACTTTGTTTCAACTGTGACGAGAAGTTCACGGCGAGCCATAAATGTCAGAAGGTACAAGCCTTTATGTTACATGAAGATGTGGAGGACAAGCCGAGCCCAGAGGAGCAGCTCCCCGCTGAAGACTTGGATCTGACCGAGTTCGGGGTTTCCCTACATGCTATGGAAGGGTGTAGCCCTCCTCCACTCACTATGCGACTTGGGGGAAGGATCAGCAAAGAGAAAGTGACTATTCTGGTGGACAGTTGGAATACGCACAATTTCATCCATCCCGACGTGGCACGGCGGGTTGGGCATGTGATTGATACGGGGGCTGCTTTTCAGGTTATGGTGGCGGACGGCAGCAAGTTGCAGTGCGAAGGTGTGATAAAAGGGGTGGCACTTCGGATGCAAGGGTACATGGGATGCACGGATGTCTATCTTTTACCCATCCGGGGCACGGACATGGTACTGGGAGTTCAGTGGCTGCAGCAGTTGCGACGGGTCACTTTTGATTGGGATCAGATGACGATGGAATTCATGCAGTAGGGGAAACAGTTTTGTTTGAAGGGTCTCACATCCTCGCCAGTAAATGAAGTATCTCTTTGAAGCATGCAGCGACTCGGGGAGACAGCAAGCTTGATGGCGGTGCTTTTAGGGGTGAGGTCGGATGAGGCAGGGTCGTCTAAGGTGCCCATACAGATGCAATCCCTTGTGGAGGAGCATGCTGACGTTTTTCAGGAGCCACGCACACTTCCGCCATCACGGTTTCGGGATCATCAGATTGTACTCAAGGTAGGGGCGGAGCCTACCAATATCCGGGCATACCGATACCCGCACATGCAGAAGGCTGAGATTGAGCGCAGCGTTCGGGAGATACTCGATGCGGGAATCATCCGGCCCAGCACGAGCATTCTCGGCTCCGATCCTTCTGGTCAAGAAGAAGGATGGGTCGTGTCGGTTTTGTGTGGACTACCGTGCACTGAACAGCGTCACCCTGAAGGATAAATTTCTAATTTCATTGATTGAAGAACTATTGGACGAGCTACACGGGGCGACGCGGTTCACCAAACTTGATTTTTGGTCGGGGTACTACCAGATCCTCATGCGGGAAGAAGACGTCCACAAGACGGCCTTCAGGACTCACGATGGTCACTATGAATTTTTGGTGATGGCCAACGGGTTGACTGGCGGGCCGTCCACCTTCCAGGCTAATATGAACGAGATCTTTCGTCCGCTCCTTCGCCACTTTGTGCTGATTTTTTTTGATGATATCCTCATATACAGTGCTAGTTGGGAAGAGCCCTTGAGCCATGTCGCACAGGTCTTCTCCATGTTGCGCAAGTACCAGCTCTATGTCAAGCGGTCGAAGTGTTCTTTCGGTCGAGAGGAGGTGGAGTATTTGGGTCATTTAGTCTCGGCTGAAGGAGTGAAAGTCGACACTCGGAAGATTGAGAGCATGGTTTCCTGGACGCGGCCCCAGATTATACGGGCCTTGCGGGGCTTCTTGGGTCTCACGGGCTACTACCGGCGTTTTGTGTGGGACTACGGCAAGATTGCCAAGCCGCTGACCCAGTTACTGCAGAAGAACGCTTTTTCATGGCAGGATGAGGCTGAGGCGGCTTTCCAGTCACTCAAACGGGCTGTGACGACTACGTCAGTCTTGGCACTTCCGGATTTCACCAAGGAGCTCGTCGTCGAGACGGATGCGTCGGGAGTAGGTCTGGGTGCTGTGTTGATGCAGGAAGGGCGACCGATAGCCTTCTACAGCAAGGCATTGGCTCCTCGGACATTGGGGTTATCAGCTTATGAGAAAGAGATGTTGGCAGTCATTCACGTCGTGGCTCTGTGGCGACCTTATCTACTGGGACGACACTTCAAGATTCGGACGGACCATCAGAGTTTGAAGCACTTCTTGGAACAGCGGATCTCCTCTCCTCTCCTCTCCAACAAAAGTGGGTCACCAAATTTTTGGGATACGACTATGAGATTGTCTACTGCCAGGGCCGGGACAATCGAGTTGTTGATATCTTATCACGCTTACCAGAGGGCACACTCGCTCAGATTTTTACACCTCTGCTGGACTCCATGGATGAGATACAGGAAGAGGTGGAGCGCAACTCAGAGCTCCGACCTATTGTGGACGCTCTCCGACGGGCACTAGAGACGGCCCCGGGTTATCATCTTCGGAACAACCTGTTGTACTTTCGGGACCGTGTGGTCATTCCTTCTCAATCAGCATGGCGGACTGTTATGATGCATGAGTTCCATTCCTCGCCGACAGGTGGCCATGTCGGACTCGCCCGCACCCTTCAGCGTGCACGGGCAAACGTCTTCTGGAAGGGTACGCAGCGTGATATTCAGTTGTTTGTTCGACAGTGTGACATATGTCAGCACAAGAAGTATGAGACGATCGAGCCATCCGGATTGCTTACACTGTTGGAGATCCCTCATCAGGTCTGGGATACCGTTTCCATGGATTTCATCGATGGGTTGCCCAAGTCTCAGGGCAAATCGGTTATTTTGGTGGTCGTCGATAAATTGTCCAAGTACGGGCAATTCATCGCCCGGAGCCATTCGTACATCGGCCCCTCAGTTGCAGCTACATTTGCTCGGGAGGTTGTCAGGTTGCATGGGATAACACGGGCGATCATTTCGGATCGAGATCCGACCTTTGTGGGAACATTCTGGCGGGAACTCTTCCGTTTACAAGGCACGTCATTACGATTCAGCACAGCTCGTCATCCGCAGACGGATGGCCAGACGGAGGTTCTTAATCGGGGGCTGGAGACTTACTTGTGTTGCTTTGTCATGGATGAACCACGTACTTGGGCAGGTTGGTTGCATTAGGCCGAGTACTGTTACAACACGTCCTACCACTCCGCCAGCAAAATGACCCCGTTCGAGGTCGTATACGCCCGGCCACCGCCCTCCTTGAGCAGCGATGAGCCGGGTAGCACGTCGCTCCCCGTCGTGGATCGGGCACTCTGAGATCGTGATCGTACTATTGCTACTTTGCGGGAGAATCTGCGGGTAGCATAGGATCGTATGAAGGCACAGGCAGACAAACATCGCACAAACCGAGAGTTCCAGGTGGATGATGAGGTATTTCTCAAGCTCCGTCCCTACAGGCAATTGTTTGTCGCCTAGCGGACGAATCAAAAGCTGGCCCCCCGTTACTATGGCCCTTTCGGATTGTTCGCAGGGTTGGCCTGGTCGCTTACACGTTGGCACTGCCCGAGGGGTCGCGGATACACCCGACCTTTCATGTTTTCCTGCAGAAGAAGAAGATCGGCGCCTCCGTTCAGGCAAGTCCTCTTTTGCCTGAGGCTACAGCTGCGGGCGAACTACGACCGTTACCTGAGGAGGTCCTGATGGTCAAGTGGAAGCATGGCGGGACCGAGTACCGTCCTGAAATATTGGTTGGTTAAGTGGCAACATATGACTGCAGCGCACAACACTTTGGGTGGATCTGATGGAGTTTCGCAAGTTGTACCATGACTACCACCTTGGGGACAAGCTGGTTCTTGATGGGGCAGGGAATGTTACGGCTCCGGACGGCGCCCGCTTATTTGGGCGTCAATACACACGACGACGCAAGGGGTCTAAAGGCAACAACGGGGCTGAACCAACCGGTTCAGCCCCCACTATCTAAATGGCGGATCGGGGGGGCTGAACCCACCCGGTTCAGCCCCCATTGGGGCCGGCCGGCCCCCTTGGCCGGACAGCCTTGGTCCGGGTATAAACATACCCCCCCCCCCCCCCCCCCGCCTGGGCCATCATGCAAGATTATCGGTTATCTTCTCCTTCCATTCTCTCAACCCTAGTTCTCCTTCTTAGTTCTCTAGATCTCTCTCTTTCTCTCCCACCTTCTTCTTAATAGAATGACCAAGAGCCCCCTTCAAACAGCCAATTGAGACCTCCCAGCACCACAAATTCCTCTGTTCTGTAAACCGACTGTCTCTTCTCCCTCAATCAGACCATCTACGGCAGGCCAACGCCAGTTCCAGCCCCTATGTCATCAACATTTTACCTCCCTGATCTTCTATTTCTTATGAATGTTTTTGTATGAGATCTTTACTACTTATTGTTGAATATTTGGGTGAACAATCATATAATTTTAAATATTAATTAGTATTAGTTTGCCCATTAATTGTTCTACTTGCAAGTCTTGTTAGTTTACCATTTAATTGAAGCGCATTTTTAACTTTAATTGGACTAGCAATTACTCTTTTATTTAATACTCTAATATCAATTGTGGTTGTTTGTGATTTTCTTTATTAAATTCAAAATTTATTGCAAATTAATCCTTAGACAATTGTTTGTGCATCACATCTTAGATCTCCCCATGGCACTACACTTACACTCACTAATTAGAGATTCCTTAGGGAACAATTGCACACACTAACTACTTTAGTCTGCGTCAGTCTCATTCTCAATAAAACGTACTGATACAACCTATGTGGCACTAGCTTCAAGAAACAGATCATCCATGTTGTTACAGATTTTTACTTCATTCCATGTATTTTCATTTTTGACAGTTTTCGTCATTTATGGGAATTCAACCTCGTATGGAAATTTTATTTTGCATTTTACATTTTTAGGACTTATTGGAATGACTGGCTAATAAGTTCTTAAATAAAAAGGTAGTCTATGTTACACCGACACCAACATGCGACACGCGACACGACATGACACGCAACTCGTCAATTCTCAAAAAAATATCATAATATTCCGACACGCTGGGACATGTACACTAAAACTTAACAAAATGTCAAAAAATGACAGAACATTAATACATTATCATTATATATCATCAGTAAAAATAATGGATTCCATATTGGGCTTATCCAGTAAAAGATTTGCAATTTCAAGCATGCCAACATCTTCAAACGTGTCGAATGAATCTCCACCAATATCTCACATCTTGGTCTCTCCTTGTGCGTATTGTGGACTTTTTTTGGATAGAAGACGTGGATTGTTCTGTATAAAAACTAGATCTTCTGCACGTTTTGAAGTCATTCTATTTCTTCTCTTTGAGTGTATTAAGGAGTACATACACCAATTTCTCTCAGCACAAGATGAAGAAGAAGGTTGTGCAAGAAGCTTTAAGGCTAAACTTTGTAGCACAGGTGCACTTGTACCATGAGAGTCAGAGAGTGTCTGAGCGTCGGGCGCATGTCGGAGAGTCCGACACCGACACGCTGGGCATTTTGAAGTGTCGGTGTTTCATCCGGAATCCTTTTTCTCTCTCCCGTGGAACCACCCCTGCTCGTGTGGTCTTCCACTCCTAGTTGTGGATCTCTGTCTTACCGTTGTGCTTTGACGCGTGTCTCTCCTCTGTTGTTGGCCTCTCTTCTAGTGGTGGCGACCTCCTCTCTAGTCGTTGCTCTTCTCGTTGTCGGCCTCTCCGCAGCATATCTTCTAGTCGTTGCGATCTCTACTGGCTTAACCACAGCCTTCTCTTGCGTGGTTTCCTCTTCTAGTCGCTACTCTTGTCGGGCTTCTCTTCGTGCTGCAGCCTCTTCTCTTCTTGTATAGCCGCAATTTTCTAGCCACGCTCTCCAATGTCTCTCCTAGTCGAAGTTTCTTGTAAGGTTTGTCGCGCGATCTGTCTCTTTGCCGCGAGATCTTTCCTTGCTCTTTGACTGGTTTGCCGCGCGGTCTGTCCCAAAGTTCTTCTCATGTTCTCGCTGCGGTCTCCTGCTCTGGCCTCTTCTTCTAGCCACTTGCGCTTTGTCACACAGTCTGGCCGCTTGCTCTAGTTGGGCCCCACCTCCATTCAGACTGCCCGATGCCTTCTTTCGGCCTACTCTTCTTCCGCCTTTGACTACCCGTTGCGGCCTCCTGTGTAACGCCCAAAATTTCATAAGACGGAGATGCTTCTCTGGGGGTTATCGCCCAGCGGTAGCTAGTTACCGCGCGGCGGTAGCACCAGGAATTTCGTCGAGCTCTCGAGAAAACGTCGAGCTCTCGATGTTACCGCGCGGCGGAAAGTTGTTACCGCGTGGCGGTAGTCAGGGATCTTACCTGGCAGACCTCTCGGGAAGCTATCGCCCTGCGACAATGTTACCGCTGGCAATAGCTGGGTCAATTTAATTGACATGGCTCTCGGGATCCTACCGTGTGGCGGTAGAAGCTAGCGCGCGGCGATTGCAGTCATAACCGACGTCCTCTATCGCGAGGCGTTAGCGCCCTATCGCGCGGCGGTAGAGAAACCGTAACGGCGTGGGCCACGTGTCGGCCTCTGATTGGAGATTTTGGGCGGTTGCGCTCGAATTGAGGCGTTGAATTAGTGTACCACGCGGCGGTAGCTAGTTACCGCGCGGCGGTAGCTTGGTATATAGTCCTGGTTTGGCCGTTTTCACTTCATTTCTTTTAGAGAGGAGTTCTGGCCTGGTTTTCCTGGAGGAGGTGCTGCGTACCAGAAGGAAGTTCTCGCCACCGTGGGAGTTCCGAAGCTCCGATTCGCGAACCGAGTCCGGATCTGTGGAGGCAAGATCGTTGCGGTCCTTTTCATCGGTCTAAATTTGTGGCATGGCACCAAAGAGAACTCAAAGGGTAACGATTCTCAACTTTGACATGTGAAGTACTCTTCTTTTTGCATAGGAAACCCTCTCCCACGAGTGTGCGGTGAGTGTGAGGTTTTCCTTCGGGTAGATACGGTATATCCTCGTAGTTTTGCATATAGAGTTCGGAATTGAAGTACAAACATATGCATTGTGTGTGAAGCCCATCTGGACAGGTTGGTTTGGATTGGTGATGTTTTCATTATGCTTGTATTGGCCGGAGAAGACTCTGTGATGTTTGTTTTTTTCGGGTTTCTACACGGTAGATTGCAGCAGGGAACCTTGGGGACTAACTTCAAGTGGCACCCGAAAAACTGTGCAGAATCGCATTTCTGCCAGATACCGCGCGACGGTAATGATACCGCAGGCGTTAGCTCCTCGAGAGCTTTGTTTGTGGCCTGATTCGTGGAGACCTGGGGCCTGAGAATTTGGGGTTGAGAGCTCTGGGAGCCCAGCCAGGTGGTCTGTGAACCACCCGTATATCATAACTGGGTGATGTATTGATTGGAGAAATGGGACTGGGGAGGCCGACCCGTGTCGTGGTAGTCTTTTGCCCAACAATGTGAGCAACGGGGAAGTGTCGAACCTACCCAGTAGCTATATGGTGCGTCTGTGGGTAGTGATGTCTGTCGCAGGCATAGTTACGGGTCTTAGGCCTTGCGCAAGCCGTAAAGACTACCAAAATGCTCATAGTTGTTACCGTCTGGAGAACGGCGGTGCGTCCCTGGTTTTTGTCCGGACATCGAGAATGTGCCCTGAGAGCACGGGGTGTGTGGTCGTTCGTGCTTACGCCTGTGATGAAGTGTGCTTAAATTGCACTTTCATTATGATGTTTGGTTTTTGCTAATAATCTGCAGGGAAGGAGCTCCGCTGCCCCAAGTAAGAGGGCAAGGTTGTTATAATTTGGTCAGCTTTAGCTGACCGTTGCTTTGTTTTTCCACCGTTCAGTGGATTGTTCTTGCAGGAACAGATGAGCCAAGTGGCAAGTATCGGGCTAAAGCCCTTGATGTTGTACTGGCCCTCGAAGGCCAGAGCTAGTGTTTACTTTTACTGTTCTCATGTATGGTCGGCCTGCGTGCCGAAGTATGTAAAACACTTTAATTTAAGTTGAACATTGGAAGGGCATAAGGCCAAGACTCTATGTGTATTTGTTATTTCATTCCAGATTTGGGCTATAGTGGACATTCATGTTCTGTGATGGGTTCTTCTTACTTACTTAAAAGCTTCCGCTAGAATGCTCTGTGTTAGGTCTAGAAATTTTGTAATAGTGTTTGGTATTAACATATAACTCCGTTGACTGTTCGTGGAATATGGCGTGAAGCCCCAGCCGGACCTTCTGTCATATCACATGTGACGGATGGGGGTGTTACATCCTGTCCGACGGCTTTCTCTTCTCTAGTCGCTGCGGTTATTTGTTCGCCGCGACCTTCTTCTCTGGTCGTTGGTCGCTGGTCGTTGGTTGTACTGTCTGTCGCGACCTGTGTTGTTTCCACTCTACTCGTTGTTGCTTCTCGCTCGGACTGCTCCCTGTGTTCGTCGGGGTTCCTCTTGTCCGCCTCTTCTTCTTCCCGAGCGGGCTGTCTCCCTTTGCCCACTTACCCGCTTGTCATTTAACCGCTTATCTTAACCGCCTTGCATGGGTTCTTCTACTGCGACCTCTATTCCAGCTGGAGCGGCTATCCCCGTCCCTGAAGTCCGTGACGAATTGAGAATTACCACCATTTCCCTCACTGGAAAGAATAACTTTGTGGAGTGGGTGCATTCAATTCGCCGAGTCCTTCAGTCCAAATGATTTCTACATCATACCGACGACTGGCTTCGTAACGATGGTCGTGTTCAAACATGACTTCCCAAATCCCTTGATGGCGAACCTTACCACATGGTCATGTATCACAAGACGGCTAAGGCGGTGTGGAATGAGCTTCATTCTCTTTACTCATGCAAGGACAGTCTCCAACACCTCTATGACATCATCACTGATCTTCAGGGCCTTGACCCCAGCAGTGCTGCTGGCTTAACCTTCTTTGTTGCTCGGTCCAAGACGTTGGTTGAAGCCTGGATTCAGCATCAGCCGCCTACTACGGATCTTGTTGTCCAGCGCGCTCAAAAGGAAGCAGTCGGTATTGTCATGATGATGGCTCGTGTCCCGCCTCATCTTCAGAGTGTTCGGGCTCAGATCCTCCTGTCTGCTGCTACTCCCTCATTTTCTGATGTGTGTTCCATGCTGCTAAAGGTTTCACCACCTGATACTATCGGACCTCCCTCCACGACTCTTCTCCAGCACTCTTCGGCGTCATTACTACCTCTCCCTCCCCTTGCTCGTAGAGGACGTTCAGGCTCTCGGGGGAGGGGTCGAGGAGGTCGGTTGCGGCTTAAGTGTTCTTTTTGTGGTAAGTATGGGCATCTTGAGGCCACCTGCTACCGCAAGCATGGTCTCCCTTCTCGTCCAAATGCTTTTGTTGCTGCCCTCAGCCCGTCGGCCACTCGTGCTGATCATGATGAAGCCCGCCTCCACCTCCAATAACTTCAAGGGTTGTTCCACAACTAGCCTTCCTATGTTGCCTTCGTCTCTAATAAAGGTATCGTTTGTATTTCCACTAGTCCGAGCTGGACAGTGGATTCAGGTGCTACTCACCATATCACATCCCTGAAGTCACCCCGATACTTGGATTCTCCGCATCCAAAGTTTATCACCGTCGCCAATGGCAACACCGCTCCTGTCTCCAGCTCTGCTGACATACATCTCAATTCTTCTATTTCTCTTCGCTCGGCTCTCCATGTCCCGAGCTCTCTCTTTAATTTACAGTTTGTTAGTCGTCTCACTGCAGATTTGGATTGTTCTATCACGTTCATTCATTCTTCTTTTTTGATGCAGGATCGCAGGACGCAGAGTATCATTGGTAGAGGACGACTGCAAAACGGGCTCTACCTTCTTGATGTCTCTCCTATCATTCTCTCCTTTGTCTCCTAAGTTGACTGGAATCGGCATCTTGGGCATACTCCTTTCCTGTTCTCCGGAAGGCACTTCCTGATGTTCCGCTTAAAGTTTTTTCTTGTGATTCATGTATTCTAGGGAAACAACATCGTTCCTCGTTTCCCCCTCATTGTACCTGAAGCTTTGCTCCTTTTATGTTAGTTCATTCTGATATTTGGGACCTCTATAAAATAGCAAGTGTATCTGGTTATCGTTATTTCATTACTTTCATTGATGATTATTCACGGATGACCAGTTTGTACCTACTTCATGACCGCTCTGAACTTTCTCGTGTGTTCCGTGCTTTCATTCTTGAGACTCGCACTCCGTTTGCCGATACACTCAAAACGCTCCGAACAGATAATGCTCACGAATACACTAGTCATAAATTCAATACTCTCTGCTCTGAATTTGGGATTATTCATCAGACTTCGCGTGTCTATACCCCTCAAAAAAATGATGTGGTTGAGCGCAAAAATATACATCTTCTTGATGTTGCTCGCTATCTCATGATCCAAATGCATGTTCCCACGGCGTATTGGCATTTCGCGGTTTCCATGGCATGTCATTTCATCAACTGTCGCACTTCCTCTGTCCTCAACAACGCCATCCCGTTTAGTCTCCTCTGTCCCTCTACACCACCATTCTCTCTCACCCATCACACATTTGGTTGTACTTGATATATTCATTATCTCAGACCCTCCACTGACAAGTTCAATTCTCGGGCAAACAAATATATGTTTGTTGGTTACTCTTATACTCAAAAAGTGTATGTTTGCTACTCTCTCACTACACGCAAAGTGACTGTTTTGGGAGATGTTACCATTCTAGAAGATCAACCGTTTTTTCTACTTCATCATCACCTCCTCCATCGTCATCATTACCCTGACCTGTCGTTCCAGTTACGTCTTCACCACCGCCACTTCCCACCGAAGTCCTTGTTCACCACCAACCTCCTCTTCTTCGTGTCTACACTCGTCGCCCTCCTCGTTCCGCCGCCCCAATGCAGCCGGCTTCAACCTCTGGTACTCTGCAACCTGTTGATCTAACGTCGGCTTCCACCGCCCATTCCATGGCGAATTGTGTATCCTTATATCGCCTATCCCCGGCGCTTCAAGACTTTGTCACTATATTATCCTCTATTTTGTCCCTAATTCTGTGCAGGAGGCTCTCCAACATCTGGGCTGGCGGGCGGCCATGGACGAAGAAATGACTGCTCTCTGGGCAAATCACACTTGGGATCTGATCCCTCTTCCTCTAGGACAGACCCACATTGGCTGTAAATGGGTCTTTGTCATCAAGCACGCTCCTGATAGGACAATTGACCGTCTTAAAGCCCGACTGGTGGCCTGCAACTTCACTCAACAACAGGGTCTTGACTATGAATAAATCTTCTCTCCGATAGCGAAACTCAACATGATTCGTGTCCTCCTCTCCGTTGCTGTGCATCGCAAGTGGCCATTACATCAAATGGATAACAAAAATGCATTTTTAAATGGAGATCTTCAAGAGACAGTCTACATGCAGCAGCCTCTCGGGTTTGAGACCACGAGGGAGTCCCAAGTTTGTCATCTTAAAAAGTCAATTTATGGTCTCAAACAATCTCCTCAGACATGGTTCAATAAGTTCAATAAGCCTATTCGGGAGGTTGGCTTTACTCAGAGCTCGGCAGACTTCTCTCTGTTTACTCGACATCGAACAACAGGAACGGTTCTTCTTTTGGTGTATGTATATGACATCTTAATCACCGGAGATGATTCAAAGGGAATACAAGTGGTTAAACAGCACCTTAGTTCCATGCTTCAAACAAAAGATTTGGGGAACCTTCGATACTTCCTTGGCCTTGAGATCGCAAGACGTCCCGATGGCCTCGTTTTATCTCAATGGAAGTATTGTCTCGACCTTCTTCAGGATGTTGGCTATTCTGCATGCAAGCCGATTAACACTCTTATGGATGTCAATTACAAGTTGTGTGCACATTCTTCTGATGCAGATCTTCTTCTTTCAAATACAGAATATTATCGACGACTCGTTGGGAAGTTGATTTACCTAATGGTCACGAGACCGGACATATCCTTTGTTATTGGGGTGGTCAGTCGGTTTATGCATTTTCCTCGGATGTCTCATCTTCAGGCCGTCGAACGCATCCTGAGATATCTAAAAACTGCTCCTAGTGAAGGGCTAGCATACAAAACTTCTTCTCCTACTCCAACATTGGTTGCGTATTCAGATGCAGATTATACTGGTTCCCTGGATGATCGATGTTCTACCAGTGGATTTTGTACCAACTTTGGAGGTCACCTTGTTACCTGGTGCAATAAGAAACAAACTGTGGTTGCTCAATTTTCAGCTGAAGTTGAATACCGGTCATTAGCATCAGCTGTATCCGAGCTTACATGGCTTGAAAGTCTTAAGTGATATGCGAGTAAAACTTTTCTCACCAGCTACTTTACTCTGACAGTCAGGTTGTTATAAACATAACAAAGAACCCGGTCTTTCAAAAAATAACGAAACACATTGAAGTCGACTGTCATTTTGTTCGGGAAAAAGTTCAAATGAAGAAGCTGGAATTGAGACATGTTCCGGCTACGGACCAAGTGGCTGACATCCTCACTAAGGTCTTATCAAGTGCTTTGTTTTATCAGTTCTTGTCCAAGCTGGGTTCCTACGACTTGTACGTTCCAGCTTGTGGGAGAGTGTTAGAAAAGACAATGTAAAGGCCCATGTTTTGGCCCATTTGTGTATTTTTTTCCTATTTGTTTTAGTCTCACATCTTGAATTTTGGATTCTTCTCTCCCTATATATTTGTACTCATACTTGTATTTACATATTGAAGAAGCATATACAAGGTTGACTGGTTTTCCTGCATTACTCGTGTACTTCCCTACAGTGATGTTATTTTTATTTATGTGTATTCTTTATTTTTCGCACTGTTGTTTTGTTATCAGCACCCTGCACTTATAAAGGATTGTGTTGTACTCTTTTTTTATTATGCTTGAATGTATGGAATTTAGGGTTGCTCTTTAGGTTTTTGTCTCGTTCCCTCCTCCTTCCTCTTCCTCACCTCCGTCGGCCCTCCCCCTTCCCGGATTCCTCTCAAGTTTGTATCACACTGGCACACCAGTCTGTTGTTGTCCAATTTTTATCAGGCTGCTAGAACATTGTCAAGTCTCTTCCAAGCTACCTCCAACTCAGTCCAGCCCTTAGGACGCCAACCTTCTATTGTCCATTCTTTTCTTCTTTTCTTCTTTTCTTTCTATATATCTTCATCAGTTGTGTTAGCAAAAAAAAAATTTCCATACTTTTTTTTGTCTTAATCAAGTAAATTCATTGATAACAATGTAATATCTTTGAGATCATGAGCCACAATAATACTACAATACGTATCATAAATCCTTGAATCTTAAAAACTTATCATTCTTAAATAATGATACCTAATAAATTCTTCTTCATTACTCCATCCTCTTGATTTTCAAAATTTAGTTGAAAAGATTCATCATCAGCAAACCATTGAAGCATTAACCATAACTCTCTAAATCTTAGTAATCATCTCACATGGACCTAAACCAACACCTCTGTGAATCTTCTTCATAGCTCGTTCAACTTAACCTTTTAAGGAACAAACATTTTTCCTTTTTATATTCCAAAAAAAAACACTTTAGTAATTTGTCAAAATAGAATTTCCATCTTTTAATCAAAATTTTAAACTTTTATTAAAATCACATTATCTTCACTTATGACACAATTAACATGATCAAAATTTTGTAGATCCCTCATATTGCCAAAACAATGTCATTTTTTCTACTCTTTGATAAAAATGGAGGTGACGGGTTTGAGTCCTGGAAGCAGCCTCTTGCAAAAATGCAGGGTAAGGTTTGCCTACATTTCACCCATGTGGTGGGACCTTTCCCCGGACCCTCGCTACGCGGGGATGCTTTGTGCACCGGGCTGCCCTTTCGATACAAGTGGAGCTAAGTTTGCGTCTTCTGATTATTTTGAGGACCTACATACTTATTCAGCAACAGTGGGAGTCAGTGGGATAGTCAAGCGGAGGTGATCTTACTCTATGTGGAGTGAATGGGATCCAGAGATAACACCACAGTGAGAACTCAAGAAGCACCAACATAACCTAATTTTATTGTTACCACGGACTTGTACATACATATATGTATGTGTGTGTATGTGTGTTTGTCGCCAGTGGAACGTTAATAAAAATTTGGCAGTCATTAAGGTACTGTAAGAGCTTGAAACTTGTAACACAAGATTAATAGAGAAAATCATGATCATGCAGGAGGCGTAAAGTAGGCAAACCATCAAACCACATTTATTTTCTATAGTTGTCCTCGCAAAGCTTCTCACTTTCATTATTATAAAAACTACTATATAAATCCCTAAAGGTAGCTTTTGAATTGCATACGACTCTTTTGCAAAAAACAAAACTTAGCAAGTACTTATCTTTTGCAACTCTTAAGCACATATCTTTCCTTTAATATATTTTATCTGCACAGTTTACAACCAAATATCCTATTTATGAATTATTAATTCTAATATTTTAGAACTCTTTTGAGAAGTTAAATCTAACACAATCTAGCTCTTTTAAGTAATGCAAATCATTTTGCAGTCTATTAAAAAAAGTCAACTTGATCTTTAGTTTAAGTATTGTCATTTTCCGTGCATTGCTTTTCTTCTTGAGCACTGGAGACTTGCAAGCTGCTCTACTAAAAAATAGTATACCTAAGATAGTTACTACAAAGAGACCCGACAACAAAATATACTTATAGTGTTCAATGAAAAAAATTTGTACAAAATTTACTTCTTCTTAGACACTGAAGTATCAGAAGCACACTTCAGTGGGCTTTGTTACCTTTAATAAAAGGTCAAAGCCAGAGAGTACAGTAGAAAATTAGATAGTCATGCTTCTAAACTGCTTTTTTCTCATAAATCCCTTGGATGTTCTGTGTACTAAAAACTACAATAAGTTATCCATATTCCTTCACATGCCCACACAACTCTGAATGCAAAAAAAAAACAGAACCTCTGTGCTTTTAACAAGCAAGTTGAAACTATTTTAATAATGCACCATAACTTGATAAATAGGTTTCATTCTTTGGGTTATAAAATGATTGCGACTACAAAATAACTGATTGTAGTACTAAATTGGAAAATTAAAAAAAATCAAATGGACATAAACAGTAGCATCAGCAGCCATGGCCTAATAAAACTAATAAATGTCAAGAATATTCCCTTCTCCTATGAATCTCAACCCAATCATCTTATAAGGCTCATATTCAACTATGAACATGGCATAGCTTTCATTTATTTAAAATAAATAGATTAAAATCAAAGGACACACAAATGTAGAATATTTCATAATTGATGATCATTTGTGGAGTGTTTAGGAGTTCACTTGAGATGAATATGATGAGCATAACAAGCATATTTGATTCAAATTTCATGATAAATAATAAAAGATACAGCTTTCAAACTCCAACTTGTAAAAATAATTCAATAAATGAGAGATAATTCTGGTATTATTTCTCATGACAATAATAGAAAAAAAAACACAAATAATTGATAACATGATCTGAATGCTACATGGACTGGTATCTTGTCATGAATCTGAGCTTGGGTGTGGGATGATAAGAACCTTATGCCGATTAGTACTTCCTATGATCAAGAACCTATTAGAAGGTATTCAAAGAAGTAGGAATATTTGGGTTTGTTGTATAAGCCCACTGATAAATCTTTATCGACATAACTTTCAATGAGCAAATCTTTTACAACAATATTGGATTTAATTCATGTGCACTCACCCCCGAGCCCTGAGTAACCGGCGTCTCTGTGCCATGCTGCAGATGGTTAGCAGAGAGAGCAAGCTGGCCCGGCGAATCCGAGCGGGCTGCCAGGGCTGGAGACCTTCAAGAGAAAAAATCACTTCGTCGACATGCTCCATCATCTCCCCGGATTCCTGCGTTTCCAACAGTGTAGAAGTCTCCGAGAAAGCGACCGAGGGCTCTGTGCTCTTTAGACCCCCATTACTTCCTCGCATCATCTTCCATCCCTTCTCCACACTCCTCCGTCCCTCCTCGTCCACGAAGGAGAAGAGGTCATCGGGCTCGTGGAGCGATAATGGCGACAGATCGGGGTCGAGGGACCAGGGAGATGACTCCTGGGAGGAGAACGGGACGGGGAGACCATGGCGGCGATCTTGGTGGCTATCTTGCGAGGAGAGGAGATCGCGGAGGACGGATTCGTCAGATCCACCGTCGGAATCGAGGAGGGATGTTTGGGAGAAGTTTCGAGTGTCACAGCGGGCTCGCCGCCCGTAGGTTCGGATCATCTTCTAGGGCAGAGTGGAGCGTAGGCTTTGTTCATTCGAGGCCGGTGAGGAAGGAAAGAAACTCGGGAGGTTCCGGAATCGTCGGATCAGGAGGTTCTGCGCGCAGGAAGCGGAAATCGAGGACCGGCAGGCCCGGCACCAAGGTTGAAGTGCTGCTCTCTCCTCCTCCTTCTTTTCTTTTTTTTTTTATTTTTTTTATTTTATTTTTTTGCTGCTTATAAGTTATATAACTTATAAGTTATAACACCATCTTTTTTTTGTGATTTTCATTAGACAGTTATTATAGGTGATTATTAGTATAAGTCTGTATTTAGCTATTCACACTTCAAAATTTTTAAAAACACCTACTTTTTATAGTTAACCACAAATGGTGCATCCTTCCCCCATTGAAGCCGCCACTTTCCCACAAGTTAAGGTATTAATACATTTTTGCGCGTGTCGAGACTGATTCGGAACGATCCATTGGATTTTGTGTCACTCTAAGGTAAACTTCTATGCTAGTGATACTGCAAATAGTCATTCAACACTAATGAGCTATTGTGGACTATCTTGAGCTTGGCCTCAACATTCTCAAGATAGTCCACAATAGTTCATCGGTGTGGAATAGGTATTTGTAATATCTTCAGCGTAGAGTTTTGCCCTAAAATGATACGAAACTCAATGGGTCGTTCCGAGTCGGTCTCAACACGCACGGGCATATATTAATACATTAACAATCTCTTCTTATGTCCGTCGTAAACCCGACGTCGGAAAAAGTGTAATGTGTGTAGTGTTCAATCAAACATGAAACACTCACAACCGTGTCCATCACACTTTGTCAGAACAAATTAAACGTTAAATAAAGTAGTTGTATGCATGCATAAGAATAAACAGAAAAACTCAGCAGTATCATAACAAAGTCAAAAGTAAAATCACATCACAGGTACCAACACACCTAGTGTCTCATGGCCAGCTAAAAAACAAAAAATAGTCCAAACAAAACAAGTGGAACAAATAAGAGTTAAACAGTGCTCTAAGTAGAAGAAAAATCACAGAAATACTCTAGGAATCATCGTCCATCAGATCATCTTTGTCAGGATCTCAATCTGACATGCTCCTTCATCAGCAACAATTCTTGTATTTTCCAGCAGATAATTTTATTTAAAATGAATTCCAACTTTTGAAAAAGTACATGTATCTAGTTCTACTTGTAAGAACGTAGTACTTTATAATTAGCTTCGAGGACACCTAACATAGAGTATTGTGTGTTCTATTACAGAATCAATTATCTGTTTTCACGGAAACGATCTTATGGACTTTTGGACACCGCAGTTGTATCTGTGTTCTTATGTTGAATGTCACGGTTACTATTCTTCAGAAGTTAACTGAAACTCATCAAATGTGAAATGTAACCAATCAACAAGAGAAGAGTCAAACTGAGACATATCATGCTATCAAATATGGAATAACACTCTCCTCCAAGGTAAGAAAGACGGATTCAGATGAACTTGTTAACATCAGAATGTAGAATGAAAAAACTTACCGGATTCGTACTCAGCAACCCTGAACATCAACGGAGCACAACACGCTTGATTTGACCAAGAAAAGTGGAAAGAATCGAAACTTTTGGACTTACGCTGCACTGAATCGGCTAACCTTAAACTAAGGCTGAACGTAAATACCTTGAGTCTCATTTCCCCACTGTTTTGATTAAACGGTCTCTGGGCATTCCTTTCATCAATGGATCTGTCAGGTTATCCTTCGATCGCACATCAATCAAGGTGATAACATCATGTTCTTTTAAATAATTAAATAAAGCATGTCTCAGTTGTACTTATCTTCTCTTAGTATGAAAGAGGACATTCTTGATGACTTGAACTGCTGACTGATTATCACCGTATAGGCTCAAAGAATTGACGTGCAGCCTATACAAGAGAATGTATAGAATCAAATTCTTGATCCAGTCTACCTCTTCACCAGGCGAAGCTAAGGCAAATAACTCGGCTTTTATAGACGATAAAGTTATATAAGTTTGTCTTTTGGTTTTCCAAACAACAACAGCTCCACTCATAGTGAATATGAATCCACTAGTAGACTTACTGTTATCAACTTCTGAACACTACGAGGCATCAGAGTATCTATTCACAGTAAGAGGGTAACCAACGTAGCACAGAGCATGATCTTTATTACCTTTTAGGTATCTCACCATCCTCTATAGGGCATCCCAATGTTCTTTGTCTGGACTACTGGTAAAGCGACTCAGCATGTCAATAGAGAAGACAATGTCTAGTCTTGTACAACTTGTAGCATACATGAGGCTACCAATGATCTTCGAATACTTTACTTGGTCAATCCTGGTCCCTTCATTCGGACGCAACTTGATGTTCGGCTCAAACGGTGTCTCTACGGGCATATAGTCTTTATAACCCCAAGTAAAAAGAATTTGTTCTACATAGTGAGCTTGACTAAGAGTAATACAACTCTTGTCTACTCTAACTTTTATTCCTAAAAGGGTATCAACGAGACTAAGGTCCTTCATGTCAAATGCTTTTGCAAGAGTGGATTCAATATCCCTTACTGCAGCAAGATCTTACCCCAGAATCAACATGTCGTCCACATACAGGCATATGATGACTGTTTTATCTGACATTTAGCGGTGATAGAGGCACTTGTCTGAGAGACTGGACTGAAATCCAACGCTCTTTACCACTTGATTAAATTTCATGTATCACATCTTAGATGCTTGTTTAATCTCATAGACTGATTTATCTAGCTTGCACACATTTTTTAGATCTTTATGTACATAACATTTAGGTTGTGTCATGTAGATCTCTTCATCAAGCTCTTAAATCAAGAAGGTTGTCTTTACATCAATCTAATCAACTATAAAGTTCTCAATATAAGTTAAGAAAAGAAGAATTCTAATAGTAGATAAGTTACATATAGATGAATAGGCGTCAAATTAGTCAATTCCTCATGTTGTTTATAACCCTTAGCTACTGGACGTGCTTTATATCTGGCTATAGACTCATCATTATGCAATTTCTTCTTCAGTACTCACTCGCATCCTAGGACTTTAGCTCCTTTCGGTAGGTCAACTAGATGTCAAGTGTTGTTTTGTAGCAGCGAGTTCATCTCATCATTGATGGTTTCTGCCCACATTAACGCACTACCTAGATAAATGTATATAGTTGTTCTAGGTCTCATCTTAGGTCTCTTAAGGTCTTGTATTCTCATATAAGCAATACAACAACAAGCCTTTAGAGTGTTATATCTATAAGGATGGTCATGTCACAACTCATACGGAGTAGAGTTGAGTTTTGAGTTAGGCACTATTTAGAATGTGATTTGTGGTTAGGATTGCTTTCCCCCGAAAAGAATTAGGAATGTCAGCTGTGAGGAGCATAGAATTCAACATCTCTGTTAAAGTTCTATTCTTACACTCACTGATACCATTCGACTAGGGTGAATAAGGAGTTGTGATTTCTAGGAGTATACCTTCAAAGACACAAAAGTCCTTAAACCCAGTTGCAGTAAATTCTCCCCTTCAATCACTTTTAAATATCTTAATCTTTAATTTTAATTTGTCCTCAACACAAGTTTTAAGGTTCTTGAAGATCTCAAAGGCTTTATCTTTCGATTTCAATAGTTAAACATGACAATATCTGGAAAAATCATCGATAAAGGTAATAAGATACCTTATTCCTCTCTACTGGCATGACTTCAAAAACCATAGAGGTCGGAATGTATCAATTCAAGAAGTTGTGTGATCCTAGATACTGACTTGAAAAGATTTCTAGTAATCTTCGTTTGAGCACAAACCTCGCACCTATAAAATCGAATATAAAGATCTAACGGGATGTTATGACTCTTAGTTATATCTCGCATTTTCTTATAGTGCGCATGTCTAAGTCTATTGTGCAATAGCTTGAGATCAATCAGAGCTGAACTCACTTGATTAATGCACTTGTTATATATGCTAAGTCGATACATATCATTGATCATATACACACAACCAAAATAGTATGAATTAACAGCTAAGGTTATTCTACCGTTTTGAGTTGTGAAAGAAATTCCAGTATTATCTAATAAACTCATGGAAATTAAATTTTTTTGTTGAACTAGGAACTATTCTAACATGTTTTAAAATTAGAGTTTTACCTGAAGAGAGTACCAGTTCTGCTATTTCAGAATGAGTAACCTCAGTCTCTTCTCCATTACAGTTTTCAACTTTGTCATGAACTGCTCTGACCTTTGAGAGAAGACCTCTATCATTTGTGACATGACAGGTAATACCGCTGTCTAGCCACCACTCAGAAAACGTACTACTGTGACTACTCCAATCATAGCCACAAAGGATTTGAGATCAAAGTTATCTGCCACCATATTCGTCACATTTTGTGGGGCTTCCTCATTTTTTCTTTTTGGACTCTTGCATTCAGCGGCCTAGTGACCACACTTGATGCAGTTGTGGAACTTGCCCTTCTTCCTTTTGAGAGAAAATTTTTTGGTCGTCAACTGTGCAGTGGTGTCATCCTTAGGTACCCGGGGCTTCTATGAAGTCTTGATAGGTCGAGAAACAAAGTTGATAGCCTGTGAGGGCCGAGCAACTTACTCCGAACTTTTCCCAACAATGTTCTAGTCCTCAATGTAGATGAACCTTTTGAGTTCATCTAGAGTGATTTTCTCCTTCAGTCTGTGCATTTCAGTCTTGAAGACGAGCCATTTAGGAGCCAGCTTGCTCAAAATCAGATACACAAAAATATTATCGGTCACATTAGACTGATTGTCCTCCAGCTTGTGACGCGAGTTTTCTGGTTCTATGATCCGAGGGGTGACTGATAAGTTTGTTTTGAACCTGAAGTTGAAGAACTTCTCTCTAATAAGCGACTTTGACAGTCCTTCCTCTGTATGGAAATGTGCATTCAAGCGGTCCCAAATCTCCTTTGAAAATTTATACGTGTAGGAGGTCAGGACAAGACGAGGATTCAGGGAGTTCAGGAGATAGTCCATGCAGAAATCCTCATCCTAGTTCCACTGATATTCGTTCACATCGTCACGAGTAGTGACGAAATCACTCCGAATAGTATAGAAAATTTCTCGTTCCTCCATTCCTAGTTGGACTTGAATTTTCCAACTGAGAAAGTCAGCGGCGTCAAAAGACTGCAACTTGACGGTATCGAGCGCACTTTTCTTCGACATCTCGCTAGACTCAAACAAATTAAAATTTTAGAATGAGGTCACTTGAGCCGTGTGAAGACAAGTCCAAATTTCGGATCCAATCCAGAAATAATATTAGTTTGCTCCTCCTTTTCAGTTGAGCATAGTCGACAATGACAAGTTTGGATCAACAAAACTCCACTTCTGATTGAATCTCTCCACTTGAATGAAAGGCCAAATTTGTAGGTTGAAGGGCTCGAAAACTTTAGGGACCCTTCTACAAAATCTAGAAAAAAACCGACAACAAAGAAGACCTCTAAAGAACAAAAAAGAGAGAGGCCCCTTCTCCATGGATAATAGCAACTGCAGCGCACAAAAATATGGAAGAAAAAAGATCTCTCGAGTTATAGAGTTTTTCCCCTTCGATATAGCAACTGCAGCGCACAGTTCCACAAATAACCACAGGCTGTCCTAGATCGATAAAGGCTATAAGAGGAGCAACAGTCTTATTCTTGAGGAGATTTGGTGCCAGGAGGATCAGGATCAATGGTGAAGAACACGGCAAATCCAGAACGATTGGATCGTGATTTGAGATAGCTAACCTCCTTTACCAGCGAGAAAACCGCGATTCCATAGCGACGAAATGTGTGACGAGAACAGGCGGCGAAATCTTGACAAAGATTGGCGATAATCGCACAGAAGGCAACTTGGCGTACACGGTGGCGGATCCGTGCACCGACGGTGACAGATCTGAATGGCGCAGCGCTGATGCCTCACACGAGCAGCGTCAGAGAGGACACTTCTCTCGATCTGCTCCAGAAAAAAAACACAGCTGGATTTCTCCTTCTGATCAGCGACGATGGAAGCACTTGATCCGACGACATCGGGAAGAAACCATAGAAACTCCTTCTGGATCGGAGATGTGGCAACAGATCAAAGCAGAAGACCGACTAGGAACGACTTGCGACGGAGACGAATCGCGATCCTGCTCGAACAGGGACGACAACGGAGATGAATCGAAATCCTCCAGCGCCGATGGGATTTGCGATCGGGATGAGAAAACTGGCGAAAACAGTAGTCAGAAAGAGGATCGTGAGCGGCATTGAAAAACAAGAGCACGAGAGCGGAGAACCTAAACCGTATATCTTGAGAGGTGAGTGTTATTCCACATTTGATAACACGATCTGACTCGATTTGACTCTTCATCCATTGATCAGTTCCATTTAACATTTGATGAGTTACAGTTAACTTTAAAAGAACAGTAACTGTGATATTCCACATATAAACACATATATAACTGCAGTGTCCAGAAATCCATAAGATCATTTCCTTCAAAATAAATAATAGATTTTGAGGCAGAACCTACAATACTCTATGTTAGGTGTCCTCTAAGTTAATTATAAAGTACTACATTCTTATAAGTAGAACTAGATACATATACTTTTTCAAAAGTTGGAATTCATTCTAATGAAATTTTTTGTTAGAAAATATAAGAACTGTTGCTGATGAAGGAGCATGTGCAGATTGGGATCCAGACAAGGATGATCTGATAGATGATGATTCCTAGAGTATTTCTGTGGTTTTTCTTCTGCTTAGAGCACTATTTAACTATCCTTTGTTTCACTTGTTCTGTTTGAACATTTTTTTGCTCTTTAGTTGGTCATGAGATACTACTTGTGCTGGTACATATACTGCGATTGTACTTTTGAATTTGTTATGATGCAGTTGAGTTTTTTTGTTTATTCTTATACATGCATACAACTGCTCTATTTAACGTCAAATATATTCTGTCAAGTGTTTCCAGCCACCCTCAAAAGGCAAGCTTGTTGTAACACCCCAGTTTTTGCAACATGGTCAGTCTGCAGTTCTGGAAATTTTTGGGTTTCTGGCAGGGGGCACACGGCATGCGACACGGGCGTGTCGCAGGGCGTGTCGAGGCCGTGTCGACACTCGGCCCAAGTGTCGACACTTTCGCTCGACAAAGTGTCGAGAGTGGGGCACACGGCCTGCGACACGGGCGTGTCGTAGGGCGTGTCGAGGCCGTGTCGACACTCGGCCCAAATGTCGACACTGTCGCTCGACAAAGTGTCGAGAGTGGGGCACACGGCCTGCGACACGAGCGTGTCGTAGGGCGTGTCGAGGCCGTGTCGACACTCGGCCCAAGTGTCGACACTTTCGCTCGACGAGTGTCGAGACTGGGGTACACGGCCTGTGACACGGGCGTGTCACAGGGCGTGTCCCGCTTGGTCGACGATCTTCGCTCGACGTTTTTCCGCGGAGTCGACACAAAGCCTGTCGACGGGTGTCGAGACTTGGCACACGGCTTGGGACACGGGCGTGTCCCAGGCCGTGTCATCTCTCGGGTTGGTTTCGAGGCCGTGTTGTTGGAGGCACACGGCCGGCCACACGGCCGTGTCACTGGGGACACGGGCGTGTCGGATTGAACACGGGCGTGTCGGATGCCCGTGTGTAGTTCCAGGCGCGTCGATTTGAGACGGCGAATGAGGCACACGGCCCTGGACACGGGCGTGTGCCAGGCCGTGTTCGGCCCAGGTCTTTTATTTTCCAGGCGAATCGTGGTCATTCTTTCCCAGATTTTGGGATCTGACGACTCAGGACTGTTCTTGGGGAGTTAAGTCCGATTTTTAGGGTTGGAAACCCTCATTGTTTTCCAAGTCTTCTCTTTCTAAGTTCTTGAGAAAAGCTAGAGCAAGGAGGAAGAAGAAGAAGGTCTTGGGCTGTAGAAAGGGTTTCGGTGCTCCAAATCGCGAGCCGAGTCCGAATCCGTGAAGCTTAGATCGTTGCGAAGATTTCCATCCGGCTATTTTGCCATGGCAAGGAAGAGGAGTCGGAAGGTAACGACATCTCTCCTCTCGGTCGTTAGGATGCATGTATTAGCATCATTTAGTTTTCTTTCTCTCTAATTTTTGGGCACCAAACTCTCAAATGAGAGGGGTTTTGGTTTGCCAAGTTTCAAGAGGAACTTCCGGGTTGATTGAGTCCGTCCCCGACATATTTTGCATTAGAGATCCGCTTCGCTAGTGGATTAGGCATGGTGGATGAAGCCGTAGTCGCGACCGTTAGTCCGACTCGGTGATGTTGCATACGAACTTAGGGATTCGTAGAGATTTCCGTTGCGGCAAGATGTTGTTTGTGTTGTGGTGGTGATTATCCCGTTTGTTTGAAAAGGGTACGTGTAGTCGGACCCGGACAAGGTTAGCTCCTCGTGGCGGTAGATGGTTTCCTTGAGGGACAAGGTTAGCTCCGTATGAGTTGGAGATGGTTTCCTTGGTGGACAAGGTTAGCTCCGCACGAGTTGGAGATGGTTTCCTTGGTGCGCGGGAACGCTGCAGTACAATGAGGGATCATGATGTATTTAGTCTTGGTTTGTGGTGTGTCAAGGCGTGGCTATGTCTCTGTGGTCGGCTGGCTATCCCGTAACATGTGCGTCATGTGTGGAGAGTGTCCCGGCGAGACTAGTCCCCTTCTGTGAGACTGACGAGAATGCCAAGCTTGGGGCAAGCCCGGGCAAAGAGGCCATGAGCGGGTGGGGTCCAGCAAGGCTTCTTAGAATCGGTCGGTCTGTGTTTGTTGGAATCCTGACATGAGACGTCAGAGCTTGCAGGCAAGCCCGGGGCTAAGCCCACGAGCGGGTGGGGCCTTGGCAAGAATTTCTTGTGGCGGCCTGTGCGCCGTTTGAGGGAGAGGTGTCTCCCTTAGTGTTTGCGGCTTTATGCCAATGGGGAAATGTGAGTACCCAAATGATGTGATGTTGTGCTAGATGCATACGCTGTAGGGTACCTTGGGTGAAGCCCGGGTGTTGCATTCATGTTGCATGGTAGGCCCTTTCTTTATATGCTCAACCAATAGAGAACATGTTTGATGATTGAGACATCCAAGCCTGTTTTAATGCTTTTCTATTTATAGATGTTTATTTGCATATGAAGTGCTGACTTGCAGGTTGGAGGGTTCCCCGGGGTCCGTTAGGGGCGGCCGGGAGGAGATGTGTTGTTACACAGTTTGAGGTCAGCCTTTGCTGACCCACGTTACTAATAATTTTTACAGGGCAAGGATCGCATGCAGGAGCTAGCACGCCGGCCAAAAAGGCCTAAGCCCATGAAGTGTTTTTCCCTCTTTTGTAGTACTACATTTATGATGATGTTTGTTTGAGACTCTTTTGTCCGGCTTGCATGCCGAGGTAGACTAGGAGTGCTATGCACATTCATGATTGTACTTTTACTTGAGTATGGACTTTTGTGGTAGGCCTTAAGGCCTTAGTTGTAACTCTTTTGGTTAGTGGATAACTTCTAGTTGTGCTTTGTTTCCGCTGTGTTGTGCAAGTGTTTTGAGTTTGGGTAGCTATATCAACTTATAATACTAAAGCTGTGGCGTTCGTATGTTGTGGGGCCCCGGCCGGACCCATATTATACGTCCACTACAGGGGAGGTGTTACACTTGCACTTGGTTTCATTCTTTAAGAGAGGGGACCATTGATAATTTTGCAGAACTTGCAAGACAATTTGTTGATCAGTTTATCGCAAATCGGAGAATTGTTCAAGACCCCTCACATTTGTCTTGAATTCGCCAAAATGAAAGGGAATCCTTGAAGGACTTTTTTTGCCGATTTACTGCAGAAGCCCGCCAGACTCCAGGGGTTGACCCTGAGCTCTTGAGGGGCGTGTTTCTTGGAGAACTTCGCCCTAGTGATTTCTATTCAGCTCTCATGAGGGAAACCGTACCCAGTTATCCAGATCTTGTTCATCGGATCAAGGCTCAGATAGCAGCCGACGAGGTCATTGATGCGCATCGTCAGCAATTTGAGGGCGGACAAAAAAGGAAGAAGGGGCAGAAACAAGCCCCCACAAGACATGAAGAGCAATGCCAGAAAGAGCAATGTAGTGATAACTGTCAACGGGACCCGCCAAGGAATGGGGGTCAGCGTCCGCCTCAAGAATACACTCCACTAAATACAACCCACACTAATGTGATGTATGCAATACAAGATGATCCAGCATTCCAAATACCAAGAAGCTCGCCCGCAAACCCCAGAGTCGACCAAACAAAATACTGTGACTGTGAGTTTCACCACGCAACCGGTCACACTACTGAGGAGTGCTCCGAGCTGAAAAATGAAATCGAGCGTCTTGTCTGCCAAGGGTTCCTCAGAAGATTTCTACAGGGACAAGCGTATGGCCAACAAGCGCAACGTCAAGAAAGAAACCAGCAGAACGCACCACATGGGGCTTCCGATGCCAGACAAGTGGTAGGTAACATCGAGACCATCGTCGGGCCCCACTCCTCTCTACCCAAATATTTTCAGTAGGAATTACAGATGAAACTCACAAGAATCTGGAACTCGGCTTAGATTCCACTATCTCAATCCTTTGGAGAAGAGGATCTCCAAGGGGTGCAGATTCCTCATCAAGATCCACTTCTCATTGGCGTAGTGATTGGAGATCCATGTTTCAACGTTAAAAGAATTCTAATAGACAATGAAAGTTCAATCGATGTTTTATTTTTATCCACTCTCCGCGGTATGAAACTTACTCCACAACATCTCAGTCCCACTACAAGTGTAGTGCCCCCCACCCAACCTTTTGCCTGGGTCGGGCCGGAGGGGTACTACTGGCCCATGACGTCCACTCAGTGCTCTTAGGGGAAACGATCCACTCTAACCAAGCACTAGATGGTCGTCTTGCTCGGCTCAAATCATAACATCCACAACCCATCAAAGTATAGCGGAAGCATTAACAGGAAACCATTGCAGACATAAATATCACATCATGTTCATACATAAGTTCTAGGGCCGAAGCCTAAGTATTTATATAAGCCCGTGGGATATACATGCACTACAAAAAATCCTCATACTCTATATCTCTATGCTGCTCGGCGGTACTCACGTCTCTAAACTCTAGGGACGACGGGGGTGCATCTGCTCGAGTAGTTTAGCTCATTTATTAGTATGAAATTATGCTAATAAACTCTTTTTTTATGAACTTTTTTTTTGTTTTTTATGTAGTTTAGCTCATTTATTAGTATGAAATTATGCTAACATTTTTCTTTTGTTAACTTGTAGGAAAAAAAAATTTGGCTCAATTTTTTTGATATCATAGTTGGTGATGATCCAAGCCTAACAAAGAAGTTCTACTTTATGAGTCATTGCAGTGACAAACGTCAATCAAATATTCTAGATGTAATATTATGTCGTTTTCTTGTATATCAACATTATCTATAAACCTATTTTTGTTGGTTTTGAAGATTTACAATGTTAATTACAGCTTGTATCATTATAAGTTTTTTTGTATAGTAATGCATGTTATTTCTGGAACTACAAATGTACTGTTCTTTTGGACTGTAATTAATATGGATTTTAGAACTGCAATTGTTACTTGTACAATATCTTGCATATGAAACTGATATATTCCACAAAAATCTATAGAAAATAGGAGGTCTAAGCTGCAAACAAAGTAGAACTAGTGTTTGCTCATTTGTAGTTGATTACGGTTCGCACATATAGTTTTTTTGGGCGAATAGATGACTAAGCAATTCGCTTGTGGCTGCTCAGTTGTACTTGCTTACAGTTAGATTTTTAGGTATAATTACAGTTGTAATTGCAGTTAGATATTTAGGTATAAGTATATTTGTAAATACAGTTAAAAATATGACTAGAACACTAATTAAAATTACAACTGCAATTATATAGCTGCAAAACTAAGCATCAAGTGCTATCTGTTAGTACAGGAATGAAACTGAAAACAATGGAGGACTTACAACTGGAGGCGTGAAACAGTATAACAAAATGTGAAGCAACGAGATTTTAGGGTCGCAAGAATGGAAAAGTTCCGTCTGTGTTCTATGCGAATTTTTAGGGTCGCAAGAATGGAAGTGTACCGAAAAGAAGCCTGCAATGATCGCAGGAATGGAAAAGTTTCGCCCGAACCCCGGATGAAGATGAAGCAACAGGATTTTAGGGTGGGAAACGACGATTGGTTTTCGGCGGAGGAGAGGACGAAATCTTCCGTCCGCAAATTTTTTTTTCCACCCAAACCTACAAAAGAAGTGGAAAAAAAATTAGCGGTCCTATTTATTGGAGGACCATCCCTTGAAATGCTTAACGTATAGAAAATTTTCTACTAATGTGAAATTGATATTTCCATTTCAAAACAAATAGACGGGATTCTCCAGTTCTTTTCTCCAACGTGGCACACTGTCACCGATATCTGCTATCGGAATTATCCCAGCTTCTATTCCTTTCTCAGGCTCTGCTGGAGAGCTTTATAAGCCAGCGGGATGAGGAGGCTACTGTGTCCGGCCATCTTCTCTCCCCTGCCCTCCGACTCTTCTAAGGGCCTGTTTGGGAGGGTTTTTTAGTTCCTTTTCATTTTCTGGAAAAAGCTAGCACACTTAAGAAAACCGTTTGGATTATCTATCGGTGGGAAAAGCTACAGCGAAAAACTTCATTTTCTCATCTTTTGGAAAAGTCACTTGCCATCTACTTTTACCTTTTTGAAAAGCACTTTTTCATCACAAAATTTATGCACGGGAGCAAATTTTTCGCATGGGCACGAAATTTTCATCCGGGCTGGCGTTTTTCGCCCAAGTGCGGGGTTTTTCGCCCGGGTGAGCTTTTTTCGCCCGAGTGCGGTTTTTTCGCCCGTGCATGATCTTTATCGCCCGGGCGGGTTTTTTTCGCCCGACCGATTTTTTTGCCCGGGATCGAATTTTTTCGTCCGAGCTCAAATTTTTCGTCCGGACACGAATTTTTCGCCTTGGCCAGATTTTTTAGTCCGTGCACGAGATTTTTTGCCTGAGTGCGTTTTTTTCGCCCGAGTGCAGTTTTTTCGCCCGTGCACGATTTTTTTTTGCCCTGATGCATTTTATTCGCGCGGGCCGATTTTTTCTTCCTATAGTGATTTTTTTTGCACTGACGCAAATTTTTCGCCCGGGCGACATTTTTTGCCCAGGCGTGATTTTTTCACCCGGACGAGATTTTTTTCCCGGGCGCGACTTTTTTCGTCCGGGCGCAATTTTTTGCCCGGGAGCGAATTTTTCATCCGGGCTCGAATTTTTCGCCCAAGAGCGATATTTTTTCATCGGAGCTTGTTTTTTTCGCCGGTGAGCGGTTTTTTCTCCCAGACGAAATTTTTCGCCCGAGCGCGTTTTTTTCGCCAGAGAACGAATTTTTGCCCCGAGAGCTGTTTTTTCGCCCGGTCGTGTATTTTTCGACAGGGCGCGAATTTTTCGCCCATGAGCTATATTTTTTTGCCTGGGCGCATTTTTTTTGCCCAGCCGAGATTTTGTCGCCAGAGCGCCCCCGTGGCGAATTTTTTGCTCCGACGCGATTTTTTTTGCCGAGATGTGATTTTTTCGCTCGTTCGTGATTTTTTTCCTCAGCCGCGTATTTTTTCGCCCGGATGCTATTTTTTTCGCTTTCGGGAAAAAATATCAAGTCTGTGAGAAAATATCGTGTCTGGGCTAAAAATTCATGCCCGTGCAAAAAATTCACCTCCGGGCGAAATATTCGCGCCCGGGCGAAAAATTCACCTCCGACTGAAAAATTGGCGCTCCGGCAAAAATATTGCGCCCGCCCGAAAAATTTGCGCCCGGGCGGAAAATATCACTCCCGGGCGAAAAATTCAAGGTCGGGTGAAAAAACCGTGTCCGCGTGAAAAAACCGCGTCGCGGCGAAAAAACCGCGTCCCGGCGAAAAAACTGCGCCCGGGCCAAAAAATCGCGTCTAAGCGAAAAAATCGCGGCCGGGCGAAAAAATCGCGCTCGTTCGAAAAAACCGCGCACGGGCTAAAAATCCGCGCCCGTGCGAAAAAACAGCTCCCGCTCGAAAAAAAAACCTGTCAGGGCGAAAAAAATGACGCGTTTTCACCCCCAACGCATATTTTTGGTCGGGTGCGCATTTTCCGCCTGGAAGCACATTTTTGGCCCGCGCGCTCATTTTCCCCCGGACGCACTTTTTTAATAAAAAAAGTTACCGCAGCGGAGATTTGTCAAACGGTTTATAAAGTGTTTTTTTTTTCTGAAAATCTCTATAAATTTAGTTTACCCAAACAGTTCTCCTTTTCTAATAGACATTTTCCAAAAGCTTCTTTTTCTACCATCCTTTTGTCACCATTCATTCTCCTTTCTGAAAAGATTTTCCAAACCGGCCCTAAAGCTGCTCCCCGGTATAGAGCAATCTTTAGTTTAAAACAAGTTTTTTTTTTGAAGCTGCCAGCATTCTTCTTCTCCTATATCTCTAAGCTTCATGGAGGGAAGAGGAATGAGAAGAGGAAATGGCGGAGATGAGATTTGGAGGCTGAAGTGGAAAGGCCCGCAGTTTGGGGCGGAGGCTGATGTAGAAAGCCAGAAGGAGAGCCGCACGGTGCCCGTTTTTGAAGAGGCAAAGGCGTCGGCTTTCCGGCCATTGAAGAGGAACAGAAGTCCTGCAAAGTGCTTCTCTGCTTCTAATCCCTTCCCTCCAGCATTCGTCGCTCCTTTTGCTTATGACGCTGCCCTAAACATGATATCATTCGAGCAAAATCAGTCGAATTCTAATTCACAGAGTACTCTGTTTTCAAGAAGAGGGCTGCTGCAGCAACAGATGTATACGGAGCAGCTGCTATTCAAGCAATGGACCGAGGCGTTGAACCTGAGCCCTCGCGGGCATACGATGATGACGAGACGATTGGAAGGGAGGGACGACTATCATGCTTTGCTTTTCAGGCCGCCGTTGTTTTCGTTCGCGGCGGCAGGCGCCGCGGCACCGGCGAAGCTTTACAGAGGTGTGAGGCAGCGGCATTGGGGGAAGTGGGTGGCGGAGATCCGCCTACCGAAGAACGGCTTGCGGCTCTGGCTCGGAACCTTCGACACCGCCGAGGATGCCGCGCTTGCTTACGACCGGGAGGGGTTCAGGCTCAGGGGTGAGAACGCGCGGCTCAACTTCCCCAACCTATTCATCGGCAAGGGCAACAAGGAAGGGCTTTCCTGCTCTTCCTCTTCCTCCTCCTCCAACACTGGAGGAATCCCGCCACCGCCGGAAACGCAGAAGGAAGTTTTGACCGACAGAGAAAGCTCTCTTGCGGAGGATGTAGCTGCGGAGAGGGCGGTGGGGACGTAGTTGGTGTGGAGTGATGAGGAGGAGGCGTGGTTCAGCACGTGGGGACCGGGGAGTTCTGTTTGGGATGATGTGGATGGGAGCCGCCGGCAGCCTGCTATTTCAGTCCCCTGTTTCCTCTGTTTCAGAAGAAGTTCAAACAGGGTTTTCCGCTGCTGCTCCGCCCCCTGCTGCTAGCGGGCTTAGAATGGAAACCATTTCTTCACTTTCCTCTTTCATGTTCATATGGAAGGATCCATGATTCGTCTCTTAGCAAATCCTGGGTCTACATATTTCCTTTGAAACTGAAATAGTTCTGGCATAGTTTATTTGATCTGCCTGAATTCATTTTACTTTTGCCCTCTTCTTCTTCTTTCTCTCTCTCTAATTTGATCCGGTTCGAATCGGGTATAAAAATCTTGAAATCGCTTGAAACTTTTATATGACGGTTCCTGCTCTGATTCCAGTCCGGATAATAAAATGTAAGAACCACACCCGTACCAATGTTGTTCACGGTTCCAAAATTCAAATCGAAACCAGAATAATTTGCGAACGGTTCGGTCTGTTTCTTTGCGGTTCCGGTTCGGTTTGCGATTTTCGATTTTAAGTGACAACTCTAATTAAAAGGGGGTGGTTATGAACCTTCTTTTGTGAATGCCCGACCTCACCTAAGAAACATCATCTATTGCCATTAAGGGTGCAAGTTGAGTTGCGCTAGCTCAAAAGCTTGATGAGCCGGCTCGAAAAAAACTTGACTCGAGCTCGCCGGAGCTTAAATATTATTGTTCATGAGCCTCAATTTCATTGTTTGTTCTTTCTTTATGTGCAAATTTAGGTTCATCGTGCTCCAAACTTCCATGGATCTGTGCTAACATATCTAAACAACCACACTTGAAAAAAAAAGGTCTTCCATCAATCTATGATTTCGTTTGGCGCTGCATTTTTGCTCCGATAAATTTGGACTAAAAGATCACCATCCTAGAATGTATGTGTGGCGTGACAACTGCTACGCCCACCATCGAGAAAATAAAACTAGATTTAAACATAAAAAACGGTTCATAACCACCACACCCCTGACTGCCAAGGGATAGACCTGCCTTCGCACGAAACATTGAACTTGTCACCATTCATATCCTTTTATTCATAGATAATGTTTGCAGTTGGCCACTTAGTTCCAAAGCTTTCTTGAATTTGTAGGATATCACTCAAAGTTTGCTAGGAACTTTTGATGAATTGTCGTGCCATTGAAAAGGCTTACATGAACATTAGCGAAGTTTGAAAGGACGAATGAGCACGAGAACAAGCTTAGGCTCCATTCATTTCACAAAAATTGAGAGAAAAGAATTGGTTTGGTACGAATCCAATTCCTTTTTTCATTTACAGGAATATTTTTTCAGGTATATGAATTGAATCTTCCAGTTTTTTTTTTGGTTCGATTGCACGATGAAATTCAAAGAGAAGAATTGAAACATTAATTTCGTTGTAATATGAAGGGACGTGTCACTATGTAGTAGAAGTGACAACCTTATCGTATATTTGTAAATTTCTTGGACAAAGTTGGATCAGCAGGAGATTCTCCCAACTTACACTACAACTCATCCCAAACATAGCTCGCATAGAAGAAGGGGATAAACGGAAAACAAAATAGCTGCTAAACAGATGGAAGCAAAATTGCTGCAGTGGCTTGCCTTGTCGAGGAGGGAGCTTACGATTGCAAATGAAATTCTGCAGCATTGGAACTCATGGGTGGGATTGATGACGTGGGCTTCGCATTGGATTGCATGCCGAAGAATACGATCGAAGCTAACATCCCGACGGTCAACTCTTGCCTTGAAACTGACCCAAGATTGTTGGAACCAATAAAAATACGAGTCAAAACTAAGCACAGTAATCGACTGTTGGAACAAACCGGCCCCAGCCTAAGAAATATACCTGGTTAAATTTATTCAGAGCGTTTGTGAAATCAGAAGTTGAACACTTTAATGAAGGCGCGCGATTTCAAACAGAGCTGCAATTTTATAGACAACAGACTACTCTGTCCAATTACCAAACCTCCCTTTGTCACTCTGCCACGAAACCATGCCCTGGGCCTCGCCGGAACCCGGGAACCTCCCTCTATTAATCTGATGCGACAAAGGCGGCGGGAGAGGCGGCGGCGGCGGGAGCGCCATTTTTCCCGGCATAGATGGTGCCAAGCCCTTGCCATCGCTGTGATGATTTCTTGATCCACCCTGCAGATCCGATTCTCTGCCCGGAAGTGGATTCAGCATGAAGCCCTGAACAAACTCGCCGTGGAAGAACGCCATTCCGCCCTGAGAATCTGCGGGGTTGGCAAAGCTCATAAGATCCATTCCCCAAGGTCGAGGATAATTCTCTCGAAATCCTGCGGGAGCCGGCGGCAGTCCCAGGACCGATCCTTGCTCGGATGCGCCCTCCGGAGGAGTAGATTCCGGGCGCGGCGGCATGTCATAAGGCGGAGCACCAAAGAATGGCTGGGATCCATCCGCCTGGAACGCGGGGTAGTTAAACTGCTGCATGAAGAGAGGTTGGTTTGGGTTAGGAGGCATTTGATAGTTTGATTGAGCAGGGAAGTTGGGGAACATGGATTCAGAGGGAGCACGGTCGGTATCTTGCTGGTTACTGAACCAGCTGAATGGCCGATCGTAGGCACGGTGCATGTTGCTCTCTGTCTGTCCGTCGCCCGGCGGATGCGGCTGGGAGGAAATAAAATGCGGCGGCCGCAGCTGCGGCGGAGGCCTTTGGTACGGCTGATCCCTCGAGGGGGGGCGATGGGGGCGGTCATCGCGATCCTGAGGCTGAGAATTCGAACTGGGCGAAAACCCAGAACGGAGTGGAGCTCGGGCGGTGGAGGATTCCGGCAAAGAGGAAAGCTGCTTCTGTAGATCTGCCGAAGAGGGCCTTGGGGTGTTGAAATTACTTGTCTCACCGCCGCCTTCCTTGTCAGCATTTGGCTGGAGGAGGAGATCGGCGTGGGATTCGTGGACGTGTGACTCGAACTCGGCTTTCTTGAGGAATGATTTGAGGCAGTGAGGAGCAGCGCAGATGAAGATGCCCTCCAACATTTTAACGGATTGGATCTTCTGAACCCGTTCCTCACACCTGCATAACAGGCATGGAAATTTAAAAATAAATAAAAGAAATGAGATATTTCATTTTTCAGAATTTGATACAGTAGACATCAACCAGTTCAAAAGAAGTCGATAAAAATTACAAGGACTTGTATTCACTTCTGCTCATGGGGTGCTGCTTAAGGTGTTAAAAATATTTCTCACATATCATTTTGTAAATCTTTTTTATCAATTTTATCATTTTAGGGTTATCTATCTATCTAGCTATCTATACAAATATCTATATCTATATATATATATATAGGACAAAGCATGAGGCGGGCCTCCACTGCTCCGCACGACATTGTCTCGATGTGACGGCGCTCCCGCCGCTCGCAAACCCACACTGCAGCCGGTGGCCGGCGAGGCCGCAGCCGGCGGCGGTGGCGGTGTGATGCAACTGGAGCGTGTGATGCGATTGAGGAAGGATATATATATACACACACACACAATAACATTTCTATCACACTCAACTTAAAAATCAATTACTTCTTACTACATGCACAACATACAGAGTCAGCCTAAATGCGGTTTCATTCCATGATCCATGCTATCAATATATATATATATATTGGTTTGGTCCGTTTGAAATATATAAGTTCAAGTTTTTTTAAGCCTAAAAAACTTGAGTTAGTTCTCCCATAATATATGTCGGAATTAGACAAATAATATATGCATTTTGTAGCCAAGAACAAGATCTACAACTTTCATGTTAAACTTTTTTCCAGAATTTGCATGATTTAGCCGGAATCTGGCTCGAAAGGTTGCTAGCTCGAATTTTGAAATTTATTATTATTATATTAATTTCGAGGCAGCAATCTTTCCGGCGAGATTCCGGTCAAACCGTGCAAATTTTGAAAGAATGTTCAACATGAAAGTTTTAGATCTCGTTCTTGGCTACAAAATGCATATATTATTTGTCTAATTCCGACATATATTGTGGGAGAATCAGATTAAACTTTTTCAGACTTAAAAAACACGAGCATCATCGCACGGGCTACGCCCGAGCTCGATGCTCTCGGGCGGCCTTTGGCCGCATCTAGGCGGGCATCGCCCGCCTCCGCATGGGCTTCACCCGCCTCCACACGGGCTTCGTCGGTGCTCGATGCGTCGTTGCAGGATGCGCTCGCATCAAGGCGGGCAGCTCCCGCAATATATACATATGAGTACTCAAAATGACCGTAAAAAATATAAATCGATTTTACAATTTTTATTTTATAAAAAAATTTACGTTTTGATGTAAAAATATTAATTTCTCGCCCTCTTTCTCTTCCTATTCTCTCCCTTTCTCTCTCCCCCTCTCTCTCCTCCCCCTCTCTCCCCCCTTACTCCTCTCCCTTCTGTCATCTCTCTCTTATTCTCTCCACCCTCTCTCTCCTCCCCCTCTCTCTCATGTATGGATATGATTTATTTGATGAGATCCACTGGTCAAAACTTAAAGTATGATGCGTCTCAAGATATGTATATTGCTTTATATATATAAGATATAGGGGTATAAACAATAAACAGCAAGGTATTGCATATCTAACAAGCAATAACTTGGTATTTATTGTTTGTGGATGATATCGTTCTGGTTGATGAGACGCGCAAGGGTGTCAACACAAAACAAGAATTTTGGCAAGATACTTTAGAAAAGAAGAGTTTTAGGTTGAGCAGACAAAGACAGAGTATATGGAGCTTAAATTTAGCAGTACAAGAAGGACAGATGACTTTGTTACTAAGTTGGGTGATCAAGATATTTCCCGTAGCTAGTGTTTTAAATATCCTGGATCGATAATTCAAAAATATGGAGGTATTGATAAAGATGTGACACATAGAATCCAAGTGGGTTGGTTGAAGTGGAGAGGCGCGTCAGGGATCTTAAGTGATCGTAAAGCACCAGTAAAACTTAAGGGCAAGTTTTATCGTACTGCAATTAGACCTGCGATGCTCTATGGTTCTGAGTGTTGGGTAGTGAATTGTGTACATGAGCAAAAAATGGGAGTTGCGGAGATGAGAATGCTTAGGTGGATGTGTGGACACACGAGATTGGATAAAATTAGGAATGAAAGTATCAAGGATAAGACAGAGGTTGCACCAGTTGCAGAGAAGATGCAAGAAGCTCGTCTAAGATGGTTTGGACAAGTACAAAGGAGAACATTAGAGGCACCTGTTAGGAGCCGTGAGAGTCTAGTCACTAGGCATGTTAAACGGGGGAGGGGTAGACAAAAAAAGACTTGAAATGAAACTGTAAGGAATGACATGATGTACTTAGGCATTAGTGAGATTATGACAAAATATAGGGCACAATGGCGACAAATGATCCATGTAGCCGACCCCACTATAGGGGGATAAAGGTTTGAGTGTTGTATATATATATATATATATATATATATATATATATATATGAGGTTGATTGAAAAACGCGGAATCCGAATTTAGGTAAAAAATGCGGAACGCACGTCTTTTGAAAATATGTCTACTATATGACATTTTTAGGAAAAATGTTCAACATGATAGTTGTAGATCTCGTGGACCCGACTCCCGCATAGCACATCTCGCACAGCACCTCCCGCGTCGCCCGACTCCCGTACAGCGCGTCTCGCACAACCCCTCCAGTGTCGTCCGACTCTCGCGTCGCCCGACTCCAGCCCGACTTCTTCTTCTTTCATGCTCTAGAGACGCCAGATCTATGGAGTCTTGATTCTCTGGATGTTGGCGGTCCCTTCGTCTTCTTCCCTCTTTCTATGAGGGCGGTTCTCCTTCAACATTCTTAGTAATTATTTGGTGCCTCCTCGATTTCTATTCAGGGTTTCCTTATGGCGGGCAGTGAGTCCTCTACCACCATGTCTTCCGGTGGAGTGGTCTTTGATACTCTGGCTTCTGTTGGACCTTATCACGATCCCTCAGATCATGGTACTCCTCAAATCACCACTATGAAATTGGATGTTCCAACTACCACACGTTGGCTCGCTCCATCTATCTTGCTCTCAAAAGCCGACGGTTATTTGGCCATGTTAGTGGCACGGTGAAGGCTCCTGCGTCTGACTCTCCTGAGTGGCTTCAGTGGGAGTTTGACAACTCCCTGGTGATGTCTTGGCTACTTAACTCTTTGATGAAGTCCATTTCTTGGAACTATCTATTCTTGGATAGCGCAGCAGATATTTGGATGCGTGCAAAGACTACCTATTCTGGTCGAGGCAATGTAGCTCAGATCTACCAACTTTGTCACCGGTTGTTCCTCTTGCAACAGGATGATCGACCCCCCTCAGCCTACTACTCGGAGTTCACCCAACTTTATCAGGAGTATGATCATTTTAATTCTTCGACCCTGGTGTCTCCTGAAGATGAGGTGCTTGTCCGAGCAAGAGAAGAATGTCATCGTATCTTTGAGTTCCTCCATGGATTACATCGGAACTTTGATCAGATCAGCATTCAGATTCTTGTCCGCTCTCCTCTACCTTCTTTGCCTGAGGTGTACAGCCTTGTCCAACAGGAATTCGATTGCCGCCTGACTCTGCTTCCAGACTCTGCCCCTGAGGGATCTGCCCTTGTCTCTCTTTCTCAGTCGGGGGCTCGCCCTGCTCGTGACAGTAGATTGTGGACTGCGGAGAAAGATCATCTTGTATGTGAATATCGTGTAAAGGCCCACCATACTAGAGATACCTGCTTCAAGCTTCATGGTTTTTCTCCTTGAGGCGGCTCTGCCTCTCGTGGTGGCCGGGGAGGTGGTCGCTCTTAACACAGGCCTCCTCTGCCCAAATTAGCCCACTTGTCGGATGTTGGGGAGGACTCTACTGCTCCCACTCTCTGGATTCAGGTACGGCCCCCCTGGCTCTTTCAGCTGAAGAAATTCTGGGGTTCCGTCGGATGATGCTTGGACCTCCAGCGGAACCGTCCGGTTCCGTCTCCCTTCATATGCTCATCAGGGACATGCAGGTGCTCACTCGGCTTCCTCCCACCTCTCCTCTCAGTGGATCATTGATTCTGGGGCTACAAACAACATGACCGGATCATCCACAGGTTTTGTGTCATACACACCTCTGTCGGGCAAGTGCAAAGTGAGCATTGCTGATGGATCGCTATCTCCCATCGCTGGGAAAGGATTCATTCCATGTTCTTCTCTTACCCTCTCCTTTGTTCTTCATGTTCTTGCTTTCACCCGCAATCTCTCTCTATTAGACATCTTACAAACTCTATGAATTGCTCAGTGATTTTTTCCCTACCTCTTGTTTTTTTCAGGACCTGAAGACGGGGATGGTGATTGGCTCTGGTAGACTGTGCAACGGGCTATACGTGTTCGACCCCTCTGCTTCCACTTCATTTAGCATCGCTCAGTCTCTCAAAACTCTTCTTGCTGCTCGTACCTCTGAATTGGATTCCTGGCATTGTCGGCTAGGACATCCTCCTGTTGTTATTATGAAGTTGTTGTTTCATACTATGTCTTTTACTTTGTTTAATGTTTTTCATTGTGATGTGTGTGAACTGGCTAAACATCGTAATACTCTCCTCTTATGTCCCCCCGTAACTCAGTTTCATTTGCAGTTATTCATACTGATGTTTGGGGGTCCTTGCCTTACTGCCTCCATTTCTAGTTGCTCGTGTTTTGTTTATTTCATTGATTGTTACTCTCGTTATACCTGAGTTTACTTAATGAAACATAAAAATGAGGTGTTATCTATTTTGCAGCGCTTTCACAAGATTGTTACAACTAAATATGATGCTATCGTTAAAATCATACGTAGTGACAATGATCGTGAATATATTGACGCTCGTCTTGACAAATACCTAAGTGACCTACGTATCATTCATCAAACCTCCTGTGTGTACACCCCCGCTCAAAATGAGGTGGCTGAGCGTAAGAATCGGCACCTCCTTGAGGTGGCTAGGTGTCTTCTCCTTCGGGTGCATCTCCCGAAATATTACTGAGGTGACGATGTTCTCACTGCGATCTACCTCATCAATCGCCTTCCTACGCGGGTCCTTGGGTTTTAGACCCATCTCGCCACTCTAGGGGTCCGTCCTACCACTCTCTCTCCCCGTGTCTTTGGATGTGTATGCTTTGTCCACACTCAGCCTAAGACCAAACTTGATCCGCGCGCCCTGAAATGTGTGTTTATTGGCTACTCTCGTACCCAGAAAAGCTATAGGTGCTTCCACCCGATTACCAAGCGGGTATTTGTTACCATGAATGTCACATTCTGGAATCTGAAGCTTATTATGGGAGCTCTCTTTAGGGGGAGAGTACAGCTACGGAAGTGAGTTCCCCTCCTTTTGTTCCTCGGCCTATTCCTTCGTCTACGGCGCCACCTCCCGTTCCGGTCATCCCTTTGTCACCTCCCGTTCTTACTACTCCCGTTCCTTCGGTGCCCCCTCCTATTTTGCAGGTCTATACTCGACGTAGAAGGAGCACGAACACTCAGGCTCTTGCTATTCAACCAATGTCATCATCTGATCCATCATCAGGTATTAACAAAGGTAATTCTGCTTCTACTCTACATTCTATTTCTCATTTTGTGACTTATGGCTCCTTGTCTCCTACACATAGAGCATTTTTCACCTCCTTGACCTTTATTTCTATTCCTCAGTCTTGGCAGGAAGTACTTGAGTATAGTGAGTGGAAAGCAGCCATGCTGGAAGAAATGGGAGCCCTTGACAAGAACAATACTTGGAAGCTGCTCCAACTCCCTAAGTGAAAAACTGTTGTGGGATGCAAGTGAGTTCTCTGTGAAGTAAAACTCCAAAGGCCTTGTAGAACGATGCAAAGCCAGGTTGGTGGCGAGAGGATATACGCAGACATCGGATATTGACTATCAAGAGACATTTGCTCCAGTGGCAAAAATGAATTCCATCATGATGTTGCTTTCATGTGTTGTGTAAAGAGTAAGGTCTCCTTCAGTTGGATGTGAAGAACACATTTCTCCACGGTGACCTTGAGGAGGAAGTCTACATGTCCTTACCTCCTGGTGTTAGCCAAGAAGGATCGTCAGGGAAAGTTTGCAAGTTGAAGAAAGCTCTGTATGCCCACGTGCGTGGTTCGGGAGATTTCACCGGGATATGATCTCTTTCGGGTACAAACAGAGCAATGCTGATCACACCTTATTTGTGAAACATAGTGAGGGTAAGGTGACTGCTCTCATTGTCTATGTGGATGATATAGTAATAACCAGCGAAGATACCGAAGCGGTTGAACATCTAAAATCCAGATTGTCTCATGAATTTGAAGTGAAGGATTTTGGCTCCCTCAACTATTTTCTGGGCATCGAGGTGACTAGATCCAAGCATGAGATCTTTATATCTCAAAGGATGTATGTTCTAGACTTGCATGAGAAGACTAGAATGCTCGGGTGCAGGCCAACAACTACCCCAATTAAGGTCAATCACAAACTTGGAAGAGATGGAGAAGTTGTTGATGACGTTCCTGGCTTCCAATGATTGGTGGGAAAGCTTATCTATCTATCTCGCACTGGACCAGACATATTCTATGTTGTGTGGGTCCTTAGTTAGTACATGCATTCACCTAGATCACATCACCTAGATGCTGCACACAAAGTTCTGAGGTACCTCAAATCCACTCCTGGCAAAGGAATTTTGTTCTCACCCAATGAGGCATTGACCATAGAGGTCTATACGGATGCGGACTGGGCCGGATCAGTTGATGACTGGAGGTCAACATCAGGGTACTGTTCCCTTGTTGGGGGTAATTTGGTAACCTGGAGAAGCAAGAAACAACATGTTGTTGCCAGATCTAACATAGAGGCAGAATTCCGTGCTATGACACAAGAGCTATGTGAAGGGTTGTTGATCCAGACGATCATGAAGGACCTTGGGTGAAGTGTGACGGTCCAATCAGGATCTATTGTGATAACAAAGCTGCGATCAGCATTGCCCACAATCCGGTGCAACACGATCACACCAAGCACGTGGAGATCGACGAACACTTCATCAAGGAAAATAATGTTAGGGGGATTGTGAGTACCCTGTTTGTCTCATCAAACCAGCAGCTTGCAGATGTGCTTACCAAAGGGCTGAGTCAGAACTCGTTTGACAGAATACTGAACAAGTTGGGCATGACAAACATTACACGCCCAACTTGAGGGGGAGTGTTGGAATATGTTAGAATAATGAGTTTTATGTTGTTACTGTATTATCGCCATGTACACTCATATATATATGAGAGTCTCTAATGTAATGATTATGCAATTAATTCTTTTCCCCTAACAAGAAGAGAACTAAACCATATCTTATTAAGATTCACAAATCTCTAATAAAGCTCTTACATCTGCTCTCTTAACACTTTCCATTAATTATCTTAATGTAAAAATTACTTACATAATAAATCTTTCTAGCATTACTATAATTAGCATAAACTTTAGAAGTCTATGTTCTAGAGCTCTATATTAAGGCTCCGTTTGGCACGGTGGTGGCGGTCATGAACGCGGGAGTAAAATTGTCATTTGTTAATGCCCATCTAAAAAACTTCATCCACTTTTATGTTCAAACGGATGATATTTGTTAGGTGATACTTAACAAATGACGTATTAACCCAAGCGTTCACGACCGCCACCACCGTGCCAAACGGAGCCTAAACCTGCATTGTATGACTTACAAGTTTGATTCTTCTATGATAAGCACAATCTTAAGCATCTCATTTGTGTCTGATTTTTGTACCAAAGTTTGTTTAATCAGCTGGCCGCCTCATAACATCGAACAATTGGTTGAAAATATTTGCTAAGCAAACCATTTCATGCCATTCATCCTATTAACACAACAATCCATTGGCGCATCAGAGTAACTGCTGCGACAACTAACAACATAAAGGTGAATTCAATATAGGAAACAACACTAGCATTTGATAGGTTCTCATCTCCAATAAATACAACGTGAACTGATTGAATGAGACTATAACTAAAAGATTAGGTGCTAGAAAAAGTTCAGTGATCATCTACAACAACCTACCTTGAAAGCTCAATTTGCTTGGATCAATATGCCTTGTCGACTTTTTCTTTGAGTTGAACAGTATAACTTTTTTCCTATTTCAATAGTCTAACTTACAAGCTAGAGTGTGATAGAAAAGATGCAAAATACCTCGCTTTCAGAAACAGGGTGAAGAATTTGTAGGTGCACAGAAGCTAGATCTACTGAAGGTATCTCACCATTTCCCATTCTTTTAGAGTGGGACTTTCCAAATCTCCATGCGTCTCATCCATACTAAAAGTTTGGCTTCATGCGTCTTCTTTAGAATTAATTGAATTCACAATTTTTTGGGATTAATCTATAAAAAACTTCCGTTCTATCCCCAATGTTCTTACAAAAATAATCTCTCTATACACTCATTTAATAATTCAATAAAAGAGCATTTTGTGATCTTTCCATTATATTTAATGATGGAGAACGGCCGCATGATCGTGTTCGAAGGAGGAGATCGGGCCACCACTCGGCGGGACCCGTTTTTGCATATTTGCCTAAGATGCATTGATCGGATCGGCGATCCGACACAGCGAGCGCGTCCGGAGCGTCGTTTTATTTTATTTTATGGGGCATGTATTTTATGTTTTAGGACACCGGGCATAACGGACACAGGACAGGCCATGAAAAGGGTGTGCTGACACGCTAATGCAATCCTACGTGCATGTGTGAAATGAATGTGATCAAGCCCAATCACAATGATACGCGCAAGTTTTCAGACTATCCGGAATTAAACGTTAGCAACACGTTTATAAACGGATAGCAAATCAGCACAACGCTCATAATAATTTTCGCGCGCACAAGAAAATAATTACGTTCGTTCTCACAAGTGGTGCTTTCAACTACAAATTTGCACAAATAAGTGTTATAGAATTAAAAGAAATCAAACAATGACACTAACAATCTCAATGTCCAAGCACATATAGCAAGTCCATCCAAAATCCAATACGAAAATAAAATTACACAAAATGATAATACTCGCGTAGCAATGGAGATCTGGCAACGGCCAAGTGACGACAGATGACGGCAATATGGGGGTCGAACTTGGTTGAAGGAGTGTTTGCTTGGAGTGGGGTTGTTGGCGGTGCAAATAGGAGAGGGGAGGATGGAGCGGGCTGGATCGAGAGGAGGGTTGGCATTGGCGCTTGTGGCAGGGAGGAATAAATGGCTTGGAAGCTGGATCAGGAAGGAAATGGAGGGGCCGATGTTTTACAGGGAACTCTTGCGGGCTGGGCCGCTGGATAGCAGAAGACGTTGACAGGGACTTCGGCGAGGGTGGCTACACGGGAAACGATGGTGGGAGGTTGCTGACGTGAACGTTTTAGGGCTCTAGTTTGCTCGTAGACCGGGGGCGGTCAAGAATTAAGCGATCGAAGGGAGATGTCATTGATACTAGTTGAGCGTTGGGTGATAGGGGACGGGGATGGAAAGCCGAGCGGTTTACGCTGGGGAAGATGACCAGGAGAGGGAACGAGGCTGAAAAGAGGCTCTTGCAATGGCTTTGGAAACCAACTGTGGTTACAGGTGAGAGCAAGGGTACGATGAACAAGGGGCGTGCGGTTTTTGTGCGGTTACGGGCGCTGGGAAGGAAATGAATAGGGGTGGGTCGTCGGGTTTGAGAGGAGATCGTGAAATGGGAGGGGGGTGTTCACGGGAGTAGTGAATGAAAAGAAATAAAACTGATAAATGAACTAGGACGTCGCACCCCGGGGTTTCGCAGTGTCGCACCACGATCGGATTGTTGGTCTGGAATCTCACATAATACAAGCAATTACTGAAAATGAAAACACTCGTACCTACTTATAACGAGAGGGGCAGTTGGGCACCCGAAGTGAACGACTATGATCGTCCGTTATGCATGGTGTCCTAAAACACTAAATACAATCACAAATAAATAAAATAAAATACACAGAATGTAAAATGACGCTCCAGACGCGCTCGGGGTCTCAGATCATGATACTTCTCAATGTACCTCAAGCAAATATGCAAAAACGGGTCCCGCCGAGTGGCGGCCCGATCTCCATTGAACACGATCATGTGGCCGATCTCTATCAATTCCCCCAGACTGAAATTAAATTTTTTACTATCTTTACTTTTTAATACATCTAGCTTATTCTAAGTCCCTACATCTCTTATAGTGTGCCTCTATTATATAATACTAGTCTCAGCCATTCAATAATATCTTGAATTAGTTATTAGATATCTTTACTAAGGAAACCACTTCAATATCTCATATAACTCTTCTAATCTCAGTACTTGAAAGGTGCATCGTCAATACAAAGAGATTGCCTTTATGGATCTTCAAATTTAACTTAATTTACTTTTGGGATCAATCTATAATATAGCTAATTTTGAAACACTATTGTCACATCCCTATTTTCAATATATTAAAAAGGCCAAAATTAAGGCTTACAATAGAGAGGCGGGCAGCGCCTCGAGTTGGAAATGCGGCGAGCAGTCTGCTGGTTGATACGAAGGGCAACCAGAAGAGGGGTTGCGTAGGTGTTGGCAAAAGCCTTGGCAGCTTGGCACATGTTGGCAGTAGGAGGGCGTGAATCGAGCGTGGAGTAGCGAGAGGTCCTTTGTGAGATGGTTGGTTGGGTCGACGAATGGCTCGATGCACTACCAAGTCACTGGAAGGCACATGTGGCGGAAGAAGGGAGGCGGTGCATTGGAAGAGGACGCGGATCTGGGGGAGAGAGGGCTTGGAGTGCAGGGGAAGACGTCGCGCCATGAAGGAGCGGTCGTGCCAAAGTTGAAGTTGAATCGACGGGTGGGCGAGATGTGAAGAAACACCCGTGAGCGCGAGTGAGCCATAAGACTACTCGATCGATCAGTGGAAGAGTGCAAGAGAAAGGCTTTCCTGAGAAAAATAGCAATCCCTGGCATAAGTGTTAGTAGGCGCCTGATTGCGAGTGGTAGGAGGCATGGTAAGTCGGATCAAATGTTGTTGTAGAGAATGACATGAGTGAGAAAAAAAACAGTTTTAGTAATTTCTCTAATTGTTTTCTTATGGAATACAAGTATTTGTACACTTTAAATAAGAATGGAGAGGGAAAGTAGAAGCTATCCTACAATGTGGGACTAAAAGAGATGGGCTAGAATCATGGGCCTTATAATTGGGTATTTACATTTTCCTTCAACAGTCCCTCGCAAGCTGAAGCATACAAGTCATAAGCACCGAGCTTGGACATAAACTGATAGTACAACAGTCGAGGGGGGCTTTGGTGAGAATGCCAACAACTTGTCTGGTAGCAGGAATATGCTGTAACTCCAATTTCTTCAATTGAACCTTCTCTCGAATGAAGTGACAATCAAGCTCAAATGTTTAGTTCGCTCATGGAACACAAGGTTACTAGCAATATGTATTGCAGCTTGGCTGTCACACAATAGAGTTGCGGGTGAGGAATGAATGAATGATTAACTCCCAAATCACGAAAGAGACTTTCTAGCCAGGTGATTTCAGACACATCAGTCATTGCACGATACTCGGCCTCAGCAGATGAACGCGCAACAACCGATTGTTTTTTGCTACGCCAGGTAATAAGACGCCCTTCAAAGTACGTACAGAAATCTGTTGTGGAGCGTCGATCATCCAGAGAACCGGCATAATTAGCATCAGAGTAGGCAATCAGAGATAGAAAAAAGAAGAAGATGGTTTATATACGAGTCCTTGTCCAGGCACCGCCTTCAAGTATCTGAGAATGCGCTCAATGGCCTGAAGATGAGAGGTCTGTGGAGCATGCATAAATCGACTGACAACTCCAACAACAAATGAGATATCAGGTCTTGTTACAGTAAGATAAATCAGTTTTCCAACAAGGCGTCGATAATACTCAGGGTTTGGAAGTAGTAGATCTGAATCAGAACCTTAAATACAAAGTTTGTGGTTGACGTCCATCGGAGTGTTATTCTGAATAGCCAGAGTTTGTGGTTGGCGTCGATAATACTCGGGGTTTGGAAGTAGCAGCCTGAACAACCAGTATCCTGAAGAAGATCAAGATAGTATTTCCTTTGAGATAGGACAAGATCATCATGTCTTCGTGTTATCTCGAGTCCAAAGAAGTACCAAAAATTTCTCAGGTCTTTGGTTTGAAAAACCGAGTTTAAGTGATGCTTAATCATCTGTATTCATGTGGAGTCATCTCCCGTAATTAGGATGTCAACATAAACCAAGAGAATTACAGTATCTGTTGGTTGATGACCAGTAAAAAGAGAGAAGTCAGCAGAGCTTCAAGTGAATCAAACATCCGGGGCAACTTTGCTAAACTTGTCAAACCACACACGAGGAGAATGTTTGAGACCATAAATGGATTTCTTCAGGTGACAGACACGAGACTCTCCTGAGATCTCAAACCCGAGAGGTTGATGCATGTAGACAATTTCTCGAAGGTCGTCATTGAAGAAAACATTCGTGACATCCAACTGATGTAGGGGTTATTGGTGATGAATAGTCAAGGAGATCGGGATCCGAACAGTATTCATCGTGGCAACCGGAGAGAAAGTATCAACATAATTGAGACCTTGTTGCCGAGTGAAGCCTCGAGCCACAAGCCGAGCTTTAAGGCGGTCGACTGTCCCATCCGGAGCATGTCTGATGGTATAAAACCATTTACATCCCATGCAAGTCTTCCCGGGAGGGAGTGGAACAAGATACCAGGTCCGGTTAGCCCATAGGGTAGTCATTTCCTCTTTCATGGCAAGACGTCATCCCGGATGTTGAAGAGCCTCATGCAAAGAATGAGGTATCAAAATGGAGGAGAGACAATGCCAATTTAAGAAGAGACGGGGAGAGGCGATGCAAGGATACATAATTCGTCAAGGGATGAGCCGTAAAGGAGAATGTCAGATCAGCTGACCGCGCGAGATCATTGGTAAAAGGGTAACTGTTGCGGGGCATCAGATTTGGAAGGACAGCATGTGTATACACAAAGTGTTGGTTTGGGTTGCACATGTGGTGATGGTGGTGATGGTGGCGTTGGAAGAGGAGTCGTAACAGGGACGGTAGGACGGGGTGAGATGGGAGGTATAAGTGGATATGGAGTAGAATGGTTGGTCCTCGAGAAAGGTAACATCTGTCGAAATCACCATTTTGCGATCGATGAGGAAGTAACACACATAACATTTATGAGTGCGGGAGTATCTAACAAACATATATTTGGTAGCATGAGAAACAAACTTTGTACAACCTCGTATTCACAGAGTAGGGCCCCAAACAAAGCGCAAGACTTGGTGCCCGTTTTTAAGCTTTTTGAGTAGTTTGCACTCTTGGTGGTCAATTTAAGCCAAGCCCTTGGAATATACTAATAGGGGGGGGGGGGGAATTTGCCTCCCCCCGTTTCTTTTTAGAGGGGCGGGTGCGGCAAGTTGGCCAACACCCGCCCCCAGCTGGCTAAGAGCGAGGCCTGGCGGGGCGAGACCGGCCGAGGCCAGGCTCTCGCCCCTGCTCCGTGGCCTGGCGGGGCGAGATCGGCCGAGGCCAGGCTCTCGCCCCTGCTCCGTGGCCGGGGGGCGAGACCGGGCGGGGGCCGGGGTCTCGCCCCTCCCCCTGCTCTCCGGTTCTTCGGGATTCGCCCGCTCGCTCGGCCCCAGGGTGGAGGAGTGGGGTGGTTTAACCCCCACTCACCTCAGGCGTCCAGGGAAGGTGGGGGGGGGGGGATGGTTTAGCCTCCTTTTCCCCGGACCCCTTTTGACCGTGTTTTTACCGTTGTACCCCTCGGGGTGGAATTACCTCTTTACCCCCGGTGTGGATTTTTCTATTGACCCAAGGTCTTTTGGTCCTAGGGGTATTTGTGACATTTTGGTTTCCAGACTTGGAAAAACTATAAATAGACCCCCTTGGGTACCTTTGGAGAGAGTTTTTTGGGCTTCCTCCTCCTTAGGCTTCTGCTTGATTGAGTGAGAGAGCTCTCCAAGGTACCCAGCTCAGTCATTGGTGAGGGAGGGGAAGTGCTCTTGTGACCTTCCGGGTGTGTGGTGAGACCTCCACGCTAGAGCCGAGGGTCTGTTCCTAGTTTCCCAAGTCTTCGGTCCGTGACGTTCCCCCGAGTGTAGTAGGTGTGAGGTCACCCCTCTTTTGGGACCCCGAACTCCACAGAGGTCATTTTTTGGCTTCAACAAACTTGTTAGCAGAACGACCCAGGTTATGGACATAACAAGTACAACCAAAGACACGAGACACGACGGAAAAAGAATGTTTGGAAGGAAAAAGAATGGTTGGAACAGAGAGACGAAGTTGGGGATGGAGGAGGGCATGCGATTTATGAGATGACGGGCAGTAGAGACCGCGAAGTTCCAGTATAAGGTGGGGACCTGCATTTGAAACATAAGAGATCGTGCGACGTCAAGAAGGTGATATTTTTTTCTGTTCTGCCACACGTTTTGTTGCAGAGTATAAGCGCATGACGTTTGATGGATGATTCCAAACTCAGTACACAGATTAGAAAATATACGAGTTGTATATTCTCAAGCATTATCCGTATGGAGAATTTTAATAACAGTGGAGAACTGAGCACAAGTCTCAACAATAAATGCACGAAAAATAGAGACAATTTCAGCACGACCACTAAGTAAATATAATCTGGTCATGCGCGAGTAATCATCAATAAACATAACAAAATAACGATAATCATAAGCACTAGAAATTTTATACATGCCTCAAATATCTGAATGTACTAAAACAAAAGGAGTATCACTCCGAATACAGTTAGGTAAAAAAGGCACGCGGTGTTGTTTGCCAAATATACATGATTCACAAATAAACTCTTGAAGAGAGACATTGGGAAGGGTCTTCATAAGAATTGGGAGGGGGCATGCCCAAGAAGGCAATGTCAATCAACAGAGGTGACTGAGGAGAGAGCGGTAGGAGGAACATTCAAGAGATTGAGTTCATTAGATAGTCGCCCCTTATCAATGATATTCTACGTCTGCCAATCTTGCACCACAAAGGAAGTCGGTGAGAAAGTAACGCTGCAATCTAGGTCCTGAGTAAGACGACAAACAAAAAGCGGGTTAAAAGGTGATCCCAGAACGTGCAGAACCGAGGATAGTGTAAGGGTCAAAGATAGCATCAAATCAACAACACCAGAAACCGGGGTAGTGTAACCATTGACAACGGTAATGAACTTAAGATATACAGACAGCAAATACTGAGACGATTTCTGCGGAGTAATATGGTGTGTGCCACCCAAGTCCACAATCCAATAGGAGCTATGTGAGAGACAAGACATACCTTCAAGGGGAATCAACGCAACAAAATCAAAGGAGCGAGTAATCATCCCTTGGAGATGCTGGAGCTAAGTGCGTAAAGCATTGATGTCTTCACAGGCGGAAGAGTTAGGGTAAACCGCAGTAACAACAACAAGATGTGGAGGCAGGTCATGCTTGCGATAACAGGTGACCTCCAGGTGACCATCCTGACCACAATAAGAACACTTAGGACAGGGTCTCCAAGTACGGCCCCTTCCCTGATTGTTGGTGCGACCCCCTCGAGCTGACAGAGTAGAAGAAGCGGTGAAGGGCTGCTGGAGGAGAGTCGGAGAAGGATGACCAGGAACATCAGGAGGCGGAGTAACCTTCAAAAGTATAAAGCAGACATCTGACAGAGAGGGAGTTGTAGGCGATGAGAGAATATGAATTTGAACGCTGTGGAGATGGGGTGGAACCCGAGCCATCATCATGGTTATGCCTTCTAATTGGGCCCTCCATTTGAAAAGCACTTGCCAAAAATCACAGGCCTTCTAATTGGGCCACTACATTTTCCTTCAACAGTTGCGAACACACAAAAATTGATTGCAATAGAACTAGAAAACCACATACAATCACGAGGGATACTCGTGCTTGATCTTAGGAGTGGTTCCTCCTAGAAGTCGCTCTCCCAATTAGAGATCGGCAAACTCTAAATGATCAAAGATACATAATACTCCAAAGTCCCCTCCTTATATAGAAAGAAAGACCACTTACAATTTACCGTAATACCGCTTACAAAATAAAATTATATAATAATCAAAACAGTAGACTCCTTATCATCTTTGATGTGTGTGTAACAGTGTCATCCACTACAGGAGAATAAATTATCTCCTTCCAATCTCACCCCCTATCCCCACCATCATATTTGTTATGCATAAAAGAGCATGTGAGGGAGTCTAGAAAACACTATAGTGACTCCGCTTTGACTTTTTGAAACAGCCACAAGAGCGGCATCTAGAAATTTATAATTTGATGCCCTACTTGTCGATGCAACAAGGCCAAACACCTCCACCCAACATGGTTGATCCAACCCCTGCAAGTCCCAACCTGTTTCGGACAAATATTTTGATAATTTCATCAACGGGCTACTACCACCGTCCAGAGGAAATACAATACTATTTGTGGTCTTTGACCACTTCTCCATGGGACAACAACAATTGTATCAGAAAAAGATAAGCTCTTCACGAGCCATTTTTGGCAAGAGCTTTTCAGATTGAGTGGGACCAAATTACATTTGCCATTTGTGCATTATCCGCAATCGTATGGACAAATGAAGATGACCAACAGAACCGTCGTGATATACCTACGTAACATCATCGGGGATAAACCCAAAGAGTGGGCCGGCTGGCTTCCATGTATAGAAAATTGTTAAAACACATCCTACCATTCCTTTCTACAAGTGACACATCTCCACCTCATGTTCGGACGGGAACCCCCAATTATCATGTTAAATATCACATGCTCGATGACGATGGACAACATGGATTGGGCCATCCAGAGCAGGAACAATTGCACATTTACTGCAGGCCCAAGAACACATGAAGAGGTAATATGATGGGAGCCATATACAAGTCCATCTTGAGTTGTGTTTGGGTCAATCTCAAATCGATCAACTCTCCCTCTCCAACAGAGGGACTCATAAATTTGCTTCGGAATTCTTTAGGTCCATCAAGGTGGCTAACAAGGTGGGTGCAGGGGAAACAAATTGGACTTCCCAATGGATGCCAAAATCCATCTCGTACTTCATATTTCCCTCTTAAAGCTCCGTAAAGACCACCCCTCGCCATCGTTGAGCTACCACCGACTGTGGAAGGCTACATTGTTCCGGTGCCCTCCAAAGTACTACGACATTGCCTCAACTCGGAACAATGTAGGTTTCAGTGCAATATGTCAATTCATTTTAGCGGGACGCAACATGGGAACGACTGTAAATTTTCAGAGATGTCCATCCATCTTTCAAGCTCGTTGACAAGCATCTTTTGGAAGCGATGAAGATATTGTGGATGCATTATATGGCCACACTTTTACAATGAAGAAGAAGAGTGTAAAGGTTTACATGATGAGAGAAAAATATTTGCTTATGTTTCCCTTGTTATCACATTTTTAATTTCAGTTTTTGCATTTATTTAAACTTGCTTCATTGGGGGCTAAGGGACTTCTTTGTAAAAGCATTGTGGGTATATAAAACCATGAATTGGAATTAAAACTGCAAGCATATATTTACCCTAGTTTCTCCCCACTCCCTTAGCCAACGGTCTCTGACTGTCTCCTGCTCTCTTTCACACAACTCTCAACATCACCGGTATTCCCAAGATAGGAAAGAGAAGGGAAGGGATTTCTCTTTCAATCCCAACCTCCATCAACCGGTGACGCAATCCATCTCTTAGGCATCCAATGAACACTCACTAGAAGTGGAACAATTCTCAAGGAAGACGATTCCACAATCCCACGAAGTATTCAAGACCGGACCCGCACACCCCTGCCCCCAAATGGACATGACAGTCCCAATAAAACTTATCATAATTGTAAATGATGTGATCGAAGCGTCCTAGTATATCTAGAAATAGATATAAAAATGAAGGAAGAAGGATTGAGATTCATGCATTATGATTTATGATTCTTCTAACAGAAGCCTAAACTGTAATAGTTTGATTATCAGACGAGCTCTTCACAATCAGTGGCAAGTCCTTCAATATTCTAATACATAAATTTGTCATTACTTAAGCCTTATTGGATATTTACTAGTAGTTCACAAAAAAATTGGGATTCAACAATAAAATTATTTTAAAAGTTGTGGACAAAAATATTGTACCATTTTTATAGACTAATTTTTAAAATGAAGTTCTGCTATTTTTCTAATTTCTCATACAAAGAGAGTATAATTGAACTTTATTTTTTTAAAACTAGCATCATAAAATAGGAAAATTATCTCTAAATTATTGAAACTACAATATTTAATGAAATTATATATAACATAAAAATAAATTTATTATTTTACATGCATTGAAATTTGAAAGGGATTATTTCTTGTGCATATTAATATAATACTACGAACATAACAACCATCTCTCTTTTGACATCATTAAGCATCCTAATTTATCTCAAAATCAAATTAAACAAGAAAGATGAATGAAGAAAACAGATGGCAAAAACAAGAGAAGTAGAAAATAAATAGGCTAATATTTATGAACACCTCTAAGGAGAAGTAAAAAAATACTGGGGATCCATTACACCATTACCTCGCATCAATCAAACCACCTTTATCTATTATTGACTTGCAAGTTGCTTCAAAGTTCAAATATTGGAAAATTGAGCTAGAAATTCATGTCCTTTCAGCCTAATCTCAACATGTACCATCTCTAGTTTCAGTTTTCTCGTTTCTAAATATAACAATAAAGATGTTCTAACCTGTTGCTCAAAAGGACTATCAAAAATTCTTTTTATAGTAGACTTTAAATGCCCTTTTCTGTACAACTTCAATCTATTTTGATGACTAGTTAGTTCCTAAATGACATGTGTCAATCAGTAAGGTAAAGCAACAGCTGAGAACATATTTCAAAGTACTAAGGTTAAATCACATAGTCAAAATCAGAAGAATTAAAATAGAGCTAATACTGAGGTTTGTAGATACTAAGAAGTATGGGAAAAATTATAAATATGGAAGTACATTAAGACAATATCAAAACATTCCTACATCATAATATTAATTCAGAGGTAGACAATTGATAACAAATAGCTGCAAATAAAAAAGGTATTGTCCTATACACTTTTTTCCAGTAAAGTATGAAAATAGCTTCCAAAATGCTTTCCAACCTTTTAAATTGTTCATTAAAATAGACCAGGTCTAGTCTCAGCTGCATATAAAAGAAGAAAGAGAAAAAAAACTTACAGATAACAGCTAGGATCACTCCTTGCACAAGCTAAACAAAATGCATGTTCACAAGCAATCTGTAAATAACAAAAAAAAACAAAAAATTATTTTGAAAGAAAAAAAATCCAAATTAGAACATGTCCAACCAGCCAATTTCACTGCAAAATCCATATTTGTGAATCCAAAAACTAGTTAGGATCAAGTATCTAGAATATATAATGACAACTTATATGCTGCATATTACCATGTTCTTCCTATGATGATAATATCTTATAAAGCCAACACTTTCCTGCCAAACCCACTGTATAAATAAAAATTGGTTTATCAATGGTTAGTACTGGGAAAAACATTAGTATCTATTTAGTATGAACTAATGTTTACGCCTATAGATTTTTAACTAGTGTAGATGATCACTCAAGTACCTTGGTATACTACACGTGAAGGGAGAGGAGGAAAGGGAAGGGTTGGATGTTAAATCCACTACATCGCTAACAATAATCACTATATATATTGCTTTAAGTAGAATATACAGTTGTTGGGACTTCGTGCAAACTGTTGGATGTTTCATTATCAGAAATTTGCATAATGTGCTGGTTGCATGTAATCCTAAAACATCTTGTAGCCAGGTAATTATCAAGCTATGATTTTGTTATGGGCCTTAGAATGTTGCCGGAGGAGAGGCCGGAGTAGTGGACGGAGGCGGTGGTGATTGTGGTGGAAGATACAACGGAGCCTTAATCGTGACTGTCTCCTAAGTGAGGTTGCTCGTTGGAGGAGAGAGACATCAAGATCTCACAACAAGGGGTCAAGAACTAGAACTTCATTCATTGATAAAGGATACAAGACTCAAAGGGTCTATTTATAGAACCCCCGGGTGGCAAACCCGTAAATATATCAATAGATGTTAAAATATTAAAATATACGACAACTACAATTAGACTCATACGGCACTAATAATACACTTGACTCGACTTAATACATATGATAATAGATAACTCGACTTAATACATATGATAATAGATAACTGATGGGGGATCCATAACATATCCATAACAGATTTGAGTTGAGTCCGCACCCTAATTTTTGACAAGGATCCCCAACTCTGATGTAGCATGGCATGCATCATCACGAGCAATGCAGCTCTGAGATCTACTTAAATAACCTGCCTAAGGTCATCATGCATCTATTCTACGTATTAATGGAGCAGCCATGCTCGCAGGACGCATCAAGATGATGCAAGGCCCAAGCGTGCAAGATGGTATGCACCATCTACAGTCTAATTGCATCATGGTGCGAGGTACAGTGCATGCCCATTTTAATTTATTTTACCTATTCCTTATAAAATCAGTAGAGTTGATATATCTGGTAATGTCCCAGTTTCCAATACCTTGCTGCGATCAATTCAAATTCTAATTTATCAGCTGGAAATCACTTTTATGATTAAGTATAACTAGATATTTTATCAACGTTCAAATTTTGTGCCATGTGATCTAAATTTTATGCTGAATAAACTTTTATGTTCTAGTTGATATTGTGCTATTTTGTTTGCCTTTGTCTTCTTATTACTAAATTGGCATCATACTCTTCATAGTAAAATAGTTTGTGCCAAGCTGTGTGCGATGCACTATTGCTCAAGGAGACCATTACATTGTGGTGTATCATCTTACATTAACATGCCTGCGCTCTATTTCGGCATCTGATTAACAGATTCAACATGAGTCAAATGATCAGCACCGATTTTTGGAGAAAAAGTATTTGATCACAATCAAAAGGTTTCTCCAACAATGTTTTTGTTCTCTCTCTTGATGGCCAACATTTGTGCCCCAAGCAAAGATATTGTGGTGAAGACAGTAATATAAAATGAATTTTGAAGTCTCAATCAGCCAGTACATACAACTTCTCTTCAAGCATCTACGGAAATTCACAGAGACTAACATCACCACAATTTTAGTTTCTTTTGATCTTCCCTCTTTTTTACAATTGATCTCTCATTCCCTATTCCCTGTCCTACTTTTGTCCAAGATGTGTCAATCTTGTTACTGACGTTCCTTTTACCACAACCCTCATGCTAAATGGAGCAAAAAATGGTATTTTAGAAACATTTAGAGTCCTATTTTGAACTACAGTTATTGAAAAAGTATAAACTATCCCCACCATTTACAGTCTAAACAAAATGGGTAACTAGCATTCAGGATTCATTTGTAAATTTGTTAATGTTTATAAACTTCTAAAATATGTTGGCAGAATCTGTGGACCTAAACATACTAAAATCATAAAAATATACAAGTGATTTTGATGCGGACAAGCGTCACACATGCCTTCCACCCTGACATCACCACCAGGGGGCCCACCCAGCATCACCACCAGGCGGCTTTCAACAGGGCCGCAACCTGTACACCATAACCAGCTCTCCGTCATGGAATCACTACCATGTGGCAGGTTGTTGAGGTCGGGGCTCGATCCACCAATCTCCTAGATAAGAGGCTCTCACCAGCGCTCGCATTACCAATTGATCTTCACTTTTTATGATGCAGGACAGACATTACATATGTCTGCAACCTGGCATCACCACCAGGGGGGCCACCCGACATCACCATCAGGCGGCTTTCATCAGGCCCGGGCCGCGGCCCTGATGAAAGCCGCCTGGTGGTGATGCCGGGTGGGCCCCCAAGTGGTGATGTCAGGGTGACAGGAATGTGTGACGCCTGTCCTGCATCAGATTTTACACTTTTATTAATGATAACTTCATTTTGATTAATTCTTTATTAATGATAACTTTCATTTTGATTTTACACCAGAACAATTATCATATTTTAATCCATAATTTTGTACATGCCATCTAATAAAATTTTCAATATTTTATATAATAGTCATTATTCCATTAGTTTCTTGTGAAAGTAACTTAAAGTGAAAGGGACTTCGCTCAAGAATCTAGTGAATAATTCGCATGAACAATTTTTAATATAACATAAAATATTTTCTAAAAATTATCTAAGTTTTCCCAAAATTACACTTTAATAACTTCACTTAACACTACTTAAGACGCATAAGTACTGATCGCATTAATAATTTTCTTTCCTATGACCGATTTACGAGCTATGATTCTCACATTTTCTACTTACCCCAACAACTTCATCCCTCTAAGTAGTATCCACAATAATACCTAGTCCATTACTTAATTTATTTTTTCCTATGTACCATAATTTAAAACCCAAGCGGCCTAAAAATTTAGCTTTTTCACTCACCCATCTAGTCTCTTACAGACATAAGATATTTATTCTTCTCATGATCATTGTATTCACTATTTTCATCGATTTTCCCGTTAGCATACCTATAATCCAAGTTCCAAACCTAAGTCGATCATAAATCCTACAATATGCATTCCAAGGGCGTCTAATAAGTCAGGGCTCTTGCTTCTTTAGCATTACACTCAAGTCCTTTTGGAGGTGCAATGGCCCTTGCTAAGACGCCGCGTTCAGACCATACGATGATGACTCTTGCATATTTAGCACCACACATATCTTGAAGATGTAGCGGTCCTTGCCAAGACGCCGCATTCGAACAATACGACACGTTTTTTAGGGCGAACAACCTGGCTTTTGCACAATATCTCAAATGATTCATATTCATATGGGTGACTAGATTTTACACTAGCCGTCTACCTAACACAACCCTCATTATTTTTCATCCGGGCTTGAGACCGGCAGCCTGTCCAATTCAAAAAAATTTGATCCCTTGAGAACCAACAACCACACTAGGCACACACCATAATAGCCAGAGAGGACGGTCTCAATAGGCTCACACATATATTAGACTTTAAAATGAAAAAGTTGGATCATTTCGCTCATGTACAAAGGTTTCTCTTGATATTACAAGAGTAGCTTATTATAACAGAATTACAGAACATAATCAGAAATAAATAAAATAAAAAATTAGGAGTAAGTTACTAACATAGAATACATTATCATGGGGATCTTAGAAATTTAGTGACAGAGTACATTAAATATCGACTGGAGTATTCAACATATGGCCGCAATGATATGTTGACTAGGGTACTCACTGATGGCTAGCCTATGCTCTTGCGAGTAAAATTATGATAATCATATCAAATTATTTGGAAATCTAAGGTAAAATTTTTTTCTCAATCTTAATATCCACTCATTATTTTTATCATGCACTAAGGAACAATACCTGAATATCAACTTAATCTGAATTTAAACTTGGTATCATTACAATAAATAAGGCAAGAAAACAATAATAACAACAACACTCAAGCTTTTATCTCACTATAGTGGGGTCGGCTATATGGATCCTTTGTCTACATTGTGCCCTATATTTTGTCATAATTTCACTAATGCCTAAGTACATCATGTCTATCCTTATAGTTTCATTCCAAGTCTTAATTGATCTACCCCTCCATCATTTAACATGCCTAGTGACTAGACTCTCACAATGCCTAACATGTGCCTCTAATGGTCTCCTTTGTACGTGTCCAAACCATCTTAGTCGAGCTTCTCGCATCTTCTTTGTAATTGGTGCTACTCATGTCTTATCCCTAACACATTCATTTCTAATTTTATCCAGTCTCATGTGTCCACACATCCACCTAAGCATTCTCATCTCCGCAACTCCAATTTTTTGCTCGTGTACAAAATTCACTGCCCGACACTCAGAACCATAGAGCATCGCTGGTTTAATTGCAGTACGGTAAAACTTGCCCTTAAGTTTTAATGGTACTTTACAATCACATGAGATCCCTGACGCGCCTCTCTACTTCAACCAATCCGCTTGGATTTTATGTGTCACATCTTTATCAATACCTCGGTTTTCTTGAACTATCGATCCAAGATATTTAAAACATTCACTACGGGAAATATCTTGATCACCCAACTAATAACAAAGTCATATGTCCTGTTGTATTGCTAAATTAAAGCTCCATATACTCCGTCTTTGCCTTGCTCAACCTAAAACCCTTTTTTTCTAAAGTGTCTCGCTAAGATTCAAGTTTTGTGTTTACACCCTCGCGCGTCCCATCAACCAAAACGATATCATCCGCAAACAATAAACACCAAGGTATTGCTTGTTGGATATATCCAGTGAGCTTATCTAAGCTGAACCTTGATGTAAGCCAACAATGATAGGAAATTTCTGTGTTAATCCTCCAGATGTCCTCACCCTTGTCACTGAATTTGTATACATATCTTTGATTACGTCAATACATGATACATTTACACCCTTCTTTTCTAAGACTCTCCATAAGATCTCTCTTGAAACTCTATCATAAGACTTCTCAAGATCAATAAACAACATATGTGTTGACGCAAGAAATGCGCCCTCAAGTTAACGGGTTGTTCGATCTCACAAACTAAGGTGAAGAAGAGGAAGGGCCGCGGGGATAGAGGAAGGTCTGCTGAGAGCAGCCGGGAAGGTTGCTGATCAACAAAGAAGCTTGCCTAATCAGCAAGGGAGAAACTTGCTATAGCAGAGAAGAAGCTTGCTTGAGTGGATGGGGAGCTTGCTCAAGCAGAGAAGAGCCTTGCTTGAGCGGAGAAGAAATTTGCTCAAGCAGAGAAGAGGCTTGCTTGAGCAGAGGAGAAACTTGGTCAGGGACTGTTGAGCAGACAGCTACTTGGGCGGTTAGCTTTGCAGGTTGATGCGAGAGAGGCGAGAAGAAGAGAGGAGGGGCCGCTAGCAGCGGCAACAACAGACTTCGCCGCCGCGGCTTGAATGTCACTCTTGCGCCGAGCTTTTCCTTTAATCAAAAAGCAGAATTACAACTTGCCATTACACTTTTACAAGAGAAAACAATAAAGGGTACAATGGGGTAAGTTGACGGCTAGGAAAGGAATTGCCAGAGGCTAAGTAAAAGAGACTGCCAGTAGCTGTGGAGGACTGAGAGGACTGGGAAACCGAGTCCGCAGACCTTGCTTGATCAACTGTGGAGGAATGGGAGGACTGAGAAATTGAGTCCGCAGACCCCTGCTTGATCAACACTGGAGGACTGGGAGGACTGAGAAATTGAGTCCGCAGACCCTGCTTGATCAACTGTGGAGGACTGGGAGGACTGAGTAATTGAGTCCGCAGACCCTGCTTGATCAACTGTGGAGGACTGGGAGGACTGAGAAATTTGAGTCCGCAGGACCCTGCTTGATCAACTGTGGAGGACTAGGAGGACTGAGAAATTTGAGTCCGCAGACCTTGATCAAGCTGACAGTTCTCTCTCGCCCTCGTGCCACCCCCCTAAATGAGCGGCATTGGGGGCTATTTATAGGCCCGGGGCGGTAACGGTCTTGGTAACGTCACCACCGGTGAGGCGGTGAGTTATGTGAGTACAAAATGTTGAGTCCGCGGAGTACGCGATAGGCCGCGCGGTCTGGAACTTGCTGCTTGAACTGGCTGCTGCTTGGACTAGGTAAAGCAGGCCGCCGACCTGGGCGGACTCGGCGGACTGAAGGTCGGCAGGCTACAGGCTTTGCCTCTGCTGAAGAGAGAGCAGGTCGCCGACCTGGGCGGACTCGGCGGAGTGAAGGTCGGTAGGCTGCAGGCTTTGCCTCTGCTGAAGGGAGAGCAGGTCGCCGACCTGGGCGGACTCAGCGGACTGGAGGCGGGCAGGCTGCAGGCTTTGCCTCTGCTGAAGAGAGAGCAGGTCGCCAACCTGGGCGGACTCGACGGATTGAAGGTCGGCAGGCTGCAGGCTTTGCCTCTGCTGAAGAGAGAGCAGGTCGCCGACCTGGGCGGACTCGACGGACTGAAGGTCGGCAGGCTGCAGGCTTTGCCTCTGCTGAAGAGCATACTTCTGGTTGGCAGAAGGGGCAGGCCGCCCCTGGCGGGCGGCCTGGACTGGAGGCCACCCCCGGGGGGCGGCCTGGCAACTGGAGGCCGCCCGGGCGGGCGGCCTGGCCAAAGGAGGCCGCCCAGGCGGGCCGCCTGGCCACAGGAGGCCGCCCAGGCTCGCGGCCTGGCCAAAGGAGGCCGCCCAGGCGGGCGGCCTGGCCACAGAAGGCTGCCCAGGCGGGCGGCCTGGGCGGGCAGCGGCAGGAGGCCGCGCCCCTGGCGAGCTGGAGGCTCACACTGCTGGGCGGCTTCGGCGGGCAGCGGCAGGATGGCCGCGCCCCTTGGGCGAATGTTGCACGGTTAGCAGGCCTAACCGCGTGGCCTGCGAGGGTGAGCTATGGGAGCAAGCCCGTCGTCCCGCAGGGCACGCAGTGGCCATGCGACCGGGGCGGTTAGACCGGGGAAACTGTCCTAACCGCATGGCCTGAGCGAATAGGAGCTTTTATCCGCCTGTCCCCAAAAAAGGGGCTGATGCAGATCGCGACCCTCGGGGGAACCCTGAGTGGGCCGCGACTTGCAAGTTAGACACCTTGGGAGGGATCGCCGATTTTTTGGGGTTAACATAATCCCCGCACTTTTTTAAGTTCCGAAGGGAACTTCGAAAAAGTAGGAGACCCACGAAAATCGTGATCCTCCCCTCGGAAATTAGGAGAGAAAAACTAGATACTAGGAGAGATAGAACCCGATGTCTCTCTTCGGAAAAATCTGTCAATGTCTATCTTTTACCTGCGAAGAAAAAGTCAATGCAGGAAAAAGGAGGTACATCTTATGTGTACCTGAGTTGTTTTTGTAAATGAGGAAGACGGGTAACCGTCTTCACTAAGCTCTGCAAAAATACATCTTATCTGAAGGGGAATTGCTAATATCTGTTAGTCTCTGCAAAGTAGAGTGAGCAAGCAGATATGAAGGAAAATTTAAGCTGCAAGTATCTGAAGGGGACTTGCTAATATCTGCTAGTCTCTGCAAAAGTAGAGTGAGCAAGCAGATATGAAGGAAAATTAAGCTGCAAGTATCTGAAGGGGACTTGCTAATATCTGCTAGTCTCTGCAAAAGTAGAGTGAGCAAGCAGATATGAAGAAAAATTAAGCTGCAAGTACTTGAAGGGGGCTTGCTAATATCTGCTAGTTTCTGCAAAAGTAGAGTGAGCAAGCAGATATGAAAGAAGATTAAGCTGCAAGTACCTGAAGGGGACTTGCTAATATCTGCTAGTTTCTGCAAAAGAAGAGTATGCAAGCAGATATGATAGAAGATTAAACTGCAAGTACCTGAATGAGACTTGTTAATATCTACTAGTCTCTGCAAAAGTAGAGTGAGCAAGCAGATATGAAGGAAAATTAAGCTGCAAGTACCTGAAGGGAACTTGCTAATATCTGCTAGTCTCTGCAAAAGTAGAGTGAACAAGCAGATATGAAAGAAGATTAAGCTGCAAGTACCTAAAGGGGACTTGCTAATATTTGCTAGTCTCTGCAAAAGTAGAGCAAACAGATATGAAAGAAAATTAAGCTGCAAGTACCTGAAGGGGACTTGCTAATATCTGCTAGTTTCTGCAAAAGAAGATTAAGCTGCAAGTACCTGAATGAGACTTGCTAATATCTGCTAGTCTCTGCAAAAGTAGAGTAAACAAGCAGATATGAAGGAAAATTAAGCTGCAAGTACCTGAAGGGGACTTGCTAATATCTGTTAGTCTCTGCAAAATTAGAGTGAGCAAGCAGATATGAAAGAAGATTAAGCTGCAAGTACCTGAAGGGGACTTGCTAATATCTGCTAGTTTCTGCAAAAGAAGAGAAAGCAAGCAGATATGAAAGAAGATTAAATCGCAAGTACAGGGAGGGAGCCTGCGAAAGTTGATTGTTGATATGATAAGATATGATAGAAGAGATATCCGAGAAACTTTGCTATTAACTGAATAGAGATCAAAGTGTGATAATGATCGTCTCGCGTGATCACATATAATGTCAACATGAAATTCAGATCAGCAAGTCATCTGAATTTAGACTTATGATGGCATGACTTGTCAATTAAGAACCATATACTCTGAATAAATGATTTGTGCCAGAAATATCCGATAAGAGTAGTAGAGAATTTGTAGATCATCATCCGACAGAGCTTCACGTAAGCAATGCATATAAGATGATCATAAGACAAATAGATATTGCAGATCCTTAGAACAGGTTGGATTTAACCTGTTAACCTGTAAGAAGACAAAAAGAGAAAAGAGGGCTACACCCCGAGGATGAGCTAAAAAAGGTTGAATGCTGCCACAGGAGAGCACCCGTGGGCCTTATGCATCACTTGCCAAAAAATCATCCAAGGTGTAGTCCTACCCAAAGCGGGCTGGTCCGTGCACCCTTTAGAAGGGCATAGAAGATAAACAAGCACAAGGAAATTCCTGTGGAGGAATCGACTGATACACTGCTCTCTTGCCTCGGGTTACAAGCATCGTTGATCAATTATACTAGTTACGCCAAGTGGCCTATTGCTTGTCTACAAATTGATCAGCGGAGTTGTGGGTCCCGCGAAGACACTGATTGAGAGTACCAACGAGTGTTCGGCCGTCACAGTTGTGAGATGATCGAAGAGACAAGACTACACTTGATTGTCATTGCTTGTCAAGCAAAGATCATCGTAACTGTAACGTATCCCTTAGCGAAGCGCAGCAGAGCTAACACATGGGTCCACCTGGAAACACACTGTGTCAGATGCCGGCTAGGATCCGAAGTCCTGTCATCCTCCGCACGAGAATTGAACGGCCCCCACTGCACATATGCGTAAACTCCCCGCTATATGTGGTCATTGTGGTCTTACGCCAGAGAATAACCTCGAGGGGGCCCTGAGCAAGACTTGGCGATATCTCGGTGGTTCAGTGATCTCTTTGGCAAAGAGAAAAAGTAAAGAGGAAGCATTACAAAAAGGGAACTGTGTCAGTACGGGATCTCTGACGTAAACTTTATTGAGATGAAACAAAAGAACACTTAGGAGTGTTGAAAAAAGTGTTTGAAAATATGCAAAATATAGTAAGAGTAACCGTTATTGGTTGCGAGGGGCTTTGAGGACTGCCATGTCCTTTTTGCTTTAGAATAGGTCTCCAAGGGCGCCCACGTCATCGGCATCGAGGGTCTCGCCTATATCGAGGCCATGATACATGTTGATTTGATTTACTCCCTTTGAGCTGCAAGGAATGTCTGCCACTTCTTTGCCTTTTAAAGTTGATGGATCAGGGTGGTCATCCTTCGGGAACAGACCGTGCATCTTACCCTGCCTCAACAATTTTTGCACCAGTTGACGAAGCGCTCGACAGTTTTCAGTCAAATGTCCGCTTTCTTTGTGGAACTCGCAGAATGGATCTGAATCTTTTGATTTTTGATTTGTCGGTTGGTAAGGCCTTTTGGAATTTGCCCTATCCTTCATGATTTGGCATACTTCTAGCATGGCCTCATCAAGTCCAGAGTATGACAAGTCATCATCTTGTGGTTGATGAACCGAAGCTGTTTGCGGAGGTGGGGCTGGTGGTAGCAATCGTTCTTGGACACGATCCTGGCCCGGGAAGAGGTGTTGATGATGATGCTGGAATCGTTCTGTCTTTCTTGAGTGGGATGAAAAGTCTTTCCGAGGAGACCTCGGAGGCTGCTTGTAAGAAGAAGGATTTTTCTCCGACACAAGACTGGAGACGAAGTTGGGGTTGCTCTTCTCACCGCGGTTGTATGAGTTGGCTAAGGCAACTAGCTCTTGATATGTCTTTGGTGCTCGGACATTGGCCTCAAACTTGAGAGGTCCTTCACGCAAACCATTAATGAGAGCCACTCGATACATCTCCTGGTCGACGATCTCAATGTCCAATATTTCTCTCTGAAAACGATCCACAAAATGAGACCAAGTCTCATTCTCTCGCTGCCTAATTTCAAAGAGGGCTTCTGAACCACCCTTCCTCTTTGAAGGGGTGGAAAATCTGAGCAAAAACTCTCTTCGCAACTCAGCGAAGGAAGAGATGGACTGAGGATGTAGTCCATAGAACCAATCCCTCACTTGCCCATCGAAGGATGTCACAAAGAGCTTGCACTTAATTGCATCTGAGAGGGTCCTGAGAGCTATGGCTGATTCGAAGGCTTGAAGATGTTTGACTGGATCAGTCTCTCCAGTATAGACGGGTAACCGAGGCTCTCTGAAATTGACTGGAGTTGGTTCATACCAAACATTCTCTGAAAACAACGACGGCTCTCCTTGCTCTACTGCATAAGGAAGATAAGGAGCATGAGCAGTAGCTGCAAAAGAAGCAGGAGGATAGAAAGGAAAATTTGTTGCGGGAGGTGCAAAGGCAGGAGCTGAAGAGAAGGGATGACTTCCCTGAAAATTCAGAAATCTAGTCGGACTTCCCCGGGCAGCTTCCCGGAAGAAGTTTTGACGAGCTGCAAACTCATCATCCTGAGATCGCAAAGGAGCTGCAGGCCCTTGCGAAAAGGTTGGGGTGTAAAGAGGAGGATAGACCGGCGGATAAGCCGGTGGATAGACTTGAGGAGTCTCGGATGCTGGTGCTGGATTGATTGGAGGAGCTGGCGATGCTGAAGATTGAGCGGCCAGTTGCTGCGTGATAGTTGTTAGGGTACGGTTGATAGCTTGAAACTATTGGGCAGTTTCTCTGCGAGATTGCTCTAAGGCCTCCCAAAGAGAATCATCACTGAGACTTGGAGCAAGGTTCTCGGCTGGTTGATGGTCTGACATGAGTAACCACTGCTTTCACTGTCTGATCGAGATCTGAAGGTCGCGTGTTAGCTGTTGATGCAAGAAATGCGCCCTCAAGTTAACGGGTTGTTCGATCTCACAAGCTAAGGTGAAGAAGAGGAAGGGTTGCTGGGATAGAGGAGAGGTCTGCTGAGAGCAGCCGGGAAGGTTGCTGATCAACAGAGAAGCTTGCCTAATCAGCAAGGGAGAAGCTTGCTAGAGCAGAGAAGAAGCTTGCTTGAGCGGAGGGGGAGCTTGCTCAAGCAGAGAAGAGGCTTGCTTGAGCGGAGAAGAAACTTGCTCAAGCAGAGAAGAGGCTTGCTTGAGCAGAGGAGAAACTTGGTCAGAGACTGTCGAGCAGACAACTACTTGGGCTGTGAGCTTTGCAGGTTGATGCCGAGAGAGGAGAGAAGAAGAGAGGAGGGGCCGCTAGCAGCGGCAACAACAGACTTCGTCCGCCGCGGCTTGAATGTCACTCTTGCGACGAGCTTTTCCTTTAATCAAAAAACAGAATTACAACTTGCCATTACACTTTTACAAGAGAAAGCAATAAAGGGTACAATGGGGGAAGTTGGCGGCTAGGGAAGGAGTTGTCAGAGACTAAGTAAAAGAGACTGCCAGCAGCTGTGGAGGACTGTGAAACTGAGTCTGCAGACCTTGCTTGATCAACTGTGGAGGACTGGGAGGACTGAGAAATTGAGTCCGCAGACCCTGCTTGATCAACTGTGGAGGACTGGGAGGACTGAGAAATTGAGTCTGCAGACCCTGCTTGATCAACTGTGGAGGACTGGGAGGACTGAGAAATTGAGTCCGCAGACCCTGCTTGATCAACTGTGGAGGACTGAGAGAACTGAGAAATTGAGTCCGCAGACCCTGCTTGATCAACTGTGGAGGACTGACAAATTTGAGTCTGCAGATCTTGATCAAGCTGGCAGTTCTCCTCTCGCCCCCGTGCCACCCCCTTAAATGAGAGGCATTGGGGGATATTTATAGGCCCGGGGCGATAAGCCGGTAAACAGATTTGGTAACGTCACCACCGGTGAGGCGGTGAGTTATGTGAGTACAAATGTTGAGTCCGCGGAGTCCGCGCGGTCTGGGACTTGCTGCTTGAACTGGCTGCTGCTTGGACTGGGTAGAGCAGGTCGCCGACCTTGGCGGACTCGGCGGACTGAAGGTCGGCAGGCTGCAAGCTTTGCCTTTGCTGAAGAGAGAGCAGGTCGCCGACCTGGGCGGACTCGGCGGAGTGAAGGTCGGCAGGCTGCAGGCTTTGCCTCTGCTGAAGAGAGAGCAGGTCGCCGACCTGGGCGGACTCGGCGGACTGAAGGTCGGCAGGCTGCAGGCTTTGCCTCTGCTGAAGAGAGAGCAGGTCGCCGACTTGGGCGGAGTTGGCGGACTGAAGGTCAGCAGGCTGCAGTCTTTGCCTCTGCTGAAGAGTAGACTTCTGGTTGGCAGAAGAGGGCAGGCCGCCCCTGGCGGACGGCCTTGACTGGAGGCCGCCCGGGCGGGCGACCTGGACAAAGGAGACCGCCCGGGAGGGTGGCCTGGCCAAAGGAGGCCGCCCCGACGGGCGGCCTAGCCACAGGAGGCCGCCCAGGCTGGCGGCCTGGACAAAGGAGGCCGCCCAGGCGGGCGGGCGGCCTGGCCACAGGAGGCCGCCCAGGCTGGCGGCCTGGCCAAAGGAGGCCGCCCAGGCGGGCGGCCTGGCCACAGGAGGCCACCCAGGCGAGCGGCCTGGGAGGGCAACGGCAGGAGGCCGCGCCCCTGGCGAGCTGGAGGCTCCCCCTGCCGGGCGGCTTCGGCGGGCAGCGGCAGGAGGTCGCGCCCCTTGGCCGAACCGAGGAGGCGGCCTGAGGAGCAGGCTACCCTCGTGGGGGGAAAACTGATGGCGAGCCGGTAGGGGTGTGCACGAAAAACCGAAAACCGCCCGAACCGCTCGAACCGCCCGAACCGAACCGAAATTCGAACCGAACCGCTCGGTTCGGTGTAGGGGTGGTTTTTCATTTTGGATAACTTCCCCCTTTTCGGCTTGGTGCGGTTTTCAATTTCGGTAAACCGAGAAAATCGAACCGGACCGAAAAGTCATATTATTACGATTCGATTAGAAACAATCAAAGTTAGGCCTATCACATAATTCACTGTTTTACAGTGTTGTTTCAACATACTTCACTGAATTCACTGTTATTCGTGACGATATAATAAAATATCACATAATTTTAAAATCATTGTTTCAACATACTTCACTGAATTTTACAATCACTGTTAGGTGTAAAATAATATCGCCATCAACATGATTTTCCAAACCTATATAATTTATTTTAATATTCTTATAATACTAACTTTTAATATTCATATGATCTATAATTGATTAAAGTATGTTGAAAACCATTTGTTTCTAACAATATAAATGTTGTTTACACATTTTGTTATTATTATTTTGTTATTTTTCACTACTTTATTATATATTATATAATTAAAAGATAACGTTTTAAAAATAACTATAATACATAAATAATGATATAAGCTTTTCCTATAAATTATTATAATAAAACGAAAACCGCGCCTGAAAACCGCCCCAAACCGCACCGATTAGTGAATCGAACCGATGGTTTAGGTTTGGTTCGGTTTGGAGAAAAAAATAACCGACCCTTTTTATTTTGTTTCGATTTTGGTCCAAATCGACCCAAACCGAACCGCTTGCACCCCTACGAGCCGAAGAATGAGCTTGCCGAGCCCGCGACGGTTGCGTTGGTCTAGGGTTGACGTCGATGGGCGACCTGGCGGTCTGAAGGAGTAGATCACATAGATCGCCCTTGTTACCTCTTATTGCCTCCTGCAAGGAAGAATGTTGCACGGTTAGCAGACCTAACCGCGTGGCCTGCGATGGTGAGCTATGAGAGCAGCCCGCCGTCCCGCAGGGCACGCAGTGGCCATGCGACCGGGGGCGGTTAGACCGGGGAAATCGTCCTAACCGCACGGCCTGAGCGAATAGGAGCTTCTATCCGCCTGGCCCAAAAAAAGGGGCCGATGCAGATCGCGACCCTCGGGGGGAAACCCCTGAGTGGGCCGCGACTTGCAAGTTAGACACCTTGGGAGGGATCGCCGATTTTTTGGGGTTAACAATACGCAAATCTTCTTTTTTTTCACGATAGTTGTCAATGAGTCTCCTCAGAGATGTATAACTTCCATGGTCAACTGCCCTGGAATGAATCCAAATTGATTCTGAGAGATGTTAGTCTCTCGTGTTACTCTTCTTTTATTACTCGTTCTCAATGTTACATGGTATGACTGATCAATTTAATTCCTTTATAATTAACATAATTTTGTATATCTCATTTATTCTTATACAAAGATATCAAGATACTTTCTCTCAATTTGTCTGATATCTTTTTTGACTTCAGTATCATATTGAAAATCATGTAAGCCACAAAATTTCTTCATTTACCGGACATTTTCATATTTCGATGGATATATTGTCTGGCTCAACTGTCTTTCCATTTTTCATCATCTTTAAAACATCATTTATCACTGATATTAGAATTTTACAATAAAACGTATGTTCTTATACTCTGATTTACTTAACTCTTGCAAGTTAAATTCATTGTCTTTTGTTTCATTATAGAGTTGATAAAAGAATCTTTTTCATTGCTCTTTAATATCCACATCAACCGTCAAAAATGTATTTGTCTCATCTTTTATGCATTTTACTTGACTTAATCTCTTGTCGTCATTTCTCTAACTCGAGCAATTTTACATATGTCACACTTTCTATTTTTAGTATTTAGCCGCTTATAAAAAACTTCATAGGCTTGACTTCTTACTTTACTTACTGTTTGTTTAGCTTCTTTTTGGCGACTTTATACCTGGCTAAGTTTTATCATTCCAACAAGCGTAAAATGATTTATAACTAGCTCTCTTTGCCCTGACTTTGTCTTGC